>JH720071.1:115579-181366 GCA_000231845.2 Tetrahymena malaccensis 436 | reverse complement strand
CTGGTTAGAGAAAGAAAGTTATTTGAATCAATTACTAAATTTCCTTACTACTTTTTAAACAAAATATTATATAGTTCTATTAGTTTTATCAATATATACATAGTAATTAAAAAAACTAAGGAAAATACATATAGAATAATAAGAATAATTCATGTTCTTGCTTTTGGTTTTTGTTCATTGTATTATAAACTTCTTAATAAAATGTGTATGTATTTAATCTTTGGTTTGATAGAAATTAAGTTATTGGAATCAATTATTAAATTTAAAGATAATTTGTAAGATATTATTTTATTCAATTAGTTATGTCAAGATATGCATAGTAATTAAATAATAAAAGAATAATTCCTCTCTTTGATTTTGATATTTAAGTGTGTTACAGATTTCTTAATTAAATGTTTAATATTTTCTTTGATAGAAATAAAGTAAATACTTCTTTAAATCTTTATCAAATGCTGGTTAGTGAAAACTTTTAGAAAGTTATTTGAAAGAATTATTCAATATAAGGATACTTTGTAAGATATTATTTTGTCCTATTAATTTTTTCAAGATATGAATAGTAATTAAAAACAATTAGGAAAATACAAATAGAATAAAATATAACTCGTCTTCTTGACTTTGGTTTTTAACTAAAGTTTTTAAATTGTGTTAAATAATTCTTAGTTAAATATGTCATCTTTGGTTTGATAAATATAAAGTAAAAATTTTTCTTTCTCTAATGCTTGTTATAGAAAACTTTTAAAAATTTATTTTAATCAATTATTAAATTTCTATACTACTTTTTAAAATATTATATTGTTCTATTAGTTTTGTTAATATATGCATAGTAACTAAAAAAACTAAGAAAACTATGAATAGAATAAAAAGAATAATTCATTATCTTGCTTTTGTTATTTATTGTATTATAAACTTCTTAATTAAATGTGGAATATTTGGTTTGATGGAAATAAAGTAAAAAATTTTTAAAATATTTCTTATATTTCTCTAATGCTAGTTAGAGAAATCTTTTAGAAAGCTATTTCAATCAATTATTAAGTTTAAGGATACTTCACAAGATATCATTTTGTCCTATTAGTTTAGTCAAGATATAAATAGTAATTATAAACATTAGGAAAATACATATAGTTTAAAAGAATAAATAATTCGTCTTTTTGATTTTGGGTTTTAATTGAAGATTTTGAATTGTGTTACAAAGTTATAAATTAAATGTGTAATCTTTGGTTTGACAGTAATAAAGTAAATACTTCTTTAAATCTTCTCAAATTCTGGTTAGATTAATTTTTTAGAAAGTTATTTGAATTAATTATTTAATATAAGTAAACTCAAACACAAAGTCATTTTAAAAATTTATTCATCTTAACATGACTATATTATGCAATGGCATTTGAGATATAAATATTTAAATTTTAATTACTATTATAGAATAGAATTTATAATTTATAAAAAGGATTTATTTTTACTAAAATTAACAAAGAGTATTAAAATAAATACAAAATAAACATATTGGATTTTGTATATTTCAAATTTTAACAATTTGCTATATATTATAAAAATTAAAAGGTCTATTTTTTTTTTAATCAATCAAAAAAGACAAAAGCTAATCGAGGTCATTTTTATTTATCATTTATAGTAGTTTTCTAGAAAAATTATATTTTATAGCCGATTTAATTTAATTTATATCGATATATTTTTAAACGTAAAATCTAGAGTAATCAAACAGATTGATTTTATCTAGTTAGATAAAAATTGTTTATTTCTGATGAGCTTAATTAATACTTCTAATCTAATATTCATGACTAATTAATAAAAAACAATTAGTTTGCAGAATAAATAAATAAATCTTTATTTGTCTCCTTGACAATTACACTATTTAACTAAAAGATGTTTTATTCGATTTGTAAGAAATAAATAAAAGATTTGTAATTTAGAGTCTGTTAGTATTAATTAGGCTAATTTAGTGGAGGATTTGAAATATATTATTTTAAAATATAATTTTTTTAGCTTGAAAATAGAGTAATAATTAGCTTTAACTCTCAAAATATTGAATTAAAGCTAGCTACTACTGATAAAAAATTAAGTAGTCTTAAAATAAACAAAGTAAATATTTATGAGTTAATATGTTTGATGAATAAATTAAGTCTATGTAACTCATATTATTAATAGTTTTATTTTTTTTCCCAAATATATACCCTAATTATATTTTAGAAAAGTAGTTGAAAGTGTTACAAATATAAATGCTGTAAGATGAAAAATAAGAATTTAAAATAAAATAAATAAAATAAGAAATTCATTTTTGAAGGATTATTATAAAAACTACGAAATTTGACTAATTGTTAATAAATAATTTTTTACCAAAATATGCAATTCATTCAATCAATTATTAAATTTCCTTACTACTTTGCAAACAAAATATTAATTTGTTTTATTAGTTTTGTCAAGATATATATGCAAAGCAATTAAAAACACTAAGAAAACTATAAATGAAATAATACGTCTTTTGCTTTTAGTATTTAATTGTGTAATAAATTTCTTAATAAATTGTGTAATCAATCTTTGGTTTTAATGAAGTAAAGTAAAAACATTTTTAAATCATTCTCAAATGTTATTTTATTCTATTAGTATTGTCAAGTTATACAAATTAAAAAACATTAAGGAAAATAAAAATATATAATAAAAAGAATAATTCATTATCTTGCTTTTGGTATTTAATTATATTATAAATATCTTAATTAAATGTGTAATCTTTGGTTTGATAGAAATTAAGTAACAACTGTTTTAAATATTTCTACAATACTAGTTAGAGAAATATTTTAGAAAGTTATTTGAGTCAGTAATTAAATTTAGAAACTTTGCAAGACATCATATTGATCTATTAGTTGTGTCAATATATGCATACAAATTAAAAACACTGAGGAAAAAATAGAAAGAATAATTCGTGTTTTTGCTTTCAGTTTTTAGTTGAAGATTTTTAATTGTGTTACAAAATTATTAATTAAATGTGTAATTTTTAGAATGACAGATATAAAGTAAATACTTCTTTAAATCTTTCTTTAATTCAGGTTAAATTAATTTTTTCGAAAGTTATTTGAATCAATTATTTAATTTATGTAAACTAAGACCCAATACCATTTTAAAAATTTAATCATTTTGTCATGATTATATTTTTTAATGGAATTTAAAATATAATTATTTAAATTTAAAATTAGTGTTTTAGAATATAATTTATAATTTATAAAAATGATCCATTTTTACCACAATTAATTGTAAAATAAAAAATTTATTTTTGAATCCAAAAAATATTTTTTTTTTTCAAAAAAAATGAGATTTTAATATTTTACACAGTCTATATGATTTGAAATATTTAGTTTATAGAAACAAAAGCTTTCTAAAAATGCTAAAATGAAGCTGTTTTAAGTTATTAATCTTTATTTAATATATAAATTATATTTATTAGAATTTTCCTTATGTAAATTAAAAAGGCATTTCACTCTATTAAAAATGTTTTAAATAAAAGTGGAAAAACTTTAATTAATTTCTCAAAAAGTAAAGTAATCAATCAATTTAATAAAAATATATTATTTATTTTCTGATAAATTTTTAAAATTATCTTTATAAATCTATCACATTATTTTAATTTTTTAACAAAAATATTCATAAACATATATTCTATGATTTATTTCTAGTTTTAAAAATATAAAAACGATCTATCTTTATCGTTTATTCTTTATCATTTTATATGAAATAGAACTAATTTTTTTGCCTTAAGATACTTCTATATTTTAAATTTCTATGATCTATTAATTTTACTGCGACTATTAATAGGTATTAGAGATAATTAATAAATAATCAAATATATATTTTGAATTAAATTTTGATAGATAAAAAAATTTTTCTTTATTTTATTTTTCATCTTTATCTTAAAAATAAAAAGGTAAATAAAATAAAGGGCGAATAAATAAACTGTTTATTTTTGTTTAAATTCCTTTTAATTTAAAAAAATATCTCAATTAAAAACAAATAAGCTGTTTTTACTCTAAATAAAGTGCTAAATTTTAGAGATTAGTGCAGTTTGCTAATATAGAACCTAAGCCTTAGGCACCTTAGCTATCAATTTCACACTCACTTATAAAATATTAAAGAAAATATTTATTAGTTAGTTAGAAGGAAAAATGTAGAAAGCTTATAAATAAAAATAACAAATAAATTTCTCATGATAGAATTGAAAATGAAAAATGGTTTAAATTATGAAGCATAATCAGAACCAAAATGAAATAAAATCAAATTAAAATAATATTTTTATTTAAATCCATTTTTATGTTAAAAAATACAACAATTAAAAAAATAAGTTGTTTTTACTAAAAATAAGAGTTAAATTTGTGAGATTATTACACTTTGTTAAACCAGAACCTAAGCGTGAAGTATTACTTACTTCAAATTTAGCTGATATTTTTAAATATTAATAAAATATTAGTTAATTAGAAGTAAAATGAAGAAAAAATATGAAATAAGTTTTAATATTTTAAGAATAAGTTTAAAATAATAAATGATTTTAATTAAAAATCAGAATCAACAAGAAATGAAATTAAATAAAAATAATATTTTTTTTGATTCCATTTGATATTAAAAAATATCACAATCAAAAACAGATTAACTGATTTTACCTAAATTTAAAATTTAAGAGTCAAATTTGAGAGATTGTTGCACTTTACTAATCCAGAACTTAAGCCTGCTGCATCAATTTTACTTAATTTATAGGAGTGTTTTAAATATTGAAGAAGGTATTAGTTAATTAAAAAGATAAATTAAGAAAAACTATGAAATAAATATAAATAATTTAAGCATATGTTGAAAATGATAAATATATAGTTCGTTAGTTAGAAGAAACATTATAAAATATTAAGAAAATAATAAATAATTAAAGAAATAATTGAAAGTTAAAATCAATTTAAATTAAAAAAAGCATAATTAATTACAATCAATAAGCAAATAAATAAAATAAAAAGCTTATAAATAAAAATAAATTTTTATTTTTAAATATCACTATCCAAAAAAAAAAGAAGCTATTTTTACTTTAACGCAAATTTAAGAATTGTGAGAATAGTGCTCTTTGCTAAAAAAGAACATAAGTTACAGATAATTTTAGCAATAATTTATTTTTCAAAGCTAAATAAAAAATAATAATAAGCTTTCCTCTGAGATTATACTATTCTATTATATTTTGGATTAATTTCATTAATCATTTTATAATAATCAAGAAATTGTAAATTTATTTTTTAGTTCATTATTTAGAAGAAAAAATGTATAAAATGATGAATAATTAATAAATAACTAAGATAAATGTTGAAAATTAAAAATGTTTTAAATTAAAAAAAACATAATCGTTGTCAAAAAGCCAATAAATCAAACAAACATTTTTTTATTAAAATATACCACAATTCAAAAGAAATAAATTGTTTTTACTTTAAATTGAGTTCCAATTTTGAGAGATTAGTACACTTTGCTAAAGTAGAGCTTAAACTTGAGACATCTTTTGCACCAATTTAATATCTTCTTTTAAAATATTTGAAAAATAAAATTAGTTATCAGTTTAAAAAAAAGTAAAAAAATAAAGCAAGAAGTGGTTAAAAATAAATATTGTAAAATTAAAATCTAAGTATAAGAAAAATTAATATTAATATATATTTTTATGAATTTCTTTAATATTATAAATGAGAATATTTGTCTAACAGAAGTTTAATTGATACTTAGTCATAATATTTAAAAAATTTGAATTTTAATAAATTAATTTACCTAAAATCAATAAAAAAATTTATATGAGATATAAATTAAGAGTCTAAAAACTTTTTTATTTATAAAAATAAAATTTAAGAGAAATTAATTAAAAAATAAATAATTTCAGAAATTAAAAAGATATCATATGATTAATTCTTTAAACAGGGGGATAAAACTTTATAAAAATATGATATATGGAAACTTTTAATTGCCATAAATGGATTCTTTGGGTCAATTAATATAAGTATCAATTTTGTTGGAAAAAATAGTATAGATAATCATTTGATATGCAAAAAAAAGATTATTATGATAAAATTTTGACAAATTTAAATAAAGTATTCATTCATATAACTACATTTTATAAAATTTCTTATATGGATAACAATTTAAATATTTTTATCAGTAATTTATTTTGATTATTTTTAAAGAATTAATAGAGTATAGTTATATGAAATAGAGATACTAAAGTCATGCTTACTAAGAAATCTAAACCAAATATTATAAAAAAAAATGCTATTTTAGTATTAGAGTATCCTTCATCTTAACCACTAATTACTGCTAATATAATATAATAATAAAATATAAGAAGAGGAAGCATTAGGATTGCTGAAATGATCCTCCCTAGTTTTCTTATGTTATATACGATTTTAATAACAGAAAGACTCACTACTATTATGCAAGAGCTAATAAAAGAAACTAAAATTATATCAACATAATCATATTTTTGTGAGAATACAGTTGATATGCATAATGAGTGAATTATTCTTAAATAGAATATTGTAAATCTCATAGGTCTTGACATCTTAGGGTCAGATACATAAAAAATACTTGAAAATGCATGAAAAATTAAAATTTTTTAAATCATTGATTTTTTAAATATTAAATTGCATGCTAATTCATCTATTTTAGGACTGTTTAAGTTGTTTTCTGTATTTTATGTTTGTGAATTTTTTTCTTTTTCTTTACATTCTATCTCACTCTTTTCTTATATGACTTATACAGATTTTGCTTTTTCACTTAAAATAATGTTCTCAATAGTCTAGCAGTTCGTTTAGCTGGGTTTTTCACCTATTTATAATTTTTGTTCTGATTAAAAAATACTATTTTTATAATCAATCTCATTTTTCTCATTTAATTAGTCACTTTTAATTTACTATTAATAATAAATTATTTCCAATTTATTATCTTATTTTTAGGTTTTAAATTATTAAGTAATGAATTTTTATTCTTTCTGTTAATTATTTTCTTACTAAAAAAAGTCTAAATTATTTTTATTAGTTATTTATTTTTCTGTATTTATTAGAATTAAAGATTATTCATCATAAAATTAATTCATTTCTTATTATTCATTTGGCAATTTTAGTTGGTCTTATTATTGTTATTATTTTTGCATTTGTTCTTACCTTATTTAGTTATTTAATTCATGATTATTTTAACCTTGATTCTAATTATTCTAATTTAAAAAAATGTCCTTCTGCTAATATTACTAACAGTTTAATTATTAATTTATATTCTTTTGTAAAGGACTGACCTAATTTTATTCTTAATCAGAATTTTATCCTTATTAGTTATCAATAATTAATTATGATTAAGGAATTATTGTAGCTAATGATCCACTAAATTTAGAACTTAAATATTTAACATCCAGAATTTTACCATACCAACATAAAGCAATCTATAGCAAACTCACTGAACTTAGAATCCAAAAAATAGCGTATTCATAGAAATAAGTAAAGTGAGTTATATTATCAAAACCTTTTGATCCAAAAGCTGTTTTTAAATTACTATTTGATAGTAAATATTCAAGATCTTCAATTATAGTTGTAGGTTTTTGATTTTAGCATATACAATTGTAATCACCCTAATTTCCATATGAGACTATATTACAATTTTAAGATGACCAACTGGACTATTCATCTTGTTATTAAATGCAAGTATAATTATAGTTTGATTTTTTTATATTTTAGAATTGCATTTCTAATTTGTATTTTTAATCCTAAATTGAGCTGTTCATAGAGCCTTATATAAAAGGCTTAATTACTGGATTTAAAGATATTTGTATATCAGGTGTAGCATTCCTAAGCTGATTTGTATAATTTTGAAAGCCTTTGGATTATATATATGGATTTTGGGAATATTAAGTCATCACTACATTAAAAATGTTTGAATCGTTAGGTAACTCATTATTTTAGGAATTATAATATTTTTAAAGATTCTTAGAAGTAATTTATTATGTTGTTAATGATATAAAATTTCCCTAAAGTTCTAATTAACCTTAATTGGGAATAGTAATATTATTGAGCAAATTCCCTATTTAATCTGAAATATTCATTTGTGCTAATAATATACTTTAAGTAATTGTTTATTGTTAGAATGAGCTATTTTAGATATTTAAATTAAGATTTTTAGTTGTTGAATTAAGCATTTTAAAGGTATCAACTAAATTTTAAAGAACTATATCATTATTGTTAAATAGCTAACTGCTATTTTTTTCAATAATATATTGTTATTAAGTTTATAATATTAAGTTTATTTGATTAATGACAGTTTATATTTACACATTTTCCTGTACAACTAAAGATTGTTAAAGGACTGCTACAACTTTGTTAGAAAAAGTTGATAAAAATGAGGATTTTGGTAATTAGTTAGATAGGCTAAATATTTACTATATTATATTTAATTTTCGTAGATTTACTGAAGGCAGATTATAAGTAGTATAGTTCTTTGATATTTCTTCAGCTATTACACATAATGTTTCTACACTGTCTGTGACAGTAGAAGTATTTATTTTTTATATCTCTTGGTCTATGAAATTTAATAAAGATTATTCAGTTTGTTAGGAAGGAAGGATATTAAGCTGAATAGTAGAATTAAAGACAGCTAGATAAGAATCCATAGCTTAGCCAATTACAATTATATTTCCAGAAGGAAATATAGTTGTTATTTATGAACGCTTGCTTTTATCTTGAATTTACCTTCTTAAAATATTAAAGGGATTTAGCACTTCTGATTACTAATCTGTTAATTAATTATAATAGAAGAATTAAAACTAGAGAGGTGTATTTTTAGTTTAGCATCCAGTAAATTGAATAGTAAATTATGTTTAGAGAGCATACCCACTTAATGGCTGTACAGATAATACACAATTCTATGGGGCGATATTTATGTTAAAGTTTAAAATGCTTAAACTTGGCATGATGCTTGCTGGATTGTAAGCAGTAAATCTTATTTAAACTATCGGATTACTTAATTAAATGTTAGAAAAATAATCCCAAATTCTTAATTTAACCTTATAATAGTCAAATTTAATTATACCCACTACCTTATTTTGGTATAGAATAGCACCAGCGTATGTTAGAATATCTGAATTTACATTAGCACCATAAATAAGAGTAGCTGAAATGTCATCATTAATATTTACTTACTTTTGTTGAAATGGATTATCGAATTAGACAACTAAAGGTGGTATATCTATTTCTGTAAGAATCAGCATGGTCTATGAAAAAGCCTTTCTCTTGTCTTTCTATCCAGACAAAGTAAATATAAGATTTTAGTATGGATTGAATGTTCCTTCATCAATAGTAAAACTTACTAAACCTTAAGGAACAATATATTCATTTTGCAGATAATTATAACACTTAAAATCTCCATTGCTTTATGCAAAATTTTTGCAACTCCAGCTAAAACTAATTCCTTAATCAGAGTTAGTATTTTCTACTTCATAATCTCTAACAATACCAGTTAAAGTAATCTGACTTTTGTAGCTGACTAATCTTTGTTAACCATCGGCAATTTCTATAACCAAATCAGATATTTAAGGGGTTATAGCTAAACTTTAAGAATTACCAACAGCTTTGTTACTATTTAAAAAAGATTGTACCTAAATTATAAATAATCAAATTATATTAAAAATTACTATTTTTTTTTAAAAAGTTTGATATTAAATCATTTACCTGAAGATCTAAGGTTGTACCCAAAGGTATTTAGTAAGCTAAAATATCAATTTAAACTTCTTCATTATTATATTAGTTTATTTATTAGTTGAGAGAAGGAATAGCATTTGAAATGATAGTAATATCTAAAGGCTCTTTTATAAATTGAACTCCTTGCTGATCACATATTTAAATTAAGAATTAAAAAATAACTGTGAGATTCATATACCTTTTAAATAATAAAATTAGAAAAAATAAAATGTTTTCTTTAATTGAGAAGAAAGTTCCAAATTATAAACTAAATTAAAAAAAGAAAGTATTTAAGTACCTGTAAATAGGATCATAACTGCTTTAATCGCTTTAAATAACGATTTGTTTACTTTTTTAGTTGAAAACTGTAAAAGGAATTTGATTGCTCTTGTAAACTTTTAGAATGTAATTAAACTAAAAAGTAAATGAAATATCTGGTGGTAAAATATACTTGCTTATCACTAAATTTGTTTGTTACTAGTTGTTTGCATCCTAAATAATTTTATTTATTTATGATAAAGTAATCGAACTGAGATCTTTAGGTGATATAAAATTCCAACTTATGTACAAAAAACCTCTTAGTGCATCATTTTACACTTTAATACTAAATGACATGTCATCACATGAGTTTACTACATCTAAGTATTAAATATTAACTAATGGCTCATTTATTTGATCTTAAACAACTGAAACTAAATAGTAAGTATCTATTGGGGTATTGTATGCTTAGAATGAAAGAGAGTTTATGGACTTATTAAATTGAATCGTGGAATTAACCATTATAGTAGCATCGTTACCTATTTTATTTATGATTGAGAAAAAAATGTTTGCATTATTTTTAATTTAATCTATTTACTTAGAGAAACAATTATTTAAGTTTTATTTATAGAGCAAACAGAATGGGATGTTAATAGACTTAATGTAGATGAATCAAATATCTGACTACATGAAAGGTTAGCTATTGGATTTAATGTTGAACCGAATTCCAGAGTTAAAGTAGGTGAACTAGCTGCAAATATAGCTTATATTACTGCAACATTTTGATAACTGCATTAATAAAAGATATCTCTTTTGTCCTCACTGTTGTTGCATTAGCAACTAGCACCTTGTAGATTCATGGAGGGATAGCAGTCTTAGCAAATATTTTACTTGCCAAACTAACAGGATCTACATTTAGTACCACAACTTTAACAAGGTTATGAAGTATATAGTTAACATTACTAACATTAATTATTACTGAGCTGATAACCATTAGGACAAGTCCAATAACATGCAAAGGTAGTTGAGGATGTTATGTAAATTGGGAAGCAATCCTATGCACATTATTTGCAGTTTTTTGAGCTATCAACACAAGTTGAGCATTATTAATCACAAATTTAGCACTGATTATTATTGAGATAATAGCCATCGGGACAATTTTAATAGCAGTTATAGGTATTTTATTATTAGGTGATAATAAGGGGATAAAAATTACTTGCGCAAGCTATGCAATTTTTTGGGTCGTTTTTGCATGTTAAACATGAGTTATCACATTTTTAGCATTTGTTTTGGATAAGGTAATAACCATCAGGGCAATTTTGATAGCAATTAAATGTGGTCTAAAGCTAATCTTTAATTTATGGATAAAATCCGATTGCACAAATTTTGCAAGATTTTAAATCATTAGAACAAGTCTAACAGGACTAATCACATTTTAAGCATTAGCTGTTTAAAATAAGGTAGTAGCTGTCTGGGCATTGTTAATAGCAATTAAAAGTGTTTTATCCTGATCCAGAAATCAATGGATAAAACCCACTATTGCAAACTATGCAACTTTTTGAAACACCAAAGCAAGTTTAGCAAGATACATCACATTATTAGCAAGACTATTCAGTGCTATTTGGATCTATTTACACATATTGATTAGATTTACACAATTAGTAATATCATTTTAGATTAATAAGTTTGTAATTATCTACACAAGTATAACACTGATTGTCATCACATGTATTACAACCTACTGGACACTATTTATATTAAATAAATAATATTAATTTAAAAATTATTTTAATTAGTTTTAAGTGAAAACATACATTAATAATTATGCATTTTAAGATTAAATAAAATTTAGGACTAGCCATATCTTATCTATCATAAAAATTTTCATTGGGTTATGACGAAATTATGGAAATAATTTTTTTTTTTGATAATAATTGAAAAAAAATTAAAAAGATATTTAATTTTCAAAAAAATCCTCAGTTAATTTAAAAGTGAATTAGCAGGAAAATTGATTAATTAAAGAAAAGCTAAATATCAATTTCAGATTAATTAGTTTTACTGATTAATTGATTAAAAAGAATATTAGATCAATATTTTATTTAAAATTTTTATTCAATTTTTGACATTGAATTATTAGAGGAATACTGATAAGCAAAACTCTCTCATAATAAAATATGATTAAGATAATAATATTTTTTGAATTTAGTCTATTAATTTTACTGATAATTAATTACTTGATAATAAACCATGAATTCGATATTACTAAGTTAGTTGAGCATCGATGGAGGATTAATGCTTGTACTAAAGGTTAACGAATCAGTTGCTATAGGCATGTAAAATTTTTAATATTATGGTGATTTGTAAAATGTATTATCACAAGCTGAGGCCTAAGAGTTATCTGGCGTATAATTTGTGACATTTGAATCTATATTATTATTAAACCAAAAAGAAGAGAATATAAATTGTGAAGGGTATTATTAAGCATTATCCTTTAATATGTAATAATACTAATCATAGCTTGCTTATGCAATAGTTATCATTTAGCCTGGTGCTCCATAGAAATCAAAAGCAACATCATTTCTTAAATTATTCGACTCTACACTTCTATAGCTTACTTAATTACATTAATCAGGTTATGGAAAAATATCATATTATTACGAAGTTCCTTAAAAACTGTATATATATATAATACGAAAAAAGCTTGTTTTGTATCCAGTATTAGAATCTAATAAGCAAGAGTATCCTATTTTATTTTTAAGTATCTCATTTATATAATAAAAGTAGTAAGATTGATTAAATACCTCTATAGTTTTTTGATGTATCTAGCTATGATAATAATTTTTTGCAATTTTAAGCCTGGATAATAATTAAGTTCATCAGTAGATCTAAAATATTTTTTTTAAAAGATTTATCTTTTCATAATAATTAAATAATTTTACATGCAACGATTACTAATTTTGAAAATGATAAATTAACCATTTTGTTTATTATTTAGATCTTATATCAAATAGATGTTTATTCTTATTTTGCTATTTTTTATTAAAATTTGTTTAGTTAACTAAAAATTAGATATTAATTTATAAGAAAAACAAAGTCTTTTTAATTTATTTCTTTGGTTAAAATTTTTATAATTTGCTAATATTGTATTAGAATAATTTCTCCTTAATTAAGACCATACTTTACCAAAATTTTTATAATGTAAAATATTTGTTAATAATTATGTTCGAATCAAAATTTTTATTATTTTCTATTGCCATTAAAATAAATGGTACAGTAATTAACAAGAAATAAAAAAAGGATAAATTTTAGTTAATGAAACATAAAAATTAAAATACTCTGAAATTTAATATAATTGTTTTTTAGTTTTAGATATGATTAATTAATTAATAAATAATCAATTTCCTTTACCCTATACTTTGTTAGTAGTATTTTTATTGTTGTTAGAGTTAGTTATTTGTGTGGGTATGATTTATAAAAAGGAAAGTGTTGGGTTAGAAGTGTAGTAACTATTTTACAGATGCTATTAATCTTAATTATTTTAGTTGTAGATATTCTTCGGATTGAGAACATTCCCAACAACTAAATCTTTTCTTGAAGGGGTAGCACTAATGTTACTATTTTATTAGTTGATTAAGTTTTTAACAGGAGTGTTTTTACGGTAAAAGCTAGGTGCTCGAGAGAACCTGCTCTTTAGTTTCACTAAAAATTAAGGGCAGTTTTCAATCAATTCATTAGCCTTATACGATGTCAGCAATGTTTTATTATTATTGCTATTGTTCTCATCTTTCTTGTGGTTAGGCTAAATAAATGATTAGTCGAAATTCTCTTTCTAGTTTATTTACAATTAGTTTTGTGGAGTTGTATTTTTTTAGTTTTATTATTTATTATCTAATACTTTTTAGAAGTAGTGGTACGAATTATTGGAGTTCCTAAAATTATTTTATGTGATAGATTTTTATTTTTAAGAATTAAAATTAGTCTATGAGCTATAAAATATGCTAGTTTTATTTGCTTAATCTATATTTAAAATATTATTGCTTATATCACTATTACTATTATTTTGGCTAATGTTAACTGACGTCCTACATTAAGATTATCTTGATTATATCTCTTAGTTCTATTTTTCTTTGTTTTTATTTTTTATGCAAGATAGGATCACTCTACCTTCGCTTTCAGTATTGCCACTATCACAATTTTAACTATTTCCATAAACTACTAATTGTTACTATTGTTCTTTGATTTGTCTATCTTTTTCAATTAATATATTGTTTTTTTCTTGATACTCTCTTTTCTTTAGCTGAGATCCTACTGCTGTTAAGCAGCCTAAGAATTCATTAGCTTTAGAAAAATTATTTTTCAAGATTTTATTTTATTATTATTATTATTATTATTGAGTACCTTAATTCATTTTATATGCAGAGCGACTGCTATATTCAATTGAGTTTTAATATTAGGATTACGAGCAATTCAAAATTTCGTTCGTGCTTGCTGGCTTGCTGGAATGCTAAGAAATACTAAAATTCCTCTGATTATTATTCTGATAATCATTTAGAAAAGAAATGTCTTAGTATATTGAAAAGGAATGCCTTTTTCTTTGGCCCACAGCACTAGAATATTTTTATTGACTCATAGGGCGTTTTAAGTCTTGGGATTTTCTTCCCTAATATTTCAGGCATTTTGCCCTACTGTAATTTGTTTCTTCGGACATATTTGCTAGATTGTTGGATAAGCTTTTAAGATTAATATCAATGCAATCGTTGCTAAACCAAAAATTACTAACATCATTCAAATTATTGATTGCTTCTTGTTCAGAAACCTCCATTTCTCAGTTGATTATGAGATAGTAGTTACAGTATAAAATGATTGATAGAATGTGTTTTTTCCTTTTAGAAAAATAAATTTAGAAATGAGAAAAGTAAAGGCTATACTGAATTTTTTTGTGACTCTCTATAATGTTTAAGGTATTTGCTTTTGATGATAATTAACAAAATGAATGAGTTGGTGATACTTCTTTAATTTTAATTAAAAAAATTTGTGTGCATAAAACTAAAAACAAATATAAATCAATGAAAGTAATTTGATAGATTTTCAATTAAATTTTCAAACCCAATTTAATTTATTTAGAAATAATTCGTTTATATTTTTTATTCAAAGAAATTTATTAATGTGTGCTGATTAACAGCTAGCTTAAAAATTAATAAAAAAACAGACTAAATTGAATTCGATGATATATCAATAAAAAATTAAGCTTATTATGAGCAATATATCTGTTAATAAATTGCCATTTTAATTAATTATGAATTTGAGTAGATCCAAACGCATATACAGTAGCGTATAGAATTAGGATTACTTTTAAATATTAAAAGAAATATGTATTAAATGTAACAATAAATTCCAATTTACATTTTTTGGGAACAAAAAAATACAAACTCAATAATTTTATTCAGATAATCATTTTCTTAAGTAATAAATTGAAAATCAAGCAGAAATTTCAAATACTTGGTTGCAAATTGGAACTATCAAAATTATTTATTTAGATAAAGAGTAAACAAGGCTTTTTTTTCAATTTGTAAACTACCTAACCTAACCAGTCGAATAAATGTTAAAACAACGATAAAAAACATAATTAGATAAATAAAAAATTATGGTAATTTATATTTGTTAAGAGATTACTACTGGAGCAAAAATAATATAAAAATGCATAATTAAGATTTCTGGTGAAATGTATTGTTGCGAGATTAAACGAAAATAAAAACCTATTTTTTAAGTATCAAAATGGCTTACATAAACTTAAAAAATATAAATTACCATACTAACTTAAAATACAATTAAAAATAATTTTATATTTTACAAAATATTAGAAAGCAAAAATTAGAATTACAAAAACTGAAAATGAACAAATATTTTTGATTAATCATTAAAAAACCAAATTACACTTTGCGAATGTTGCTTTGTAAATTTGCCAAATCTATCTTAAAAAATTATATATTTAATTGATTGGGTAATAGTATAGCGAAAAAAATATGAGGGTAGGTAGGTAGGAATTTTTTGGTACAAATAAATTAATAAGTATTAATTATTGAGTTCTAAATTTTGCTACTCAAGATCTATCGATCGAAACTTTTACACACAAGATAATAAATATTTAGAAAGTGTTTTGAATCAATATGTATTTTTTAGCTCTTAGTAGCAATTTAATCTTAATAATCCAATAAAATAATAAGCAATACTTAATTATCTAATCAAATTACTCCGATTAAATGTTAGATAGATTTTTAAGATCAAAGCTTTTTTGATTAATTTACATGAAGATATCTCACTTGAAAAATCAGCTGTTTAAAACTTATTTGAAATTCAAGAAGAGACTGAAATTAATTTAATTTGTAATCATTTATGTATAACACAGACTAAACGACTTTATGCAATTTTAAGAAGAAAAAATACTATGTTAAAATAATTTTGAAGTTGCACAAATTATAGCAAAAATCATGTAAAAATAAGATTTGCTATTTTATAGAAAAGTGTATGATAGACAATATAGCTTATTAGGTAGCTATTAGATTTTCTAGTTATCTATTAACTTTCTATTTTAAAAATAGAGGATGACAATCAAATCAAAAAAAGCAAATTTTCAAAAAAATAGTACGAAATATTTTAGGTCAATAAAAACATTAAGTTTTACAAATATTGGGTGGGATAATCTGTATTTATCTGATTTGTTTGTTTACATAGTAAATTGAAATAAACAAAAAATCAAACAATAATTAGTTTGTTTGTTTGTATTATTTCTAAACAAGCTAACCAAGCATATCGAGTTTAATTATAATATCTTTTTTAACCTTCGAAGTCATTCGATATTCATTTAAATTGAGTAAACAATATCCAAAAATAACTAATTATAAAATACACACATAGTTAAGTATTTAAAAAAAGAAGCATAAAGTGCTATCTGTTTTTTCTGTTAGATAGATTACATTTTGTTTAAAATTAAAATTTTTTCTAATTATCTTAAATATTATAAACATAAAAAATAAATTTATAGAAAATAAAATATTTTTTGAAGTTTTTATGTACAAATTATTTAATAGCAAATCATTTATCGAATCGCAAAGTAAATCCTCATTATATGAACAATAAAAGTCTTCTCTATAACAGGAACAAGCATTTATATCAAATATATAGGTTATCAATACATTTAATATTATAGTCAAAATTGTGGTCTTTGCGATGAGTGCCAAATATGTAATTTGTTTCAATATCATAAAACATCAGAATTAACGATATTCAATTTGTTAATTAATTTGTTTCTTATATTATCAATTCATATCACTTGTTACAAATGAAAGTAAATGCTTGTCATTTTTCTTTATTTATATTGATTAAAAATTCATCCCACCTATTAATTAATTCATAGAAAAAACTACAATTGATGGCTATATTATGCCTTGATTTTGTGTAAGTTGCTTTTTCAATAAAATTTATCGGTTAATTATTAATGTAATTTAAAAGTATTTTACATACCATAAAAGAAAAAAGGAAAAAGATCAAATACATATAAACATTAACTCGATAAAATTTTGCAAAACTTGTAAAAAAAATCCAAAGTTAAAATATTTCTTAAAAACATAATAACCCACTCTCATAAAAAAATAAAAATGAAATAACAATAATAATTATACTAATAGAGTTATTGGTAACCTTTATTTTAAGCTAACTTACTTTAGCAATCATAAAATAATTTCAATAACTTAGGCTTTAACTAAACCAATTCAAATGAAATTGAGCTACTTAAATAAATGTTACTTTAGTAGTAATAAGAGCTAACATTTTACAAACTGAAAGATCAAGAAATTCTCTATAATCCTCAGTATAATCAATATATCCCGCATAGTCTTGCGATGAAATAATAAGAATATTAATTTTCTTAGATGTATCAGGACCAATAACAATAGTATTTCAAGTTAAATTTTGCTCAAATGTAGTAGCAGTAATAATAATAACTATAACTACAACAACAATAACAATAACAACTACAGTGGTAATAAAACAACTTATCACCTTTATAATACAATACTTAATAAAACTACATTAATATAATCCCCTAATTATAAAGCACGCTTGAGCAATAACCTATTCTGTAAAGAAACAACACTCAAATTGATATTCAATAATACTCAGCTTTACAAAATAATGTGTGTTTTTCTAGCAATCTTTAAAATTTAACTAGTATAAATTAAGCTGCCTCTCCTTAAAACTTGGCAGCATATGATTGCTAATCATCCAACAGATCAACTGCTCCTTTAGATGATAATAGTCAATAGATCCCTTTTAATTTTTACCATTAGGCTAGTGAGAATATTTTATCTCCAAAGACAAATTCACCTATTGAGAGATAAAATCTGAAAGTGAAAATAACCTAATCAGTTTCTAAAAAGAGTGAAGAGAAAAGCGAGGAAATTAGATAAAAATCTTCAAAATAAATAAGCTCCTTATAAAAAAGCAACAGCTTAAGCTCGGATGATGAAGATATTGAGGCTGGTAACGAATTAAAAAGTAACAGCTCACCTGACTCTGCCAGCTCATTAAATAAAAGAACTAGATGTCTTTACGAACCCTTATTTAGAATCATTAGTCCTGTACTTCCTGAAAAAAAATCATACAAGAAGAATATCATAAAATACTTGATTTCTTATCAGTAGGGAAAGGAGTTATAAAACGAAAAGACTGAAAAATTTGTTGCTTACCTTGAACAAAACAACTCAAAACAGCTAGCAAAATACATCACACAGCTCCTCTAATCATGCAAGATGGCATAAACTAAAAAAGATGATAAATTTGCTCATGAATACATAGCTGAAAGAATATGTAAATGCTTCTAGCGCAAGCAGTTAAAGAACAAAGCATAAATTAATAAATAGTGAAAGAACTATAAATTTGTAGCAAATTTCACAATTTCAAAAATTTCAAAAAGCTGGTTTCTCTTTGATAAAGGAAAAAAATTTAATAAATTCCAAGTGCAGCAACTAATTTCTTAGTTATCTCGAAAAAAACTAGGGCAATACTACATTCATTTTTTAGTTTATACCTAAAAATTGAGGCTAATTTTAATAACAAAACCTTTTATTTATTTATAATATTACAATAAAATAACTCTATTATAATTTTCCATAAAAATTTTCCTAAAAACAATAAATCCTTCATTATTTATATACAAAATAAAGACATAAAATTACATTTATATTTAGTTATACATACTATTTCTTGTTGCTCATATTATACAATCTTACTTGTAAAAAATTTGATTTTCTCAAATCATTTAGCTAAGAGTTTTATTATTTTGAACTGCTGAATAAAAATTTTCCCTCTTATATAACTTTAAATTATTATCAAAATTGTTATTTTAATAGAATCATTCAAAATTCATATTAAGAGAATCTCTTTTTTTCAATTAAAACGAAGACAGCTTGATTAAACATATAAACTTCTTAATTAAATATGCTTTATTTATAATTTGAATTATTGTTAAAAATTTTAACTACATTGCTTTATTACTTAAATCTTATGGTACAATTATTAAATTTATTAGCGCTTTACTCATTTTTGAATGTATATGAGTCATATTAATTTACACGTACTATTGATTAGAGTCGAATGTGTTATTTTAGAAAAAAAAATACAATATTACTGTAAAGGAAGAATTAATAGATTTTTTACTTAATTTTAACTCAAATCGAGTGAAGATACCAACTTTCCTTAAAATTTTTTAAGTATATCAATATAAAAATTCTGATATTTCCTGGCAATTAAGCTTTATATTTAGTAACATTAAATAATTGAAAAAAATTAATGAGTTTGAAGTAATATTTCTTTCTAAATAAATCTTTCAATACATAAGCTAACATTACAGATTAATATAAATTTAATAGAAAGAATTAATTTTCTTGCTTTTATCTTATTAAAAAATATTGGCTCATTAAAGAAAAGTTAAACAATAGTTTACAATTCTCATTTATTGCTGAATAGCCAAATATTTTGTAACCGAGTGAGATTTATAGCTCAAAATTTCGATTATTTACATGCTTACTATTAAGTAAGCCTTTTTATCAAAATATTAAAATAAAAACTATGGGGTTAAATTATAATTTGTTTAAACAGGTATAAATTCAAAATTTTCATATACATAGATTATTATTTAGAAGAAAATTATGAAATTTATAAAATTTAATCACTAAGTTAAGTAAGATAAAAGGGTTATGTTTTGTCTCATTTATTCATTATTTATTTATTTAATTTGATTTTTTATATTTCTATGGCTATTTACTCTTCAATTCCTAAGATTTCTAAGATTATTAAAGCTTTATTTCTTCATTGTCACCTCTTACTATTGGTGAATTATCAAAATTTTAGTCTCTATAATTTGCTTTTGTGGTTAATTATTAACTTTACTTCTTAATCTAATCTTTTTATTTGGCGTTCATTATATTTGACTAGATCGCCACTTAATTTTCTTAGCTATTTTAGCAACTCTGATAAATATATCTTTCAATAAAATCATCTTCTTTATTTTAATCATGTGATAAATACTATACTTACTTTAATTGAGTACTAGAATTAGAATTAAAGTTCCCCTATTCATTCATCTTAACATATTCAGATTAATTTATTTTTTAATTGGAATCTTAATGCAGCATTTAATTTTTATAAATATGTTGGGTTTTTTAAGGCTAATATTATTAGATTACTGCATTATTGTAATTGTTTTTTTATAGCTGATTTAAACCGACTTGGTTTGTACTACCTGATAATTAATTTAGTTGTAAATTTTATTATGTAGACTTTAATTAAGAATCTTAAATTGTGGAATTATTTATGCCTTTCTTCTTAAATTGAGACACTCCAAGAGATATATGAATGGGAGGAAGTATATCAGATGTTGTGTTTGAAGAAATATTCAATGTATTTGAATTTAAATTGTTGTTTTCATCATATTCTTCATCGTATTCCTCAAAATTGCTTGAATAAATAGCTTATTACTTCTAATAATTTTTTGGTGGGCTTGATTATATGTCTTCAGAAGAGCGGCTCATGGAGCGATACTCGTCTCTTGCCGATTGCATTTTTTAAGTCGATTATGTAGATTTTGACATTATGTCTTTACTTTTTTAACTGCTTCTTTTTTCTATAAACTAAGGATTTTCCTGCACTATACCTTAATTTAAATGGTTTTTTTATTGAGATTACACTTGACTATTGCTTGTATATGAAGAACTTTTGTTTTTAGGAGGAGAAATAGATAAATTATTGTTGCTATAATTCAGGTTTTTTCTACTCTTTTCTTAATTATGAGACTTATGGTTAATTTTAATTAACTTGTTAAAACTCTAATTTTATAAATTTGAAGATGAGTGATTATTATCGCTATTTAAGTAATTAGGCTTTTTTCTATCATTTTAGTAATTTTCTTAGCTTAAAACCTGGTTTTATTATTTATGAATGTCTAAATAAGAATTCTCTGTGTATTTTTTCTTAGGTTTAGAATTTATCTAAAGTATCTTTTTTTGTTTTTTAGTCTTTTTTTTTAATGATGCATCTCTTTCTTATTGAGGCATCTTATATTCTTTGTAGGTCTTGTTAGTAATAGAATCAAACAAAAATTTCGATTGCTATGTATAAAAATTCTTTAGTTTGTTTACAAGTCTTTAATAGCTCTACCTTTCATCCGAACCTATTACAAGAGGATTGAAAAATCTCCTATTATTTGAAGAAGCTGACCTTGACATTCTCTGCTATTAGAGCTTATGAATGTAATTAAAATGAGTTTAGTATCTAAGAGAGTTATTCGTCTAAGTTCCTGCTTCTTCTGTTTCAGGTATTACATGCTAAATTTAAATAGCGTTTTCTTCAGATGAAATAGCGTAATCGCTTGTTTACTGTTTTATTCTGTCTGAAGCATTTAAAATATGTTAACTTGCGTTTCCTCTGCTACTTAAATAGTCATTAGAAGTATTACTATGCGATTAAAGTCCAAATTTACCAGAAGTAGTAAGCAAATTTTAACCAGAGCTAATACGGAACTGAGGAGTGGCCTCAAATTTTGTTGGCTGGTTCAAGCTGAATCGCCCACTTTAGCCATTTGGTTGCTGCTAAGAAGATATCATTTAATGACTACCATCTTAAAAGATTTATTAATTATTACTAGCCTATAATTTCTAATTATATTATAGTTAATTAAGCTACTACTATTATTATTAATTTTGTAATTGCTCAATTTACTGCTGTCTTAAAGCTAGCTTTTATTCATGCTCTATTTGCTTTTAAATTGCAAATTGTTATGAATTATGAGCACTTTTTTCAAAAATATCAAGAGCCTAGCCAAAATTCTTTGCTCGAATGTTGGTCTCACTATAGCTTCTAAATTTATGATTATTTCCAAAAGTATTTTCACCATTTTGGATATGCTTCTAACTATTTAGAATCTAGCTCTATTGAAATTATTTTATCTAGTTAATTTGCTCTGATTTTTAGTTTTGAATGAGATCACTATGCTAAGAGTTTAAGTGCAATGAGCTTCTCTTTTCTTCAATCATTTCATGTATGCTTTTTTATTTACCTATTGTCTTTGAAGAGTTTATTAGCTGCTCTTCTATTCTAATAAAATTTCCAGTATCTTAGACAACATTTTATTATTGTTAATGTCTTTATCGCATTTAGCTGTCTATACTTATATTGCTTATATTATTCTGTAGAGTGCTTTGCTCATCTCTGCTAGAAATTCTCTAAGAATATATTTAAGGAAGACCTAAATATGCTAAATTAATCTCATGCTAGCTATTGTGTTAATTTTAATTATTTTAAAACACTCCCTTTGATATCAGCTAACTTTCTGGGGTAGGGTATACGTAGCTCTCTACCGGACGAGTATACTGTTTTATGCTTAATGTCAATCCTTGATTTTCCTATTGTTTATTAATTAATTTTTGCGATATTTTAAGATAGTTTGGTTCTTTTTTATCGCGATTTGTGCTTTCGTCTAAATTATTATATGAAACTAAAGATTATATCAATTCTTTCTTTTCTCTAAGCAAGTGGCTGATGTTATCGTTCTTTTACTTCTATTCCTCCTATTGTTTTCTCACTTGCTTCTACACGTTTGACTAATCTTATTATTACAAATCATGATTAATTTTTACTAAACTTAAGTACATAAATGTTAATTTATTTTTGGTATTGTTTGGCTATTTAACTATCAATTGTGCTTTTCAAAAGAAATATCAGTTATTTTTAAAAGGATCTAAAAGGTAAAAGTTAGATACTATTTAAAACAAATGAAAAATCAATTAAACAATTTTCTTTTAAAAATCAGTAACTATTAATCATGTGAAAACTAATTATCATTTAGAAAGTATGTTTAAATAATATTATGTATCTATCTTTCTATCTTTTTAAACTATCGATAAACAAATTTCAACAGAAAAATAGTTATTTCACTCTCAACCCAATAATTTTAAGTTTTTTATTGCAACAAAAATAATATTTTTGCAAGATTTTCAAAAAAAAAATTAAAACACAAAGGTTAAAGTTAAGAAAATCTCGATAATTTAGGAAATTGCATTTTTTGATTTTTAATAAATTAAGAAATGCAAAAATATCAGGATTAAAACAATTTTTAGGAAAAAAAATATATTATTTTATTAGTTAATGTTCTTATTATTTATCTTCATGAGAGGTAAACAATAATTGTATTTCTAAAAAAAAATGATACTGTAATCAAGTTTATCGTTAAAATTCTGATAAACCACTCTAATTTTAAAATTTGAAATATTTAAATAGCTTAAATATGCTTTTCTATTTTATTGAACAAATTCAAAATTAAAATTCAGAAAATAATTATTACTAATAAAAAATATTTTCATAGAATGAATTAAAAATAAATACCTCTTGTGTTTTGTTTATTGTAGACATCACCGAAATTTTGATTTTTCATTTCTTCAGTTAGATTGCAAAAATTAGCTAAATGATTTAAAGGTACCATACTAAACTAGATAGGATATTATAAAAAAATATTATTATTTAGAATGATTAAAAATTATTATAAAATAATATATATAATTCACTTTTTAAATCTTATTAGATGCTTTAGAAATAAATATCATGTTAATAGTTATTGATTGAATTAAATCTTTAAATTTAAAAAAATTATATCAGTTTGTTTGTATTTTCTACTATTTATTATTAATCGTTTGTAATATGTTAATTTCTATTTTTATTAATTACTTGATCTATTTCAAAAGATACAGTAACAAAATTCATCGCCTGAGAGATTTCATCAATTTATCTGAAGTATTTCTCATTTAAGTAACTCCGCTTCTCTAATTATCTATTTACTCGCTCAGTTCTTTACTCTTCTTCTTTGAAATATTTAAAACTTCTTTCCAATTTAGAGCTACTTCTTAATTTGCTATTTATAAATTATTTTTATAATCCAACTGTTTCTATCACAGAATAGTTCTAATCTTAGACTAAACTCTGTTCGTTTATTTATACTCTTGAATTTTTTAATTAGCTTGATAGGTTCCTTTACTTCTTAGGTGGTGAATGTGAATTATTTAGTCTAATTACGCTTGATTTCATTACTTAATTTCCTTAGTAGATATATTTTATATCTTCATGCTTATACTCAGGTTCATCTTATTTAGATACAATACGCCCATATTTATTAAGTTTAATTTTCCCCTCAAAATTCCCCATTCTTTTATATATTCTTTTCGTATGTTTTAATATTGATTAAACAGAAAGAGCGCCCTAATTATCTATCTTAAATCGAACTATATATTATTGGGAATTGATTGTATTTTTATTAATAAGATTTTTAGTTTCTTTAATTTACTAAAAAAAGCACTAAATTATTCAATAAAAACAATTCAGAAATACATAATTCAAGAAATCTTTTGAAAATTCACTGTTCGTTGATTATTTAATGATATATTAATTATTTTTGCTAGTTATTTTGATAAGAAGTATAAATATTAAATTGAAAGAAATTATAATTCTTTAATTTGATTAAATACTATTTAATCTAAA
The DNA here is from genome assembly GCA_000231845.2 of Tetrahymena malaccensis 436. NCBI lineage: Eukaryota > Ciliophora > Oligohymenophorea > Hymenostomatida > Tetrahymenidae > Tetrahymena > Tetrahymena malaccensis. The sequence continues at coordinate 156,296 of JH720071.1, read as the reverse complement.
ATAAGATTAGAATTATTTATTTTTTAGATAGCCTAATTTTAAATTCTTTAGTTTAATAAATAAAGTCAATATATTTTCACTTTTTTTTTAATTTGCTATGAATTTTATTATATTTTTAACTATATCATAGTCCTTCGTTAATTAATACATCTTCTAATTCAATAAAATTTAGAATTTATTTTAACATAATTTAAAAGAATAAATACATAAATAGATATTTAAAGGCTTACTGGAAATAATTTTTACATTAATTTTATATATTATTTATAATTAGAATACTTTAATTTCAAAGCAGTTTTTTAATTTATTAATTAATTAATTGCATTATTCAAAAACGTTTTGATGATGTAGTAGAGAGTTAAGAAGAGTTTTTTAATAGACTACTATTCAAAGTATTTTTACTAGGAGTTACCAAAAAATTACCAGTTGTTGGTTTCTTATTATAATAATTTTATTTACCTGGTTGCAAAGTGTTATTATTTATAATACTATTTTTTTTTGGAGGATTCACTATTTCATTGCAGTCTTACTAAGATATGAAATCTTACCCTCTTATTTAAGAATCTAAAGTATTTTAAAAACTTGAAGATAGTGTAAAACTGTTACTGTTTGATTAAATTTATGAGGCTTGTTTGATAGGGAGTTATTCAAAATCACTTTTCTTAAAAATACCTATCTTATCCATATTTTTAATTTCTATATAATTTGTACCAGGGTATTCTTTAACTAGTTCATAATTGTCACCTTTACTAACAAAGAAGAAATCCATGCCTTATGAGTGAGTATCGACTTAAGCAACTAAATTTATTTTTTTGCTCGGATCTTACAAATCTAACTGATTTCTATTTTGATGTATCATATTAATTTCATCCTACCTACTATCTTTCTTTTTATTACTATTTTTGTTTCTAGCCTCTTCTATTTTATCATATTACTTGCTAACAATACTCACATTCGTATCAATAATATCTTCTATCTTTTCATCATCAGTAAGGAAGAAGTTCAGATTTTCATTTTTCTTCTTAAATATGCCAAAAACAGTTTCTAATTTATTGAAGGTCTTTAAATTTTCATCTATTCTATCATACATGTATTCATAACTTAGTTTTTCTATTTTAGAATAGTTAAAATCATTATCATACGGCTCATAATTTTGTAAAATTGTATCCAATTTAGTTTTAGGCTCTACAATAATTTAGTAATCTAATGTTTATTCTCTTATGGGATGCATTTTTTCATATTTAAACTACTTTTTTGTTCTTATTATTTTATCTCTTAATTCTTCCTCCTATATATCATCCTTGACTTATTCTTGTTTTATAAAAGCTGGATATTCTGGTCTCAAAGGATAATCTAATATAAGTGGTGATCTCTCAGGATATATTGACTCATCTCTATCATCGATATCCAAATATTAATTTTAAGCTGGTTGCTATTCTATTCTTTATCCTTCATTAAAGATCATAGACCCAACAACTTTAGTGCTATTCATATCTAATTTTTTAAATTTTTATTCAATGGCTTTAATGGCTTTGATTCTGTTCCTAGCTATTTTTTTAACACTTATTCGTTTGTTTTTTTGTTTGCATAATATTAATAATTTAAAATTAATATTAAAATTTTAATAAAATTTAGCAGCCAACACTTAATTGATTGCAAATCTATCTGTTGGTTGGTTGAACAAAATTCAGCTAATTTTTTTGCATAAGTTAAAGCATAAAAATATTTTTTAAATAAGTTAATTGCTTTTTCAGAGCAAAAATATATTTTAAAAAAGACTCTTCTTTCTGATGATATTTTTTGTATTTATCAATTCATGTCGATATAATATTGATAGATTTTAGTTGAAAACTTATTCTTTCCAAATAAATAGAAATTGAATAAAAAAGATCTTGATTTTGATTGATTAAATTGTAATTTCAAAAATAAGTTTGAAATAATCATATGAAATATTTACTACTTCCTTGCTTTTAAAAAAGAAACAATAAAAAAGATTCACTTATATTTTGCTAGCAATTTATACTAAATAAATAGCTTTTATAATAAAGGGATATAAACATAGATAAATAGATATTATAAATTAACTGAAAAATCTCAAAACGCAAACATTTCAATTTAGAATTCAATTCAATAGTAAATAATGTCCACTATTCCATGTTATTCAGTACCTCCTCCTAATGAAAAATCTAAGATATTGAAAAAAATATTGCTTTGGATTTGGATTTGGTAGGTGCTTCTTTGTGGAGCTAAAGGATATTATCTTTCAAAGATCGAGTTTTTTTCAGAGTTGGTTGCTTTAGGAGTCCTTTGGTTTTCATTTAATTCCCTTAACTATTGCAATTGTGTTTTTTACATTTTCGTCTGCATAATGAATGGGCTATTTATAATTATCAACCTCGCAACTAAAATTTAAGATGGCATTGTAATCACTGATTTCTAGGATTAATATTAAAAAATATATATCATACTCTCATCCATCAGCTTTGTATTTTATATTGTAAGCATTTACTTTGCTTTCCAAGCATACAAAGAGTTCAAGGGGATAGCTTATGACATCTTAGTGGCCACTTAAAACCATGAATAATCAATCCTGAGTTAATTTAATTCTCCACTCAAGTTTAAATCATATGGAAGCAATATTAACTCTGCCAATAAATTAGATTAATAAGATTCTTAGTAATAATTTAATATAGACGAACTAAAAAAATATAAATAAAAATGAATCCACTAAACAAAAACGAATTCATTCATTTATTTATGAAACTCTATTTTATTAAAGTTTAAATAACATTTTAATCACCAATTTATATTTTTATTGTAAATATATCTTATATTTTATCAAACAAACAAACTACTTACATTTTTAAATATAGATTTCGTTCTTTTCTTACTTACAAATATGATTTTAATTAACTTCTAAAAAGAAGAATTTTTGTTTCTTTCTAACAAGAATATGAATGAAATATAAATATTTTATTTTTATAAATTTATATATCTTATTTAATTTTATTTTACTTAATAAATTCTAAAAAATAATATACTTTTTTATTTATTTAATTATTACCTTATCATGTTAAATTGTTTAAAAATATTATTGAATAAATAAAATAAGTATTTGGCTTGTAGAAATACTCATATTTAGAAAAGATTAAAGATTATGTTTAGATTTGCTTGATTAATTGATTTTTAATACTAATTTCTCAAAATTTCTATTAGAAGCACGCAAATTAAGATATAAAAATATTAATTCAGATTTATAATAACTAGTTTTTAATAAATAGAAGTAGCAGTATTATTAATAAATAGAATTGTAATTATTAAGATATTCATCAAATAAGGATAAATATGATAGCAAACACTGCCAAGGCAATATTTACTAACTTTAAACAGCAAAATAAGCAAGCACAAAAGATTATACACGAAGTATAATTCTTTTTTAGCAAAGAAGAAAGGATTATGAAATGGAAAACATTCTAAAATCCTAGAATGAAAAAAATGCAAGAAAAGTTATCTTAGAAGTTTAATGAAGACGAAGATAAATATATTTAAAGAAAAGAACGCAGAGAAAAAGAACTTAAGTTTTTAAAAGAGTACGAAGCCTATTAAAAATTAAAAGATGAATCATTGAGCGAAGTGCCACCTAATTTAGTCATTAAAAACCTTTACTATCCTAAAACTAATTCAACAGTTCTCCTACTCGGTGTTGAAAAAAGAAATCAAATGCATGCCTCATTTGTTCATGGTAATTCATATTATAAGCAATCTTAAATTAATTGCTACTTTTTTATAACTTGGATTCGCCTAAATTTTTTTGGTCTTAAAATTATTTTGCTTTCCTTTTTAACACAAAAAATTTTAAACTTTTAAAAGAAAATTCTAACTTTTAGAAAAAAAATATTAATTTTTAATTAAAAAAATAAATAACATAGATTGTATGGCAAACTTAAAGCCCGATTTAGTAACAACTCAGATTTCACCTGATATGCCTTATTTTATCAGGACTAAAATTTAATTCGAATAAGCTTGGAGTCGATTTGTAAAAGGGAAATTTGATTATAAATTTTATGTAAATCCTGATCCTGTTAGCTTATATGACATTATGCTCACAAGCGATAGTATTAATTAAATGATGGCTGGAGGTATTATCAATAGTTAAGATGCTTTTGAAATAGGAAGTTTATTTATATACACAAAAAATCATATTTCTGAAGAATTTGAAGTCGATACTTACCTTACTCCATTGCTCTATTTATATAATAATCCTCATATACAGTGCAATTTAGTAGTTAATGACTATCCCTACCTAAAGTATAGAGAAAATGTTAACAAAAATATTAGCTTGCCTGATTTAAAAGATTTGTTTGATTAGTATAAGTAGGTTATTGAAGAGCAAGGTGTAAAAACAATGTTCGATCCTTTACTCCTTAAACCTGAACTATTTATTAATCCTAAAATTGCTTACATAACTGAGACGATCAGAAATTCCTGCTACACTTCAAAAAAAGTACTTGCAATAGTTGATAGATACACAACTGACGAAATTGAAGAATATTGGAAAAAATTATCAAAAGAACCTCAAAGCATAAACAGATTTTTGAAAGATGATTACTTTAAATAAAATTTGTCTAACTAGAAAGAGTAGGAAACACAATAATCTAAAAATAGAATTGGACCAGTAATAACTGAAAAAGGTATTGAGGCAGAAGACTATTCTGTTAAAGATACTTTTCTAGAATATATTGAGAAGCATGTAATCCTCGATTTAATGCTTGGAACTCATGTCAGAGAGTATTTTATTAAAAATCAAATATTCCCTTTCACAGGAAAATAGTATACTGGACAAAGAACTATGATCCAATAAATCTTTGTAATGCTTGATCATTTCTATAATCTTCACACAAAATCTACTAAAGACTTAGAAGCTCAATCATTTGATGAACGTCTTGTCCATGGCACTCCAAACGAAACGAAACTTGATTGACTCTAAATTAACCAAACTCTTTTATTTTTATTTTTAAGATTGTTTTTATTTATATTTAAAAATATAAAAAATTCAAATAAAATTATTAATTTTTAATTTAATTTGTCAAAATAATAAAAAAAATTCTTATATATTTCAGTTAGAAAAATAAAATAAGCAATCACTTATTTTTACTAAGTATATAGTTTATATTTAAGTAATATTTGGTGCGTTTATGATAAATTGTTAGACATTTAGATTTTAATTACTGCATTCTTTAATATTAAAACAAATTTTATAATTTATTTCAATTTTGTAATAATTATTTGCCTAACCTTTTTTTATTTGATTTATTTAATTTTTGTTTGTGATTATGTTTTTTAGTTTAACTCACATTTAATTTTCAACCTTTGCTTAAATTATTTACTAAATTATAATTAATTGATATTTTTTCTTTATATTTCCTTCTAAATAATTAATTTTCTTGATTATTTAAAAAGTTACAATAATTTTGCTTCAAAAAGTGCCTCAGTCTTAGCTTCTGGATTAGCAAAGTGCACTAATCTATAAAATTTGACATTATTTTCAAAGTAATTTCAGCTTATTTGTTTTGGATTGTGATATTTTAATATTAAAAATTGATTAAAACAAAATTACTCTTATTATTTTATTTATTTACTTTTTGATTCTGATTTATAATTATTTAAATCATTTTTCATTTTCAAGATTTGCTTAAATAATTTACTAATGTATTCTTAATTCATATTTTTTCTTCATTTTCTTCTAAATAACTAATATTTTCTTCAATATTAAAAAAGTTTCAATAAAATTGATGATGAAGGTGCCTCAGATTTAGGTTTTGGATTAGCAAACTGCACAACTCTCTCAAATTTGACACTTCTTCTAGTGTAAAACAGATAATTTATTTTGGGTTTTTATATTTTTTACATCACAATGGATTAAAAAAATATTATTTTTGCTTGATTTATTTTGTTTTTGAATCTTATTATGATTTTTTTAATTTAAGTTATTTTTAATATTCAACTTTTGCTTAAATTATTTACTAATTTATACTTAATTAATATTTTTTCTTCATTTTCTTTTAAATAATTTATATTTTTTTTCAATATTTAAAAAGTAGAAGTTAAATTAGTGTTAAAGGTGCCTCAGGCTTAGCTTTTGGATTAGCGAAGTGCACTAATCTCTCAGATTTGACACTTGATTTAAAGTAAAAACAGTTTAACAGAAACAAAAATACTATTTTTTTTGTTGTTGATATATTTACTTTTTGATTTTAACTATGATTATTCTAATTTAAGTGATTTTTCCTTTTTTAATCTTTGTTTAAATTATTTAACTCATTTATTCTTAATTCATAACTTTTATTTATTTTTCCTTTTAACTAACTAAAAAGTGAAAATTAAATTGGTGATGAAGGTTCCTCAGACTTAGGTTCAGCATTAGAAAAATGTGCTAATCTCTTAAATTTGACACTTTGTTTATAGTAAAAGCAGCTTATTTGTTTTTGATTATGATATTTTTAAAAATCAAAATGGATTTAAATAAAAATTCCTTTTTATTAGATTTACTGATTTACTGATTATGATTATGATTTTTTAATTTAAGTCAATTTTTATTTTCAACTTTTGCTAAAATTATTTACTAATTTATTCTTAAATCGTTTTTCCTTCTAATTACTAATTTATTCTTCAATGTTTAAAAGTGAAAATAATATTAGTGATGTAGGTGCCTCAGACTTAGGTTCTGCAATAGCAAAGTGCACTAATATCTCAAATTTGACACTTAAATTAGGGTAAAAGCAGCTAATTTGTTTTGGATTCTGATATCTTTTACTATCAAAAATTATTAAAACAAAAAAACCCTTTCACTTGATTTATTTACCTTTTGATTCTCATCATTTTTTTTTTAAGTTTAACTGATTTTTAATTTTCAACCTTGGCTTAAATAATTTACTAATTTATTTTATTCATATTTTTTCTACATTTTTCCTACTAGCTAACTAATATTTTCTTCAAATATAAAAAGTGAAAATTTTATTTGTAACTAAGGTGCCTTAGGCTTGGGTTCTGGATTATCAAAGTGCACTAATATTTCAAATTTAACACTTGATTTATAGTAAAAAATCTTATTTGTTTTTAGATTATGATATTCTTAAATATTAAAAATGGATTAAAAAAAAAAATATTCACTTTATTTGATTTATTTACTTTTTGTTTCTGATATTTTTTTAATTTTACTTATTTTTCATATTCTAAATTTGCCTAAATTATTTGTTATATTCTTATTTGATATTTATTTTTCATTTTTTCTTCTAGCTAACTAATATTTTCTTTAATATTTTAAAAGTTCCAATAATATTGGTAATGAAGGTGTCTCAGACTTAGCTTCTGGATTATTAAAATGCTCTAATCTTTCAAATTTGACACTTGATTTATAGTAAAAACAGTTATTTTTAATATTAAAATTGATTAAAATAAAAATACTTTTTATTTATTGGCACTTTATTTAATTTTTATTATGATTTTAATTTATTTATTTTTAAAATAAAGATAAAAATAAATTAATGAAAATATTTTTTTTATAAAAATTTAATTAAATATATTTTTTCTTTTTTATTTTATTCATTAAAAATAATTAAAATTTTTATTCAGACTATTTTTTAATTATTTCTAATATCTATTGATAGTAACATTCTAATAGATGAATCACATAAAATAAAAATATTGAGCAAGTGCGTTAAAGCTAAAAGATTAGTAACTAAAAGTATATCTTTATGATTAAAAATAAGTGATAGATATAGTTTGAAAGAATACATGATTTAAATATAATAAAATGTAATTATTGATTTATATTTTTATATTTATAAAACTAGAATAAAAACATAGAATATTTTTTGGCTATTTTTATTTAAACAAAATAAATGGAAGATTCAAAAACAGAGAATTTAAAACTCATAAGAAAATAATATTTTTTACTTAAATTTTAAATTAATTTTAAAATCCATAATTTAAAATGAATATGAATAAGTAAAAATACTATTATTATTTAGCTGATATAAAAAATTTATTTTGTTTTTTTAAAATATTTATTTTAAATAAGTTAAATTTAATAATTTCGTTTTCTCTATAATTATTAAATCAGATTAAATAAAATTGTAAATCTAATAAGAGAGAAATAATTTTTGAGAAAATAATATTTTTTATTAATACGTATTTAATCTTTTTTTTAATAAATAATTAATTCATATTAAAAAATAGTATAATTAATTTAATGTCAAAATATACAAACTATTTATTTAAAATATTCTTTTATTTAATAACTAATTCGTAGAAGTGCTATATTTTTACTGTTATTTATAAAAATTATATTTATATAAAAAATAATTAAATGTATAATTTTGTATGTATATTAAGCTACAATATAAAATTAGTATATATATTTTATTATATCTAAGATAATTTTTCTTCATAAACCTCCTAATGGTGAGCACTGTACATTACATGTATTACCAGGAGCTAGAGTAATATAACCTTTTTGACCCCAGTTAGTACCCCAAGAATTTTTGATCAACCAATTTCCAGATGTATCGTACCCAACAAGCAGAACTGCATGATTTATAGTTACATTGCCACAGTTGTTAAATACACCTTAAGAGTAAGAACTCCAATTAGTTGCATCTACAAGAACAGAAATAGGGGCTTGATTAACTGCGTACTATACCAAATTTGTCTAGTTACCATTATTTGTATAATAGTAAATAGGATTTTTTGCATAAAAGGCCTTAGGAGGTGAAGCTGAGTTGATGGAACAGTTTCTGTTTGCGCCAATGTAGGGATAATTTTTTTGGGAAGAGATGCCTTAAGCTTTAATGTAACTATAAGCAGAACTAGGCCATCCTCCTTAGCAGCCATAGTTATAGTATTAAGGGTTCTTATAAGTGCAATCAACCAATTCTTATTCTGAATATTAGGCTAGAGAATTATTTCTTAGTAAGTTAACACTTTCTGCCAAAGCAACAGCAGAAAATGCCCAGCAAGAACCGCATGAACCTTGATTCTTAACAGGGCTTATAGCACCAAGTTATCTCCATCTATACTTTGGCTAACATTATAAAGAGGCATGATTACTGGTGGTGGTGGGGTTTAGCAACCTTTTACATCAGTACAGTTTTGTCCACCATCTCTGCCACCATCATTTTGAAGGAACCTATGCTTATCAGTTTAATTTAAAAGAGGATTTAGGTAGCCAGCTACAAATTCTTCTTAGGTTAAATCCGTGAACTAGTTGATTCCCTTTGTATAAGTGTGTGTTTTGTTAGCATTGTGGAGCTGTATATTTTATAGGTTTTTCAAAAATAGAATCTGACGATAACTAGCTTCTTCAGAGCTGAAATAGCTTTTTTTGTGCTCGAATTTCCATTTATTGTAAGTTAAAAGATCATCAATTTTGATATTTTCAATCTTAGAATTGCTTGTTTGAGATGTTAACTAGCAAAAACAGGTCAAACTCAATAAAGAGAATAAAATCAAAAAGATTAATTTCATTTTTTAGTTATTAGACTTTTTATTTAATTTATAATATTTAAGATTATTTTTGTAAATAATTACATATAAATATGTTGAAATAGATATTTATAAAATAAAAACTGAGAAGAATGATATTATTATTATTTTATGAGTTGCTTCAGGTCTAAAATGGTGTTTTAATTTTTGAAAATAACTTGACTTACTAATTTAAATTTTAAGAAAAAGATATGTTAGATTTAATTAGTGTTTAAAAGATTACAATTATTTAGAATTATTCTATTCAAACAAAGAAAATCGATTTTTATATTTGGTCCATTAAATATAAATTTATGTTAGATTTTTTTAAATTTCATCTAAAAATATCAGAAAGTTTAAGATTTTACAGATTTTAATTAAACTCTTAATTATGAAAGGTATCACCTTAATTCCTTATCTAATAATATTTATTTATTTTATGAAGTAATTAATATCTTAAATTTATTACCTGAATTAATCTAAAGTAAAACTCTATTAGCCAATCAATTGATCAAAAGAAAATAAAAACAAAATTAAATTTATTTATTTGTAATCATAAATTAAAAGTTAGTTTTTTATTTCAACTACTAAAATATTGAATGTATTAATAAAATAAACGAAGATAAAACAAAATAATATTCAAAAAAATGTTTGAGAATTTAGAGAAAATACAAAATCCATTCTAAAAATAAAATTTTTTATTTATTTCCATTACAATTTCAATTTTATTTAATGATAATTGATTGAAAAAAATATAGAAATTTACTTCAAATTTTCTGAATGAATATGTATTTTTTAAAGCTAATTAAACATAATTATATTTAAACTGTATCTATTATTAATAGAAAATATGCAAAAAAAATATTAATTTGTTAGGAATAAAGAAAGAGTGAGGAAAATTGAAAAAATATATGTTGTATGACTAAAAAAGAATGATAAGAATATACCTAAAAATATAATTTGTACATTAAATTTAATTAATTTCTAAATTTATTGAATTAATGGATTTATATTTTAGTTGATTGATGTTTTTTAAACCAGAATTTTTTTTGGTAAATTGACTTATTTGTTTGAAATTCTAAATAGCCTTTTTTAAGCAAAATACTAAAATAAATAAAATGGTATTTATTTGCTCTCTTATCTTAACCTAAACTTGGAATATTAATAATTCTAATTTTTTTAAGACTCATTTATAAATTGAGGATTTTTTATAAACAAGATCTTGCAAATATATATTGAATTTCATATAAATCAAATTACATTGTGCGAAATCAGAATTTATTGCAAAATACAATTATATATTTTATAATATTAAGCTGCTAAGCATTTTTAATTTAGTAATAATAATTTTTTTAAAACCTAATTAAGATTCTAATTTTAAAAATCAAGTTGTAAAATATATCTTATTAAAATTATTTTAAAATAGTTTTCAAGAATGCTTTCAATGAATATCTATAAATATTAATAAAAAATAATTGGCAATTAATCTAATCAAAAACATATTTTTCATTTAATTTATATTGTTTTTTTATTTTTCTACATACAAAATAAATTGCAAAAATTTACTTCTGATTATTTTTAACCTGAAATAAAATATATGAAAATTTAATATTGAAACCCTAATCCTTAAATGAATGAGATACATCTAGAAGCTCTTTTTATCATATAATTAGAAAAGGTTATTCAATTCTTATTAAAGAAATGAAATATAAATATTTTAAACAAACTATTATAATGCAATAGATAAATAATAATAGATTGCTTTAATTAATTTTCAGTTTCTGTTTACACATTTTATTGATCATAAGTAAAAATATGTAAAATTTTAAACATATTCTGATATTTTAATGACTATATAAAATATTAAATTAAAAAAATAGTAGTAATGCTATTAAATTTATACTTATTTTTATATTTTTCAAAATTAAATTTGAAAAACTATCTAAATATAATTAATAAATGTTAATTTTAATTGTGTTATTATTTATTTTTAAATTTTTGTTATTTTTTTGAGAATAAAATAAATTAAAATAATTATAATAGTCCGTTTTTTTAATTTATTGTAATAAATCTCTAATTATATTTAATTCATTTTAATAAAATTAATTATAAAGTTTTTTGTTAAGCTTTATTGCTCATTTTAAAAATATAAAAAGTATTGATAAATATATTTTTTTTATTCATAAATTTTGTTTTTCGCGTAAGTAATTCTATCTATCTTTATCCCTTATTTTTTATCATAAACTTATTTAAAAGGCAACAAATATATTAAATTTAAGATATTGGCTTTTATTTTTAATTTGTAATATTCATTAATTTCATTCAAACTATTATTTGATAAAATTAAAATGTAATTAGAATAAATATTTAAATATATTGAATGAGTAAAATAAAATTAGGTATCAAGCAAAATTTAAAAAACTTTTTAAAAAATTTCTAAAGATATATTTTTTTTTCTCAATATTTTAATTTTATTAAAATACAAATGTGTTTAACTACATTGAATAATTCATATAATATTGATACATACAACTCTTTTTAGCTTTTTAAATATATTCAATTTAGAAGGTCTCTTTTCAACTTTTTCAGACAAGTTTAAAGTACTCACATTTCTTAAATTTTTTTTCAATTAATTAAAGATTAATTTTCTATAAAATATTTAATTTGATTGTTAAGTAAAATATGATATATCTAGTAAAAACAAATTTAGTTTATCACTTAATCCAAAATAATCTTCTTATCCTTCAAGTTATTTTTTTACATTGCCACACAAGTAAACTTGAAATTTAAATATTTTTAGATTTTTTTAGTTTTTTATGACCATGTTAGTGATTGAATTAAGCATGTTACAGATACAAATAAATTTTTCATCAGTATCATCTCCTAAAATATTTTAATTCATAACATAATTTGAAAGCAGGCATATGCCTTAAAGTCTATTAATTCTAGCTTCCAAAACGCAGGAACAAAACTATATTTCTAGATTGCCTTAATCAAATTCAGTATTGTTTATTTTCTTGTACTCTGAATACAAATTACTTATTTTCGTTTTCTAATTTGTACTAAAGTCTTTAAAACATTATTATGCTAAAATTTCATCAAGAGATTCATAAAAATATATAAAATAATCAGATTGAATGTAATCATCAATTTATTTTTTTAGTTGCAAAAAATTTTCGTAAAACAAAAAACCAGAATAAAAATGAATAATGTCAAAATTTGTATTTTCTTAAAGTAGTTTTGAAATAATTTTTAAACTTTTGTTTCCTTAATTCTAAATTATGAAAGTAATATTTTCAAAGCCAAACGGAGAAATACCAAAAAGATTCCCTTCTACCATCTTATTCAAATTAATTACAATTTCTAATTGTTTCAAATATTATTCAAGCTATTTAAAAGTTATGTTTTTGGTTAATTCATATTCATTTTTATAAGAATAGAAATAGTCTGTGATACATTGATTCATTATTTAAAAGGGTTTGCTATCAACATATTTTTCGCTTTATTTTTAAATTATACAATCACTAACTTTGGTGAATAATTTTTAAAGATATTATAAAAAGTAAATGATTATTTGTTCATACTAATTTAGAGAATAACTAATATATTAACTATTGTTACTATTATTATTAAATCTAAATATATTTTCACTTGCTATTAATTTTAAATCATTAGAAACTTGAATATCATAAATTTTTATCTTTAATTTGAATAGAACATCTTGGAATTTTATTAAATTTTTAACTAACTCAAACCACTTCATAAGAATAACTTAAAAATTTAAAGGAATACTCTAATCTAGGAAAAGTGGAATTGGTGGAGGTGGAGGTAATATAAATTGAGGTGGAGGTAACATTAGAGGAGGTGGAGGTAACATAAGTGGAGGTGGAGGTGGATGTAAAATAAAAGGAGGTGGAGGTAATATTGATGGAAATCGAGGTAAGAATCCTATTTTAGGAATTACACGCGGAGGTAGAAGATATGAAAGCTTGTAAGTATTATTTAATTGCGATTCATCCCAACAAGGAATTTCAAGTAAGCAGCAATCTAAATTGTTATATAATTCATTAAATATTTAGATGAAATTATATAGATTTCTATTTGATTTAATTTATTTAGTTTTTATGATTAGATAAGTTAACTATTAATTAGGCAATATCTCAAAGTTTGTTGTAACTTAAATATTTATTTCATTTAATTGCTGAGATATTTATTTAAATTCTTCAAGCTTTTAGTTTGCTGCCTCTTCAGAATTAAATTTATGAATTTAGAAAATTGTTAAATTATTAGCTGATTCTCCATTCAGAGTAAAATACCCTTCTTCTACATTTACAGAAGTGAGTTAATATTTTTCTAAATCATTTTCAGTATTAATAATATGTTCAATTATTTTAGGATTTTGATCTAAGAAACTTGGAGAAAAATGTTAGATTTGTTAAAAAAGTGTTTTTTTATCATTTTTTTCTGTTTTTTATTTAAGTAAATTAAAATCTTAATTATTTTTTATTTTTAAAGCAGATGGAATTTAGCAAAAACATTTGCAGTATACTATTACTTCTTAAAATAAATAGGGATGTACTGTGCATAGTTTAACAGATGTTTGGTTATTATTTTACTTCTAAAAAACATAATAAGCTGACTAGCAAAGATTTTAAGTTATTTTCTATTTGATGTTTGGATTGAGAGATTATTAAGAATATGCATATATTTCTTATAGATATTGTTCTAATTCAAATTAAGATGAAATTTCTTTATTATGCTATATTTCAAGACAAGTAAAATCATAGTCCTCATATTCTACTGCATAGAATAGCATGTCCTCATCCAAATAGTAGCAATCAAAAACTTTCCAAATAAGATCTTACCTCACTAAGTTCTTGCTTTTTTAAGCGTACTCTATGATATTAAAAATGTTATCCTAAAATTTATCAATTGAAAATACTTCAATAACTTTTCTGCTTTAGGATAATTTATCAAATATTTTAAATTACAAGGCTTTTCCTTAACAATTTTAATTCCTTACTTGAATTTGTTCACAGATAATTTCAAATTAAGGTTTTTATTTACTAAAAGCCTCAAAAATTAAAATTATTTCAGCTCTTAAAGCAATTTTTTGTTCCAATACTTATTTTAAAATACTTGTTTTCATTTGTATTTATTTTTTATTAAATTAATTTATATACTTTTTTTCAATTTTGTATCGAATTTAAATCCGTACCTATTAATTAATTAGAAAAAAATTAGTAGCCACTTCATTTATTTTTCAATAAATATAAGAGTCAATAACAATTTAAAAATTTTAATTTTTGTAGACACAAAAAATTTAAATTTTATATTTACTGATCTAAGTAAAATTAATTATTTTATTTTCAATAAAAATATTTAAACTCATTATTATTGGCTTTCCTAGCATCACGCAATATATTTTTAAAAGGAAAAATGCTTGAAATTAAATTTCAAAGCCATATTCTTTTCAATCAATTCCTCAAACCTTTAATTTTTTTCACTAAATTAAAAAATTTGATTTTTATAGTATCAAAAGTTTTTAATTTTGTAAAATTTTAGTTTATATCAAATAATTAATTAGCTTTAAGTAAAAATATTTAAGCACATTTTTTAGCTTTCTTAGCATCAAGCAGAATATACTTAAAAGGAAAATGCTAGAAATTAAATTAAAAACCATTTTATTTTAAAGAAAATCCTCTATTTATATTTTAAAGATTTTCAATTTATTCAACTGAAAATATACCTAGCAATAGAATATGCGAGGCGAGCTGATACAACCCAAAATAATGTAAAATAAAAAATGAATTCTAAATTTTATAATATTTGTTTAACTTTTAATAAACCTCCCTTTCATCAATTGATAAGGTACTTTATTCTATTTTTAACATAATAAATAGATATAATTTTAAAAATTGTGCAGCAAGTTTAAAAATTATCAAAATTTTACTATTATTCAATCTTCTGTTCTTTTTTAATTATATGTTATTGTATTCGACTGTTTAAAAATCAGAAGAATCGCATAAAAATCAATACCTTGAGGAAATTAAAAATAAAAAATATCTAATTTACTAAATATTGATTATCATTATTTCAATTAATTTTGAATATTTAATAAATAAATTTTTAATTATGTTGAACTTATATTAGAATCTCAAAAATAAGTAAGTTAAATTACAAAAAAAGCAATACATTTTATTTTTCATAATTTGATTATTTTTCATTTAATTTTTAAAAAATTTTAACATATAATGATTCATTTGAAAAATATAAAATTATTATTTTTGAAAATACAATTATTAATCAAAAAATATTACAATGCATTTATTTTTAAAAATTTATTTAAAACATTTAAAGTAATACATTTTTAAGTATATAAAGCTACAATATTAAATTAATATTTATATTTTATAATATCTAGCATAAAAGCTCATCACAAACCTCCTAATGGTGAGCTCTATACATTACATGTATTGCCAGGAGCTAGAGTAATATAACCTTTTTGACCCCAGTTTGTACCCCAAGAATTCTTGATCAACCAATTTCCAGATGTATCGTACCCAACAAGTAGAACTGCATGATTTATTGTTACATTACCACAGTTATTAAATACTCCTTAAGAGTAAGAACTCCAATTAGTTGCATCTACAAGAACAGAAATAGGGGCTTGATTAACTGCATATTATACTAAATTTGTTTGGTTACCATTATTTGTATAATAGTAAATAGGATTTTTTGCATAAAAGGCCTTAGGAGGTGAAGCTGAGTTGATTGAACAGTTTCTGTTTGCACCAATATAGGGATAATTTTATTGGGAAGAAATACCTTAAGCTTAAATGTAATTATAAGCAGAACTAGGCCATCCTCCTTAGCAGCCATAATTATAGTATTAAGGGTTCTTATAAGTGCAATCAACCAATTCTTATTCTGAGTATTAGGCTAGAGAATTATTTCTTAGCAAGTTAACACTTTCTGCCAAAGCAACAGCAGAAAATGCCCAGCAAGAACCGCATGAACCTTGATTCTTAACAGGGCTTATAGCACCAAGTTATCTCCAGTCTATACTTTGGCTAACATTATAAAGAGGCATGATTACTGGTGGTGGTGGAGTTTAGCAACCTTTTACATCAGTGCAATTTTGTCCACCATCTTTTCCGCCATCTTTTCCACCATCATTTTGAAGGAATCTATGCTTATCAGTTTAATTTAAAACAGGATTTAAGAAGTTAGCTACAAATTCTTCTTATGTTAAATCAGTGAACTAGTTGACTCCTTTTGTATAAGTATGTGTTTTGTTAGCATTGTGAAGTTGTATATTTTTTAGGTTTTTCAAAAAGAGAATTTGACGATAGCTAGCTTCTTCAGAGTTGAAATAGCTTTTTTTGTGCTCAAATTTCCATTTGTTATAAGTCAAAAGATCATCTACTTTTATATTCTCAATCTTAGTGTTACTTGTTTGAGAAGTTAACTAGCAAAAGCAGGTTAAACTCAATAAAGAGAATAAAATCAAAGAGGTTAATTTCATTTTTTAGTTATCAGATTTTTTTTATTAAATTATTATTTATTATATTTAAGATTATTTCAGCTACAGAGCACATATAAAGACGTTAAAATAGGAATTTATAAAAATAAAACAGATAAAGATTAATATTAATATTATATATTTTGTTTCAGGCTAAAAAAGTGTTTTTATTTTTGAAAACAACCTCAATTTCTAATTTGAATAGAAGAAAAAGATATGTTAGAATTTATTAGTGTATTTACGTTTACAAATATTTTAAGCCATTTAATTCTAAGTAAGAAATCTGCTTTTGTTTTTAGTCCATTAAATACACATTTATGTTAGATTTTAAATTATTTAATCTAAAAATATCAGAAAATTTAAGATTTTACAGATTTTGATTAGCTTATAACAAATAAAAGATATCATCTTGATTACTTATCCATTAATTATTAATCATTTTACGAATTAGTGAATATCTTTAATTATCACCTGAAATTTAATTAAATTAGGTAATTCAAATAAAATTCTATTAGCCAATTAACTAAGTAATGCATTATTAATCAATTATATAATTGCGTACTAATATGATCAAAAGATAAGAAAAGGGATATTTATCAAATTATTTATTTGTAACCATTATTTAAAAGCGAACTTTATTTGATTTAGATTGCTAATATTATTGAGCGCATAAATAAAGAAAAGTAAGAGTTTACTAAAAGCAATATTCAAAAATATTATTTTAAAATATAAAAAGTATATGATTATTTAAAGAAATATTACAAAATCATACTTAATATAAAAGTTTATGTGTTTATATTAATAATTAAAAATTGCAATTTTTAATTTCTTTTATGATTTTATCATATAATTAGTAAAAAATATTAAGATTTTCTTAAAAATGAAGTTTTTATCACTAATCAAATATCTAAATGATTAAATTGAATTTCATCATTTATTATCAAAAGATATAAAATTAATCATGAAACAAACCAAATAAAAGTTAAATTAGCGAGAAT
The DNA here is from genome assembly GCA_000231845.2 of Tetrahymena malaccensis 436. Taxonomy (NCBI): domain Eukaryota; phylum Ciliophora; class Oligohymenophorea; order Hymenostomatida; family Tetrahymenidae; genus Tetrahymena; species Tetrahymena malaccensis. Next base: position 138,251 of record JH720071.1, on the reverse strand, counting down.
TAGAGAGAGAGGAAAATTAAAAATATGCAAGTAGTATTATTATTAAAGGATGTATGAAATATGTTTAGAGTTCAGGTATAAAATATACTTTGAATTTTATTAGTATTTAAATTTTTTGAATGGATTTATTTTTGAGTAGATTGATAATTTTTTTCCCAGAATTTTTTTTCGATGGCTAATTGAAGCATTTGCTTGAAAATATAAATGGATTTTTTAAGCAAAATGCTAAAATAAATAAAATGCTATTTATTTCCTCCCTCACTTAATTTAAACCTAAATATAGAAAATATTATTAACAATAATAGTTTTTTTAATGCTTATTTGTTAATCGAAGAATTTTTATAACGTAAGATAGTTAGTAAATAAAATATCTTAAGATAAGCCAATAAATAAACTCTCAAAAACTTAGATGTATTTTTGTGTAAATCAGATATACTTATTTGATTAATCAGAATATATTGCAAAATACACTTAAATATTTTATGAAGTTTATTTATTAAGCCTTTTAAAGATATTTATAAAATATTATTAAGTGCCTGTTATACAAAATAAATTTAAAACTCAAGACGAAAAACAATCTAATTCTAAAACATTTTATTTTATGAATATTATTTGGTCAGTCATAAATTTTACTTTGGAAAATATAAAAGGAAAATGGATTGGTTATAGGCTTGCGGATAATTTAATTAATTAAAAATGATATTTTTTCAAAACTTTTTATTTAAAATAAAATTTTTAATTAATTTATTTTTAAAAATACAAATTCTATTATATAGCATGCATACACTACTCCATTTAATAATAGTTGTTTTAAAAAATATCTTTTTTAAAAGTTAATTATTATTTTTTAATTAAATTGTGGGAAAAAAACTTTGAGCTGAAAATTTGGTATTTACAATTACTTTTTAAAAATATATTGATGTGGTTAATATGCTGCTTATAACTAATAAAATAAATTTGATTATAAAGATGTGTAAATTCTGACTTTTTTATAATTTGAGATTATAATTTATAAAGAAAATTTGAATAGCAAATAGATCATCTTATCACAAGTATTTTAAAAAAATTAGCACTCAATATAAAAAATGGACATAATAAAACAATATTTTATGCTTTTATTTTATAAAGCCTTAATAATTTGTTCATATAAATTGCTGATAAGTGTCGAAACCTGAAACTTTTGAATATTATCCAAAGTTCTTTTTACTTTAAAATGTTATTTGTTAAATTTCTAGTTAATTAGCTTTTTTAATTGCTTTGTTTTTTTTAAGTTTCTAAGTATTTTTTTGTTTCTTTTTTGCTTAATTTGGAAGCTACCAACTTTTAGAAAATTTTTTGTAGACTAACCTCCATTTCATGTAAGCTTAAAAAGAAACTTTATTGAAGTTTACTAATCTTCTGAATGATTTTAAAGGAATCATTTTTAATAGCAAATTTTTTATAAACACCACACATTTTGATGTAGAATTGCTCAACATAATGCCAAATACAACTACCAAGTAATTAAAAAAGAAATAATAATCGACGGTGATCTGAGCAATCTCAATATATTTTTGAGTTTAAGGATTTTAAATTTCTATTACTAGTAAAAATATCTTCAACAAAATAAAAGTATATGCTGCTATTTCACTCTATTATATGCTATTAGATATAAAAGGATTATTTTATGAAATAATTTTGATATAGTAGGTGATTAGGAATATAATTGATATGATTGTAACATATCTGTTACTGCTATATAATAATGTGTATAAATATATTATGGCAATCTTTAAATAGATTCTTACAAATTCCCAATAGTAATACTTATTCTTTAGTTCTCCATAGTAATAACCATATTTATATTTAATCAGGCATAAGTCCAATTTTTAATAGTTTTATTTAATTACCCTTAGAAAAATTAAAGGTAATAGTGTCCAAAAGCATAGTGCTATTACAGAAAAGGGATATAAATATTTGATTACATTAAAGTCATAGCACTCAACAGATAAATCTATGGGATTATAAAGCTCATGGCCTATTTATTTGCAGGTTAAGGCTTTTGTGAAATAGGATATCTAACTAATTTAGAAAAAGATAAAAATAACATGAAAGAGTAAATAAAAGTGGTATTTTCTTAATTTCACATTTGCATTTCCAACATAATAAAAAAGAGTTATTGGAATTAAAATTAGCGCTCCAAAAGCAATCGAAAATTATGCTTAAGTATAGAATAATATCTTGCCTAGCTGGCTAATTACAGACTCACTGAATAGACAATCTATTCCTAATTATAATTGCTTACTTCCTGATCCAAATATGTCATTCAATAAATTAAAATTAACTGAAACAAGCTTTGGTTATTAAATAAGAAGAGAAGATAATTGGTAGTAATTAAGAATAATTTTTATATAGAATCCAGAGTAGTCTGAAATGCTATTACTACTAATAGGCAAAATCTTTAATTTTCTCAAATAATAGCATGTTTATGAGTATTAAAATTTCTTAATAAAAACTCCCAAAACATATACAAAGTAAGCTTCAAAAATAAGGGCTTTCAAAATAAAATACAACCATTAATGGAGCTTTGGCCTACACAATTAGCATACTCCTTTTGAAAGAGATTCAGAATAGCGTTCTCCTCCCCAAACATCACCTAAAATATCACACTACTCGCAAATAGGACCTATGTAACCAGTAGAGCAGTAATTTATACTATTCGGATTTTCTGCTTAACAAGAATTTATAATAGAATCACAGGCTATTATTTCATCTGTATTATTGTTTTATCTCCAGAATCCATTTTTTAATTGAATTTTACTTCCTTCACATTTTACTGCAGAGTCAGGACAGTTTATGCATCGATTTTTATCAATACTTTCTTAAATATATTATTGATATAATGTTTAAGGGTCCACTATCTAATAAGTACCTTCTAAGCACTAATTACAAATAAAAATATTGCTATTTATTTATTAAATGACCTCACCTATTTAGCAGTTTCTAAAATCTACAGATAAGAGAGTTGGTTTTTTATTAACAGATATAGTAAAAATGGTTGAATTTATTGAAAAAAATCCTAAATATTTCAAAGATCCTAGAATTTGCAAATTATCAATTTCATAAGCATATGAATTAGAATTATACTAGTAATAATTAAAAATTTTGAACCCATTAATTAAAGTTAAGTTAGATTGTAGTTCTTAAATAGATATTTAAATATTTTTTAGCTCGTTTAATATTTCATCTGGGTACATACCATTTATTAGTTTGTCTTTTGAGAAACTCAAATATCTATCCTAGTTATCAACTAAGTAAATTTTAAAATTAATTGAACCTCCACTTCTGAATTCTCTCATTTGTGCGTATCTTGAATATTCATTCTAAAAATTCTTTGGAACATCAAACTCGTTAGAATAAAATTTGAATAGCTCAGTGCTTTTTTCATCTCTATTTTAAATAAAAATATTTTAGAGATACGATGTACTATCATCTCCATATATTTCAGCAATATTATAGAAGACGTTATTAGAAAAAGGAAAGTTATCGGGTAATTTAATAGGTTTTTGGTCAGTTTAAACAATCCTCACACCTCCTCCAATCGATGCTCTGTTATGTTTTACTTTTGTAACCTCATCAAATTTTAATTTACATTAGTCTATATTTTCAAAATACAATGCTCCTCCACTACTTTCAGCAGTATTTAACTCAAATAGAGAGTTTTCAAATTCTATATTTTTTTGAATAGCATTAAAATGTATAGCTCCTCCATTTCGTGCTTTGTTTTTTGTAAATTTACCATCGACTATGGAAACAGTCTAAGACTATAATAGAAGAAGAGATCCTTCATTTTGATTGTAAGTAAAATTATTAAACTAAATATAACTATTTTAAATTGAAATAACATTTTGGTTTTTAAAAGTGTTTTTTTCAACCATGAAATTTTTAAAAACTAAAATATCAGACTTTAATTCTATGATTTAATTTTCATAATTGTATGAATTTTTGGAATAAATTAAAAGCAACTAATTGTTTGATTCCAATAAGCATCTATTTATCAATATTAATTCACATCTATAAAAAGAAACTATCCCTGGGGTTTAAATTGTTTAGATAGTTTAATTGTTATTTTTAATTGTTAAATTTAGAAGAGTTACATTTTTTATATTCAAAAAGCTAGCCAAACTATTTAAATTAGTATTTTGTATTACATTTGCTTCTTTTATTAGGATAGAATTTGCTATCTCAAATTAAAATATAGGTATTTCAGATGCTTGATAAAAATTATTGTTTGATATTTCTAAATTATAAATGAAGATTTCTGAAATGTTATAAAAAAAGAACAAAGAGTTTTTTTAAACTTAGTCCTTACATCCTTTAAGATCTAATTATGATATTTTTACATTTTAAAAAACAATTTTTTAAATGTTAGAGAGGATTATTTGATTACTACCAAAACACTCCAAGAGAAAAGTTATATTTTAAAAGATGACTTCTTTGATATTGTCATTTTAATTAATGTTAATAACAACATTTTATTAATTTTAGAAATTGAAATTAAAATTAAATAGCTAAAGAGATGATAAGGCAAGGTTGGAAAAGATATCACTTTAAAGAGGCAAATTATTATCTTAAACATTGTTCGAAGATATTACAAATTACCAATCTTTATATTAAGAAGTTTATTGAATCAAATTTGGTAGCTCTTAACTTGGAATTTGTGTGTAGATGTTATTTTATTAATTTTATAAATTTACTAAAGTTATTCCATCTATTGCCTCTGTTTAAGTTTGTATAGGGTAAATATTATTAATTTCTTGCTTAATATTACTTTAACCATTACTAAATATTAAAATATTGCATGATTATTTTTAATCTTTTGATAAAAGATCTAAATTGTATTTATTTTCAAATACTCCTGTTTAGTGAAAGGCTAATAATTTTAGTTCATTTTTTTGAGAATCGAAGCTATAGTCTAAAATGTGTGGATAATCATAATTGTGCTAAGAAACTAAATTAGCATTCGCTCCTTTGATTAAGAATAATTCTAATTTTTACTTAAAAAAGATAGCTATTGTCTTATCTGTAACTAGTTTAAAATCAATTATTGTGTCTTTAATCATATTCTTTTTTATGATAGTTAAAAATTAGATAGAACTATCAAGAGTAAATATATTTATCTAAAAGTAGCACTAAATAAAAATATAATTTTGTTCAATTCTCAATTTGCTAACATATATAGATGGCAATAATAAATATTATTCTATTTTCTATTAAGAGAAATTCCATACATAAGCTTTTTTCTATCCCACAAAACAAAAGATATATCTTTGGTAAGCTTCATCCAATATAAATTTGTTTAAGGTAAGATTAGGATCTTCATTAACTAATGACTTTAAGTTAATCTATTCTATTATTGAATTATTAGATGTATCTATTTAAAGCATAATAGCACTATATGAAATAACGTACACTTTATTTTGGCTTTCAAGTTTTTCTTTAAATTAAATGAAATTAATCGAGGCATTTTCAGGGTCACTTGATGTGATTCCAAATACGAAGAATTATTTGGCAATTACATCATAGGAAAGTACTTATCCATCATTAAACCCAAGCACAAGGAAACCTTAATTCTTATTTAAACTAAAAGATTTCACTAGTTAAGTTGAATTGAATTGAATAGATTTTATTATTTAACCTGTTGAAACATTTAAGTGTAAAAGTTTTTAGTCGTAAGTAATTATTAAACTGTCAGTAATAAATTATTAGAATAAAATATTATTAAGTTAGATAATAGTTGGTTATATGTAATTATTTTTGCTATATTAATAAAGCTGATAGAATAAAATAGAGTTTTCTAAAGCTACTGCTAATGTATCACTACTTTAATTGTATAAAATATCTGCTATACGCGAATTACCTATGTCTAACTCATATTTTAGGATTTGATTAGAGTATCTAAAGAGAGTACTATTTTATTTGTTGAAAATCAAGTAGTCAACTTATGAGTTGCTTATTAATATTTTTGTAAAATAGTTATATGGTTCTTCTATTTGAGGTTCATACTGATTTCCTAATCTATCATAATCTAGTTTGAAAGATTATTTGCCATAAATTATTATATCATTTGTGATATTATTAAAACTAAAATGATACATTTCAATTTTTTATAGAACGACTTCAGTAACTTAAATATAGCTTTTAAATAAATTTATTGGATCCAACGAATATAGATAAAAGATTCCTTGGTCATCTAAATACATCGCACATCTTGAGTGATAATCAAATTAAAATTCTATAATATTTTTTTATTGTTTAGTAGAGAAACTATCTACTATCTTTTAAGTAGAAAATTGCATTACTTAAACCTTCTCAGGATTTTAATCTAGCTAAAATAATAATAAATCTAAAATACTAATGTAAAGATAATTTTCGCTTGGTAAAACATTCAGTATTTCAGTTAAAACTAAACTTTAGCTATTGATTATAATAAACCCTATTTAAAAAATATAATTAATTAAATATTAAAAAAAATAATTAATTAAATATTAAAAAAAATCATTTTAGAAGATATTATTTGACTTTTATAAAACTACTTAAAAGTTTATTATTATTTTATCTCCTAAAAAATTTAAACATAAATTAAATGAAAAATGAAGAAAATATAGTTTATGTTTGGCCAATTTAGATTTTAAGTGCAAAAAAATAAAATATTTACTGTCTTTAGATTAGCAAAGGTATATTTATGAGTATATTTTGCATGTTTGAACTACTCTTTCTAAAGTATATTTCCAAAACCCATTAAATCCATATATAATTAATTTATAATTCCCATATATTATTATGTTTTCATATTAGTAATCAGCTAAGATATGAGTTTCTAACAAATTTTCTTCAAACCCTAAATTAGTAGTCTTAACATCTGTTGAAATTTTGTTATAAAACAGAAGGAAATATTATTATTTTTTAAATTATCCATTTACGTCTGATTTGTAAAGACAAAAAATCTTATATTAAGAGTTTTAGCAGCCTGCAAATAATTCTTACTCATTTAATTAATAAACTGTAGATACAAGCTTTAACTAATAATCAAGGATAACTATAGAATTCTCTAGACATAAATAAAATATATTTTAATTTTCATTGTAATAAACAGCAGATTCAATAAAAAAATCAAATGAATAAGTAGCTATAATTTTGCTTAATGATAAATCTACCAAATCAATATTATCTTGTTAAAATATTAATAATTGTTTATTATTTCTGATAAATTCATAACTAAAAGGAGCTGAATTGAGTCCCGTAATAAGTTAGTCTTTATTTGTGAAGATATCAAAAGAATTAACTTTATTGGAATATAAAACAATATATTTTCCATATTAATAATCTTAAATTAAAAATTCAAATTTTTTTTAGAATAACTTAGAGTATCTTTACTTTTGAGTCAGAGATGTAAACAATAAACCTGTGTCTTACACATATTCTAAGCTATTTTAATATACCACACTTTTTAAAAAATCTATTTGGTATTCATAAACTTTCCCATTTTTAAGACATTTCATTTGATAATAGTTATTATTCGATATATTTATTATGTTTGGATTATAGAAAGTAGGATCACAAGTACATTAATTTGTTTAAACTTAATTCGACTTACTAGTAGACATATCAATTAAAAGGACATCACATCCACCTATTAAAAAATAAGTGTTATCATTAATTCTGCTAATAGAATCTAATTGAGAAATTTTTATTTTTGTATTTAGTTTTTTAACCACAGTTAAATCCAAATTATAAATTTTAAGATTACCAGTCGAATCAAATATGACTATTTATTCAACAGAAAAGTTATTATTTAGCTCATCTTGCTATGAAGAAAATTTTTTTATTATTTGATAATTTAAGCAATCCAATTTTAACAATTCTTTGTATTTTTTAATTGTTTGCTTATCTAAATCAATTTAACCAATTCTAAGATCTAGACTATTTTAACCTATCGGTTAAATCATAAAAATTATTTTTAGATCACTATTTAAAGTTAATTTTGACAGAAAAGAATAGTCTTTTAACTCAGAATGACAATCCTCAAGCAACATCTTAAAATCTTTGGAATAGATTCTCATACAATCATCTCCTATAATTAAGAGCTTATCATTATTAGTGGCTAAATTAATTGTATTAAACTCTATGTTAAAAGTTATTTTCTATGTGAAAATATCAAATACAAAAGCATCAAATTGAGTATAAAATATTATGTAATTTTAGTAAAATTTTTAATAATAATAACCTGCCATTTTATTATCTAATAAAGACAAAATTTATTTTTTTAATTTATAATTACCATAATCTGAATAATCATAAAAACCTACCTCTCCATATTTATTAGTCATAAAAATTAGATTAGCTTTAGAAAATTTAAATGTAGAAATAGTATACTCAGTAGGTTGATATGGAAAACTTGATTTAAAATTGGTAATAGTTTAGCTTAATATTTACTATTTTTGCTATTGCTCAAGAGTACCTTTTTTAATTATTTAGATAGAAAATTTTGCAAAACTTACAAGTTCATAAGAAAGTTCTTTATTATTTGCACTCTAATTTTAGTATTTAATTTTCTTAAAAAGATAAGGATAATGATTCAAGTGAAACACTTAGCTTATTTGAATAAATTGATTTTATTTCGAGTCATATTCAAAAATTTTTATTTCAAGATTTTCATAATATACTATTAGTTAGCTCTCTTTTCCCCAAAAATTATATACTTCAAAATCTTTTATTTGATTATCACTTGAGAAAACTACAATTTATGAATTGGTTATTAAATTTTTATAAACTAATTAATTGAGTGTACTAATAATCAAATATTCTTTCGAATCAATATCAGTGGTTTAAAATATTCTAGTTTTTACAATACTCTCATCGTTTATCATTCCAGCTTAAATAGACTGAAACTAATTATTATTTGTGTTTATAAATTATATTAACTCATCTTAAGAAAAGATATAAATTCCTAATTAAGATGTTTAGAGAATATTAAAATGGCTACCCTAAAACTCAGATTAAATTAATAATTTATTTTCTATGCTCAAATTATTATTTTAATTAGAAATTGTTAACTAATAAACATAAATTTTTGTGGAGTCTTGGATAAATAACTATGAATCGATTAATATAATTGATTGTGCACTAATATTTATTGAAAATTGATTGGATAAAGAAAATGCTTTATTTACTTCATTGTAAATTATCTAAAATGAGATAGTTTTGGATTAAATAGTGTAAATAAGAGCATACTGATTCTAAATAGAAACTATTTTGGTGTTAATACTAATTTTGATCAAACTTGAGTCCTCGAATTATTTTGAAATTCTTTATTCTTTAATTAAATCCCAAATGGAAATAAAATTATTTTAGCTTGCCACAAAGACAACGCCATTTAAATTACCTACAAAAATATCATCTTTTTAATATTACAAAATTTTTACCAAATTAAGACCTATTTTATCATAAATGGCGAAATAGCTTGACTAAGCTACATAGTAATTATTTTGATAAACAAAAAAGTCCTCAATAGTAATGTTAAAATATCTATTAATTCCCGAATTTACTGAAGTGGTGCATTATTCTTATTTTTAACATAGCTTTGTCTCTTTATTTCTCCAGCTAAGAGGATTACAAATAGCGACACATTTGTTGTCATCTGAATTAATATGTTGACTCTCATCATAATACAGACTTGAGCTACATTTTTAATAAACGCAAATGTTTTTTTTTGAATTTAATTCATAAAATTCATCACATTAAGTACATTAATTTTATGGGAAATTGTTATCGTAGCTTAGACATCCGTCTATTAATGATTTTTAAGCTTTAATATAATATTATATTGTCAAAAAGAAAAAATAAATTTTCACTGCTGATGTATTAATTATCATGTAAAAAGACAATTTTATTGTAAGTATTTTTATTTGCTTCTCGTGCTTATGTCTATTTATTTATTTATCTATCTATCTATTTTTCTATCTATCTTTATATGATAATTAATTTTTTGATCTTTTCTTGTTTATGAATTTTAGATTTTTAGTTATTAATAAATAATTTATCAATTTTTGAAAATAAGTATCTTTTTAAAAGCTTAACTTTTGCCTGCAAATTATTATTAAACTTATGATTTTTGACTGCGTAAGGATAATTTTTATTTGAGAGAATATTAAAATAATTTGAATGTAAAACCTCTCCCCATAACTAATAATTCTTGATTTATTACTCTATTCTTTGAACTAGATAACCTTTTAGTATTAATTAACATATAAATTTAACTATTAAATATTCGCTCTTACGTCATAATTAATTTAGAAAATGAGTCTAGTAGTGTATTATATTAATAAATTAACTAAAACTTAGCTAGTAGATATGAGGTAGGAAATTCTAAAAAATAATGATCATATCATTATTAAAGTTAAGCTAAAATTAAGCTTTTTTCTTTAGTTTAGAGATTTTTACACCACATTAAGTAAATATTTCAATCATTTAATTATAATTTTCACCTAACCAAAAGTTTTTCTAAATAGTAAGATTAATAGTAAATGCTTATAATTTTATGAATTATGAGTAAATATAGTTGAGTCCAAATATATTAAGTAAAAGTCTTTTACTGTGAAGATTATATGTTATTATTATATCCATTTTTTTAAGAATATGAAAAAATAAATACATATTATCAAATTATTTGTAAATAACCAAGCGTTCCAGAACAAAAGTTAATCAAATAAATAAAGTAAAATTTAGTTTTTTAATTAAAGCAAAAGCTTCAAATTATTTCATACAAATTTATAAAGGATTCAAGATGCTTTTTTTATTGATTGTAGAAAGCATTTAATTTGAAATTTTTTAATTGTAAAATAAGCAAGGACATACCAAATGTTCTCATTAATTAAAGGGGTAATTTAGATGATTTTTAAAGTTTTACTATTAGAATAATTTATTGATATTTATTAGTAATATAATATCTTTAAAATCAGATTTTTAAAGAATACTATTGATAAATAATCAAATTAAAAGCATAGCAAATCAAATTGATTAAGTTTTTTTCATATAATTTACACTTTTTGTATTTTCCTACATAAAATATTCTTTTCAGTGATTGTTTACTAAATATTATTACCCTAAAATAAAATCATGAAATCATAATCAATCTTGAAGCCCTAAACCAGAAATAAATAAATAAAAAATATTTATTAATGTTTTTTTCTTCAAAAAATTATTTAAGATTGTTCAATTCTAAACAAAGAAAGAAAAAAAGAAAATATAAATATTTTAAGTAAGTTACAATAATTTTATTGATAAATACTGAATCTTATTTTAATTTTATTATTTTTTAGTTTTTAATTTATTGTTTGTATAATAAACATCTTATTAAATAAATTATTTGAAAAAAAATAAAATAATTTTTAAATCAAAAGGTTTCTGAAAAAGATTTTTTGAGTTTAACTAAAAATTTATCTAACTTCTCTTCAGTATTACATTTTAAAAATAACTTCATAATTTAAATACATACTTTAAAAAGAAAATATAAAGCAAACTTTTTCTTAATTTATTTTTTACAATTTTTCAATATCAACTCTTATTTAATAAAAAATTTTTATTTTAACATATTTATCTTATCATTAAAAAATTTGCTAGATAGATTGTAGGGCTATAAATTATTTTTGATCTTTTCCAAAATTAGGATAACTAAAATATATAATAGTTTAACTTAATTAAAAAATAAATTTTCATTTAAAGAATTATTTAAATAATATTTTTAATTTTTTGTAAAAATGTTAAATGCCAGATTTGAGTGAGTGAGTTATTAATTATCTTATCTTACTTGATAAGACAAATAATACTATAATCACCCTTATCTTAACTTCTTTTTAAAATTATAATGGTTTTGACTTTATATACTCATAGATCATTTTTATTTAATAGGTTGAAAAGTACTCAATTGATTTCAGAAAATAAATTATTTTATTTTCCATTTTTTATATATTATTTATAAATTTAGTTAATAAAATATGATAACTATTTTATTTCAACATCAAAATTTAAGATATGAAATTATTAAAATAATAAATTATTATTATTAAATAAATTTAATTTCTTTAAATATTGATAGAGCTAGTGGGTAAATATTATGAAAATTTCTTCTAACAGAAAAAGGCACGATAAAATAGTAGATGAACTAACCTTTTCCTCTTTAAAATCCCACTACAAAAAATTTTTCCTTATAAGCTACTACATCTATTTATTAAAAAATTGTTAAATCATTTTATTAGTTTTTGATTTTCTCTTTTATTTAATTTTTAAAATGCAAAATATTTAAAAAGATAGTTTATTTTATATTTATAAATATTTTTAATATTGTTAGTTTTACATTTATCAATTATATTTTGTAGTAAACCTATTTTTCTGATAAATAATATTCGAGCTTTAAGATAATTGCTTGATTTTTAAATTTTTTGTGATTTGTCTATTAAATTTTTTTATCAATAAATATTACAGGTAATTAAATAAAAAATAATTAATATATTTATTTAAATTTATTTTTTTTTTTCTTAATGAGATATTTTTATAATTAAAAAGGAAATAATATTCCCTCCTTATGATAAAATCTAAAGATCACTTTTTTGTTAAATGCAGAAATTATTAGAAATTCTAAAAAACCTCTACAAAAAGTTAAATTCATTTTAAGCAATAAAAACATAATTATGATTAAGAAATTAAATGATATTTTCCTCAATAATGACTAAATTTATATTTTTGTAAGAAAATCATAGATTTTTTTATTTATCAATTAGAAAAATACATGATTACACAAATATATACCATGATTTCTGTAAATAAATTAATAATGCAATAGATTCTGATAGAAATATAAATTAATCGCTATAGAAGAAAGTATTTACTAACGTTTATTTTCATGATTAAATGAGTAAGATTGAGTAATATCTTACAAATTAGAGACTCCACTTTCTTTTGTTCATGTTATTTAAATTTATTTATGACTGGCGTTGAGTTTTTTTCAAAATTAATTAATAATTAACTGTGATTGAATTTAAACAAGATTTAGTAAAAAAGATTTTGAAAGATGTAAATGGCTTCAACTTTTTAAGATAATTATTTTTCTGTTAAAAATAAAAAAAGTTTAGATAGCATGCTAAATAATTAATAGAATACTACAATAAGGATAGCTGACTCAATATATGAATCATATTTTCCTGTCTCATAAAATTATACTTAAGCATAAAAACCTACATTTTCATCAATGGAAACTATGGATAGTTAAGATGTCAGCCCCATAGAATTGATAAAAATTACTCCACAGATTCCAAGAAAACGCTAAAAAAGTTTAATTTAACATGACTTCAACTAATTTCTTGATAATTTAAAAGCCTTAGACAACAGGATGCACTAATAGCCTTATGAAAACTATGAGTATTCTTCAAAAAATTTGACTGTTAAAACAGAAAGCTCAAAAAGTTATATAGTCATTAACAAATTGAAAAAAAATCAAACTTTGCAATAGGATGATGACTAAGAAGAAGAATATTCGATTTGGGACAATTAACAACTGGAGGATTAAGGCTATGATTGCTAATCTTTTTTGAATAAAGAAGGTAAAGACTTAACTTTCTATTAGCTATACAGATTGAGACAGTGCTAATTATTTGGAAATATTTCCTAATAAATAACTATTGATTATGTTTATGTTATCTCAAACCATTACAAGCATCCAATTTAGAGGAATGAACTAACTAAATAGTAATAATACTTAGACAATAACTATATATCATATTATTAAACTCTCGCTGCTTTCAGCTAAACTAAAAATTCTAACAAATAGAGTATATAGTCTGATCACTTAGATAATTACAAGAAACAGCATTAACTCAATTATAAACAAAATACATAATCAACTGAATAGGTTAAAAAACAAATTAGATAGCAAACTCCTTAACAAAATTCATATGCTTATTTTTAAGCACAAACTATACCTTTACTCGCATATTATACACCTAAGTAAATTTAAAATCCTCTTTCTAGTTCACAATAAACACCATTAAAAACTCAACAAACTCCTTTAAAAATCCAATAAATAAATCCAAAATAAAAATCTTTTCTTAATTAACCATAACAAATACCTAAAAATATTTTAGAGAAGAAAAAATAATTTATGTTAAAGGATTAACAATCTTAATTATCAAAATCTAATAATTCTACAAATAGCATTTTAAGCCAAAACTATTAACACAATATGAGCAAATAATAATTCTCCTCGATATCAGCTGTCAAAGAAAATTTATAAAATCATTCTAATTAATCTAAATCTTCACTAAGAGTGTTTAATACAAACTTAAGTAATAATTTTAGTTTCTCAGGGCTTTCTTTAACAGAGAAAAATACTCCAAATAAAAAAATCAAAGCTGTGTTAAGCAAAAGCTAACAAAATTATTTGAATAAATTGCTTCTTTCTTCTAAATAGTAAAATAAATAAACTAATAGCTTTTTTAGAAATTCTTTAAGGATGCTAAATAAAAAACCCTTAAGTTCTAATAATTCATCCATAGAAAGAAATACGCCTAGAAAATTTATCGATGGTGCTTTGAAGTAACTAAAATAGCAAAATAAATTGCGCTCCTCCTAATCAACTATCACTATCTAAAATAATCAGAATGAAACATTTAGGGATAAAAAGTTATCTAATATTAACTAAAACAGTGCAAATATGTTCATTTCTTCATATAATTTAACAGAATAAGAAACACCAAAGAAAATAGTAAAAGTTACATCAATAAATTTATTTAATAAAACTGAAAGCTCCCTTTAATAGCAGAAGCTAAATTCATAAAATGTTCTTTAAAATGTATTGAATTAACAATAACAACAACACCAATCAAAAATAGATGATAATGAATAAAAATTTAATTAAAATAATTCTGATAAAATATAAGATAAATCAACACAACTTCCAAAAAAAGTATCAAATTTATTAATTTTCAAAGCAAAAAATAAACTTGCTGGCTTATAATAAAAAACCTAAAATCCTTCAGAAAACAATTAAATAAATATTTAGAAAGCTTCTAATCAAATATAAAATGAAAATGCTTACTGCAATGTAAGTTAATTTAATATTTGATTATTCATGCTTAAATATTAAAAAATAACTAATAAATCTAAAAACTTTGAAATCAAATTTTATTATATTTTACTATCATTTATGAAAAAGTAAATATATGTTGTAAGGTTAAAGTTAAAAAAGACTTATCATTTAAATACATAATTTTCTTCTATTTTTTTTATCTTGCCTTCTTCAAAATGTATGAATTTGTTTAGTTTATTTAAAACTGAAAAGGAAATATTGATAAATCGATTTTTGTATGAATCAATGATAAGATATTTATTATTCATAAAAAATAAATTATTAAAAGGAGTAAATTGTTTTATAATCATTTATTTAAAAATTAAATAATTCCAATATTTTTAAAAGGTTTTATCATTTTTTAATTGATAGATGAATTAAATTTATTCATTTATTTTTTGTAAAAGCCTTATGAATAAGATATCATTAAACTAAAGAGAGGCTTAAATCAGATTCAAATGGTGCATCTACTGATATAATAGATATTAAAACATAATTAAAATAGCAGGGAGAAAATAAATCCTCTTATCCCACAGACCAATCACAGCAAGTTGAATGAAAGAAATCTCAAATGACTTTTTGACATTTTCGCTAAAGCCATTTATGTTGTTTCAACTTGATGATTATGTTCGAAAACCCATTCAAAAACTTATTAAGAAAAAATAATAATAAAACTAATATATTAGCGAAAGTTTTATATTTTAAGTGTTAATTAAATACATATATACACACATATAAATTCATTTATGTTAAATATGATATATTAAAACCATATTAATAAAGATATTTTTTATTTATTTATTCATTTATTTATTTATTTATTTATTTATTGATTACCATATAAGAAGAAAGATTTATTTTGGTGGGTCTATTTTTAAAAAATTTACATTATCCTATATTTAAACTTAAAAAAATAATTATTTTTCTTTTTTAAAATATATATTCACATTTAAAATACCTTCCCTCCTGTTTATTTGATAATAATGATTAAAAACATTTTATTTAATTTTAAACATTATAAGAAAGACTAAAAAAGCTAAATATTATTTTTTTCAGATAAAATAAAATAATTCATTAGTACCTTACAAAAAATTAATAGTGAATTACTATTATAAGATGAAAGACTTATTTATGTCTTCTCAGATAAACCTGAAATCAGATTTCACTTCTTTTTCTTACAAAAAGACTAATCAAAAAGCGATTATTTTTAAGTGTGTTTTATAAACTGCTTACAATGAATATAACCTTTAATTAGTATAGATATATAAAAAGGCTGATAGATAGATAGCATATATCAGAATCTTTTTAAAAATTAATGTTATTTACTTTAAAGAATGTATTAAAATCTCAATATATTATATAAAATTTTTGATTTTTATCCTGAAATTAATATTTACTTAAGATTTTTACATATTATTAATTTCAAATAATAAAAAGGTTTGGTTTGGTGGAATGAAAAAATTAGTCATAATCAATCAAATCAAAACAAAAAATAAAGGAAAGAAAAAGAAAGATAGAAAAGGAAATGCTTCTTCTAATTATAATTAGCACAATTTTATTATTGCTAATTTATATTTCTTTTAAGATAGTTATCTATCCTCAAATTCAGATTCTTTATTTTAAGAATAAATATGGTAAGGATGTTGAAGTTATCTACCACTTTGGATCTGGATTCTTGTAGGAGTTTAAATAAAGTTTAGAAAAAGAAGGAGATAGTTTTGCAAGAATTCGTAAAATTATGCAGATTAATCCAAATGCAAAGGCTATCATTCACAACAATGCTTCAGGAAAAATGGCATATTCTTTTATTGATCCTGAACTTATCAAATAAGTGCATTAATAAGCAGAATATTTTGAGAAACATATTGGCCACCCTGCAATAATATCATTGTTTTCTAAATCTATTCTTTATTTATCGGGTAAAAAATGGTAAAAATAAAGATAATTCTTTGGCAAATCCTTCCATTTTGATGAGATTAGAAATTATTTACCTGTAATAAAATAAACATCGTAAGAGGTTTTCAGTTAAATTAAATAAAGCCATAAAGATACCTTTTAATAAGAAGTTTAAGTTGTTAAAACTTGTGAAAAAGTTACTTCTGAAGTTGTAGTTAAAGTTTTCTTTGGTTCAACATCATAAAACATAATAATTACAAGATCTGATGGAACTAAACTACCTGTAGCACAAGAGCTAATAGAAATTATGGTTGATTCTTTTAGGGTATTTAGAAATAGTAAATTTGCTTTTGTAAAATTTCTTCTTTTAAGACAGAGAAGCTTTTAAATTCTACCAAATTAGTAAGAAAAGGATTTAGCTTAAAGAATAGCTAATGCTAGAGAAGAATGCAACTAAATCATATAAGATAGAAAGCAATAATTACTCAATGATCCTACCTAATTTAAGAATAACTTTTTAGATATGTATTTGAAAGAAATCATTATTAACAAAAATGAGGACATTAAAGAAGAGTATATCATAGATAACTTCTTAGCTTTGCTTTTTGCTGGAACTGATACCACCGGAAATATGACTGGAGCTGCCTTTTATTATTTATCATTGAATACAGAAATCTAAAAAAGAGCGAGAGAAGAAATTATTTCTGTTCTTAGCCGTAAAGGTTAGAAAAATAGTATTGAAGAACTTTACAACTCAATGACTTTTGAAGATATTGCAAATTTAAATTTGGTCAACTCAATATTAAAAGAATCTCTGAGGTTGATACCTCCAGCAGCAGCTGTATTTCCAAGAAGAGTTGTAAAAGATATTAAAATAGGGAACTTTTAACTGAAAAAAGGGGATGCCATCAATACATCTTTTATTTGCAACCATTATAATCCGTAGGTTTACTAAAATCCAGATATTTTTGACCCATATAGATGGATGGATTAAAAAGAGTAACAAATTCAAATTTAACTTTTTTCATCAACCTTTTCTTAATTTAATTATTATTTTAAAATATCTAGATAAAATTAATTCAATTTCACTCCTTTCTCACTAGGTCCTAGAAATTGTATTGGCTAGC
Organism: Tetrahymena malaccensis 436; assembly: GCA_000231845.2. Taxonomy (NCBI): domain Eukaryota; phylum Ciliophora; class Oligohymenophorea; order Hymenostomatida; family Tetrahymenidae; genus Tetrahymena; species Tetrahymena malaccensis. The sequence continues at coordinate 120,068 of JH720071.1, read as the reverse complement.
ATTTAGCCATGATTGAAGGTAAATGTATGATAGCCTATGTTTTACTCAATTTTGAAATTATCCCAAATCACTAAGTGCAAGTAAAAAAAGAAATAAAGTTAACTTATGGATTGCTACCAGATAATCTTGTATATTTTAAGGAAAGATAATAATTGTGATTTTTCAGTATTGTAACATTTAAATTTATTTGAGTGTATTTCATTTATTATTAAAAATAAAATATATGCATTTTTATTAAAAATTATAATTATACAAATCAAATTAGTCATATATAAATTAGTTATTATATAAAATGAGGTCTGAAAATCCTAATAAATATATATTGTTTAAATATTCATTTTTTCAATAAAGATTTTTTTAAAAATAGCAAAATAAAAAACATTTAAAAATTTTTTTCAATTTATGAATTGTATAACTTTATTTTTTATTTTTTATTATAAATCTATCTATATTGATTGTTTCTTTCTTTCACAAATATAAAATATAAATTTTAGCTTTATAATTTATATATATTTTACATAAAAATATAACCTGTAAGTTTGTGGCTTACAAAAGTTACATAAACTTTGCTTCACTTTATGTTATCATAAATTTATAGTTTTAATAGCTAATCTTTTAGCTTTTAGGCACTTGATCAATATTTTTTTTTTGTGTGATTCATTAATTTGATTGTCACTATCAATAAATATTAGAGATAATTAAAAAATAATAAGAGTAAATATTTTAATTAATGAATAAATTAAAATTAAAAAATTTAAAATATTTTGATTACATTTTTTATGAATCATATTTTATTTCTAAATTTTTTTGAATTTTTATCTTAAAAATATAAAATTAATAACTTGTTCAAAATCAAAAAGTAAATAAATCAAGTAAAAATATTGTTTTTGTTAAAATAATTTTTATACTAAAAAATATCACAATCCAAAATAAATTAGCTGTTTTTACCCTAAATTAAGTGCTAAATTTGAGAGATTAGTGAAGCTTACTACTGCAGAACCTAAGTCTGAGGCACCACTTGCACCAATTTAATTTCCACTTTTTAAATATTGAAGAAAATATTAGTTATTTAGAAGGAAAAATGAATAAAAAATATGAATTAAGTATAAAGAAACGAGTAAATAATTTAAGCTAAGGTTGGAAATGAAAAATGGATTAAATTAAAAAAACACAATGAGAATAAAAAAGTAAATAAATTAAGTAAAAATATTATTTTTGTTTTAATTCATTTTAATATTAAAAAATATCACAATCAAAAACAAATAAGCTGCTTTTACCCTAAATTAAGTGCCAAATTCGAGAGATTAGTGCAGCTTGCTAATGCAGAACCTAAGCCTGAGGCACCTTCATCACCAATTTAATTTTCACTTTTTAAATATTGAAGAAAATATTAGTTTGTTAGAAGGGAAAATGAATAAAAAATATGAATTAAGTATAAAGAAACTAGTCAATAATTTAAGCAAAAGTTGAAATTTAAAAGTGACTTAAATTAAAAAAACACAATGAGAATCAAAAAGTAAATAAATCAAGTAAAAATATTGTTTTTGTTTTAATTCATTTTGATATTAAAAAATATCACAATCTAAAACAAAAAAACTGTTTTTACCCTAAATCAAGTGTCAAATTTGAGAGATTAGTGCAGCTTGCTAATGCAAAACCTAAGCCTGAGGCACTTTCATCACCAATTTAATTCGAACTTTTTAAATATTGAAGAAAATATTAGTTAGTTAGAAGGAAAAATGAATAAAAAATATAAATTAAGTATAAAGAAACTAGTAAATAATTTAAGCAAATGTAGAAATTTAAAGATGACTTAAATTAAAAAAACACAATGAGAATCAAAAAGTAAATAAATCAAGTAAAAAGATTGTTTTTGTTTTAATTCATTTGATATTAAAAAATACCACAATCCTTAACAAATAAGTTGTTTTTACAAGAGATTAAGTGTCAAATTTGAGAGATTAGTGCAGCTTGCTAATGCAGAACCTAATCCTGAGGCACCATTTGCACCAATTTAATTTCCACTTTTTAAATATTGAAGAAAATATTTGTTAGTTAGAAGGAAAAATGAATAAAACATATGAATTAAGTATAAATAAACTAATAAATAATTTAAGCAAAGGTTGAAAGTGAATAATGGCTTAAATTATAAAAACACAATGAGAATCAAAAAAGTAAATAAATTAAGTAAAAATATTGTTTTTGTTTTAATTCATTTTGATATTAAAAAATATCACAATCCAAAACAAATAAACTGCTTTTACAAGAGATTAAGTGTCAAATTTGAGATATTAGTGCAGCTTGCTAATGCAGAACCTAAGCCTGAGGCACCTTCATCACCAATTTAATTGTAACTTTTTAAATATTGAAGAAAATATTAGTTATCTAGAAGGAAAAATGTATAAAAAATATGAATTAAGTATAAAGAAACTATTAAATAATTTAAGCAAAGATTGGTAATGAAAAATGACTTAAATTAAAAAAAAATACAATGAGAATCAAAAAGTAAATAAATCAAGTAAAAAATTATTTTTGTTTTAATTCATTTTGATATTAAAAAATATCACAATCCAAATCAAATAAGCTGTTTTTACAAGAGATTAAAAGTCAAATTTGAGAGATTAGTGCAGCTTGCTAATGCAGAACCTAAGCCTGAGGCACCATTTGCACCAATTTAATTTCCACTTTTTAAATATTGAAGAAAATATTAGTTATTTAGAAGGAAAAATGAATAAAAAATATGAATTAAGTTTAAAGAAACTAGTAAATAATTTAAGCAAAGGTTGAAAATGAAAAATGACTTAAATTAAAAAAGCACAGTGAGAATCAAAAAGTAAATAAATCAAGTAAAAAGATTGTATTTTTTTAATTCATTTTGATATTAAAACATATCACAATCTAAAAAAAATAAGCTGTTTTTACCCTAAATGAAGTGTCAAATTTGAGAGATTAGTGCAGCTTGCTAATCCAGATCCTAAGCCTGAGGTACCTTCATCACCAATTTAATTGTAACTTTTTAAATATTGAAGAAAATATTAGTTAGTTAGTAGGAAAAATGAATAAAAAATATGAATTAAGAACAGAGAAACTAGTAAATAATTTAAGTAAAGGTTGAAAATGAAAAATGACTTAAATTAAAAAAACACTATGAGAATCAAAAAGTAAATAAATCAAGTAAAAATATTGTTTTTGTTTTAATTCATTTTGATATTAAAAAACATCACAATTCAAATCAAATAAGCTGTTTTTACCCTAAATTAAGTGTCAAATTTGAGAGATTAGTGCATCTTGCTAATCCAGAACCTAAGCCTGAAGCGCCTACATCACAAATGTAATTGGAACTTTTTAAATATTGAAGAAAATATTAGTTAGTTAGAAGGAAAAATAAATAAAAAATATGAATAAAGTATAAAGAAACTAATAAATAATATAAGCAAAGGTTGAAAATGAAGAATGACTTAAATTAAAAAAACACAATGAAAATCAAAAAGTAAATAAATTAAGTAAAAATATTGTTTTTGTTTTAATTAATTTTTATACTAAAAAATATCACAATCCAAAACAAATAAGCTGTTTTTACCCTAAATTAAGTATTAAATTTGAGAGATTAGCGCAACTTGCTAATGTAGAACCTAAGCCTGAGGTACCTTCATCACCAATTTAATTTCCACTTTTGAAATATTGAAGAAATTATTAGTTAGTTAGAAGGAAAAATGAATAAAAAATATGAATTAAGTATAAATAAACTAATAAATAATTAAAACAAAGGTTGAAAGTGAAAAATGGCGAAAATTAAAAAAACACAATGAGAATCAAAAATTAAATAAATAGAGTAAAAAGATTGTTTTTTTTTTAATTCATTTTGATATTAAAAAATTTCACAATCCAAAACGAATAAATTGTTTTTACCCTAAATGAAGTGTCAAATTTGAGAGGTTAGTGCAGCTTGCTAATCCAGAACCTAAGCCTGAGGCACCTTCATCACCAATTTAATTGTAACTTTTTAAATATTGAAGAAAATATTAGTTTGTTAGAAGGAAAAATGAATAAAAAATATGAATTAAGTATAAAGAAACTAGTAAATAATTTAAGCAAAGGTTGAAAATGAAAAATGACTTAAATTAAAAAAACACAATGAAAATCAAAAAAGTAAATAAATTAAGTAAAAATATTGTTTTTGTTTTAATTCATTTTGATATTAAAAAATATCACAATTCAAAACGAAAAAGCTGTTTTTACCCTAATTCAAGTGTCAAATTTGAGAGATTAGTGCAGCTTGCTAATCCAGAACCTAAGTCTGAGGCACCTTTTGCACCAATTTAATTGTAACTTTTTAAATATTGAAGAAAATATTAGTTAGTTAGAAGGAAAAATGAATAAAAAATATGAATTAAGTATAAAGAAACTAGTAAATAATTTAAGCAAAGGTTGAAAATGAAAAATGACTTGAATAAAAAAAATACAATGAGAATCAAAAATTAAATAAATC
>JH720071.1:59111-115318 GCA_000231845.2 Tetrahymena malaccensis 436 | reverse complement strand
GTAAAAATATTGTTTTTGTTTTAATTCATTTTGATATTAAAAAATATCACAATCCAAAACGAATAAGCTGTTTTTACCCTAATTCAAGTGTCAAATTTGAGAGATTAGTGCAGCTTGCCAATCCAGAACCTAAGTCTGAGGCACAATTTGCATCAATTTAATTTCCACTTTTTAAATATTGAAGAAAATATTAGTTAGTTATTAGGAAAAATGAATAAAAAAGATGAATTAAGAATAAAGAAACTAGCCAATAATTTAAGCAAAGGTTAAAAATGAAAAATAAAATATAAAAATTTGAGTGTAAATTTGAATAAAATTATAAATAAGATCTATGATAATATTTCTTTAAAAAAAATTTAACTTGATAGAAATGTGAATGTAAATAAGATTAATTATTATAAAAATATAATTTACCTAAGTTTGATAAGGAGATTAGTGTGAGTTTAAAGTGAAGAGTTTAAAAACTTTTTTTATGGAAAAAATAAAATTAAAGGTTAATTAATTAAAAAATAAATGCTTACATCTTTTAAGCTGTTAAAATATTTATTCTATTTTATCATTTATTTTTTTGATATTTATTTAGAAGCAATTTATTTAATTTAATAAAAATATTTAATTATTTTTTAATTAGATTTAATTTGGATAGAGAGAATAAATAAAACTGAGATCAAATATATAGATTTACAAAATTAATGATAAATAAGAGATATGTAAATATTTATAAAGTTTTTTAATAAATTAACCAAATTTGTACATCTTGGACAAATATTATCTTTTTTCAATTTCTTATATTAAGGAGAATATTTTAATAAAAATTCATTATTTGAACGTAACATAATATTATGATTTTAATATAACTTTTAAAAATTAACTATCATGTTGTTAAATTAAATGTATTATAAATTGGGTTATACAGCACAAAATCAAAAATCTTAAAACCTTAAAAAATCCTCAATTTTAAAAATCATAAATATTTTTATTCAATCAAGTTAAATTGCTTTTTGAGCATTTCATATTCCTGCTTAGATTAGCTAAACTAAAAATTAATGAATTAATTTCAAATATTTTTAAAGAAATCAATTTGCTAATCTAGTCATATCCAAATAACTTGACTTTTGAATGGCACTTTGTTATAAATCAATCTTTAATTAAATACCTTAGTTAATTTGAGTATAATTGTCAATTAACTATTAAACAAAAAAAGATGTTAATTATTTATGTTTTATATTATATATTGACCTTAAATTGAATCAACTACTGATTAAGCCCAATTATACCATATTAACCCAAATTTAATATACATCTTATAAATCAATTAATGTTTGGATCTAATATTTATTATTATTTTAAAAGGCTTACATAAAAATTCACCATACATTTAATCATTTATTAAAAACAATCTTATGTTACATTTCATTTTTTATATATATAAAAGTATAAATAACGTCTATTAAATTGAGTTTAAATTATGATTTCAGAGTTTTAAGTAAAAACTATTATTTTCAAGATCTTATATAAACTAAAAGAACCATAGCAGTATCTCTAACTATTCTTAGATGATATATTTTTGCTAGATCTTTGGAATCAATCAAAAAATTATTAAGAAAAAAATAGTAAAAATACAAATAAGCCTAAATTATATCAAAAATAATAGTGATATTCTTAATTATTATAAAGAAATCACTTAGCGGTATCTTAAAGAGTATTGGTAAAAAAATTACTATGAAAATGTATTCAAACAAAAATGAATTTTATGGAAATCCGCATTATAGAAAGGTTAATAGATTAGAAATAGTCTATTATTAAGTTAACTAATTAGTTATTATAGTACAAAAGACATTCTATATCACTTGTATAATTAATTTAGATTAGATTCTTTTATGAAGAGTAATACTTTTATGTTCTCTAAAGTCTAATTTATTAACAAAAGGTTGGATATTTAATGTAGAAATTTTATTTTAATTATTTGAAAATTTTTAATTAAAAAGATAAAAAATTAGCACAATTAAAATGTAAATATTTATAATTGATACAAAAATATTAATCTCTATACAAAATTTTTTAATTTTTTATGTATTTCAAAATAGAGAAAATAAGATTAAAATTGTACTCATAATAACTAAGATTTCACTATAACTGAAAGAAGTAAAATTATCAATTTCACAGTATTAGCAAGACTAAGTTGAGGACCAGTTATTTTATATCCATTATTTTCTGCATAGTCTTTGCTAATATGATCTGCAAGCCATGAAAGCTATTCCATTTTTATCAGGAAGTTATGAACAATTTTAAGATACACCTGCTGTAACGCAATTTCCTTAAATAGAATCAGCATTTTAATAGTCAGTGTTATCTTAGAAGTTTTAACAGCTTTTAAAGTCAGTGCAGTACTTACAAACTTAATTTTAGGTTCTGCATGTATTCCAATCTGAATAGTAGCAATTTTTTAAGATGCAATTTGTAAAATCTTAAAATTCTTAAACTTGGCTATCGAAATTTATTGCCTTCAAGCATAGTGATCTAGCTGTTTTGTCCATATAGGAAGTACATTTCAGATTGTTAAAATTTGTAAAGAAATTAGGATCAGTGGAAGGAAACTTGTTTTAATAGGCAAGCAATTCTTTGTTACAATACTACCATGTACAAGTCATATCTAAAGTTGATGTGGGGAAATCAGGAATATTGAAGTTGTATTCTGATGCTGCTAAGATTAAACTTAAAATTTAAGTAAAGATAACAATTTTCATACTCATTTTATTTTTTAGAAATATTTTTATTTAATTTATTATTATAAATTTTTATCAAAGATTAATTAACATTTAAAACTTAAAATGGCTTTTTTAATATTAAAATAAACCTTGTTATTCTTTATCATTCATTTTAAATTTCTTTAGAGCAAATTCTGATAAATTATTTCCTTAAGATAGAAAAAATATATTTTTAACAAGAAAAGAAATTTGTTTAGTAAAAATAATCTATCTAAAAAGAAAAAACAAAATTAATTAAGATATATTATTTATCGTAGAATTATAAAATTACTATTTCACTTTTCTAATTTCATTCACTTGTTATGACATAGTGTATTATTACATATTTAACTTAATTGATAACTTAAATAATAAGAAATGTAGTCATGTAAGCTAAATTCATGCTTTAGAGATAAGCTTTTTACAGAAATAAAGTTGCGAAGATTTATCCAAAAATCTATCAATGAGAAAAATTTTAACATTTAAATTTGGTTTTGCGTCGTATAGAAAGAATTTATTGTAAATAATTAAAAAATGAATATATTCTGACATTAAAAATGTTATTACATTTTTCAGCTACTTTTAAGAGTAATATTGAAAAACTAATTTCTGATTGATAAATTCTGAACTAAACTTTTTTTATTTATCTTTTTTTAATTATTTTTTGTTTTAAAAATTAATAAGATATTTTTTTATCTTAGAATTATAAAATAATTGTAACATTTTTGATATTTAATCACTTGTTTTGTCATAATCTATTATTGTATATTTAACTTGATTAATAACTTTAATGAGAAATGTAGTCATGTAAAAACTTTTTATACTTTAGAAATAAGCTTTTTTATTGAAATAAAGATGCAAGGATTATCAAAAAATATATAAGAATAATGCTAATATTTGAATTTAGTTTTGTATCATATTGAAAGAATTTATCAATAAGTTAAATTAAAATTTTAGCAATTACAAAAATTCATAAAAATATTTAGCTTGAAATTTGTAAATAACCAAAAAATCAATAGATTCTGAAATTCAATAATTTAATTACATTTTTTTAGCTGATTTAAGAGTAATATTGAAAAATTAATTTCTGATTGATAAATTCTGAGCTTTACATTTTTTTTTTTCATCATTTTTAATTATTATTTGTTTTCCCTTTTATTTGATTAATTTTTGTCTATATCTTTCAAAGAAACTTTAATATATCGTTTTTTCAATATTTTATTAAGTAATCTGCAAATAGTTTCCAAAAATTTTTTGTATTAATACATTTTTGGGGACTTTTGTCAAAAAAGGTTTATTAAAACCTGATTTTTCATATATCTACAGTAATCTGAAGAAATATTTTTCTATATTTTTTTACATGATTTAGATAAACATTTAATGAGAGAAATGTATAAAAGACTATTTATATCAACTTACTTTATTTTTAAAAATTGCTTTCTACTTCAATAATTTGTTAAAAATGTTAAAAAAATAAAAGAATCTATAAAAAAATAGAATACAGATAAATGGTTAGATGAAGAACATCTATAAGAAATTAAATTAGATTTGAATTTATTGATAAATTTAAGTATTTATTTTTTACAAAAATATAAAACAAATATGTTTAAAAAACTCAACATTTTTCACATTTTTTATTTTCTTTAATAGTATATTTAGTTCCGCAGCATTTTTTACAGTAACCTGCATTTTCATAACATTTGCTGCAAGGGACTTATTTACCATCTTTATTTCTCCATCCATCTCCGTGACATTTTTAACATATAAGTCTGAACCTAATAATAGGTAAGCTATGTCCGTTGTATTATGGTCCACTATGTTGCACTTTATTAGCTTACTGTTAGTTATTTTTAATAGCAGGTTGATTGTTTATTGTTTATGGATATTATTAAGAGGGATATGGTTGTTAGCAGTAAGGTTATTATACATATACAGGTTAAGGCTATTAATAATAAGGTTGTTAGTAGCAAGGCTATTAATTAGGATAAGGTTATTAACAGAAAGGTTATTAATTAGGATAAGGTTATTAATAACAAGGTTATTAATTAGGATATGGTTGTTAGCATTAAGGCTATTTAGGAATTTAAGGAGTGAGTTATTATTAAGGTGCTTTTTCTTATTTTGCAGATGGTACCTTATTTGATGCATCTGGAATGAATTCTAGCTCAAAAACAACTTAACCAGCACTTTTACCATTTCTCATACATGTAGCATATTCAGTAACTTTTTTACCTCCTTGGAGTACATTTGCAAGTGCACAAGATCCTTCAGCTATAAATTAAAAAAGTAAAATTATTATTTGATTAAAAATAATTAATTAGATTTGCCTAATTAAAAAATTGAGTAATCTTTGAAATGTTAAAATAACTCTTTGTAAATTTAAATAAATAAACATAATTCTACCTATGAAGTCATTTCTAGAAAGTTTGTCATGGTCATAAATAGAAAAGGTGAGCATATTATCATTCAAAATCTTAAAGTTAAATTTATCAGACCAAACAGGAGTTTTGCCTTGGTTTTTAGCAACAGATGAAGAAAAGTTTTGATTAGCAATTGAAATTTTTATGAAAGGGTCCTTTAAATTATAAGACAATTATAAAAAATATATTTTTAGTATATAAAAATTAAATTACCATCTTGCCCAATATTCCAGTTTTGTAAGTAAGTTATGCAGACTTGGGGCTTACAATCAAAGTTCCTACGGCCATTTTATTTATTAATTTATTTGTGTTAGCTGTTTATATTTTAGTTATTACTTAATTATTTTTTCTTTTTAATTGTTATTTTTATTAAAATATTATAAATGTTTGATGATTATATATTTATTATTTGAAGGAGAAAATAGACATATTATTAAAAATCTAGTTTTGAAAAGACATTTTGATTTTAGTAACTTATTGATTAAAAATAATAAACATTTTAAAATAGATTAAGTTGATTACTGCGCTTTTTACATATATTTTTAGTTTATTAATTAATGTGCCAACTAAGATCTATTTTAATTAATATAAATAAAGTAAATATTAATATAGACAAAAAAATTAGTTACTCACTCTTTTAAACTATTAATTAAAATAGATAGATTGGCTTTGATTGGAAGTAGAAGAGTTTTTGTTGAATTTTATTTGTTAATCTGATCTATTTTATTAGGATGTTATAAACTATAATCTTAGTTAATAAAATATTTTTTAAGAGATAAGTTTTTTAAATATGAAAATAAATTGAGCAATTCAAATTTTTTCTATACAATTTCATTCAAAATTTTATCTATTTTTCCTTATTTAAAAATATATTTAAATTTAAAAGCTGCTAAACCTTATTAAAAGCTAATTTCTATTAATTTTAACTATATTCTACTCTTTAATATATTGAAAACTATTATTATTAATTTATAGATATAATTATAGTACTATTAGAAATTATTCACAAATATTATCAAATACTGTTCATAATGCATAAAATATATATAAATAATAATAATTTGGTAATTTATTTTAAATAAAATTAATCTGGAACTGATTTAATGCTAACTTATGAGTTTATTTATTCTTATGATACTCTTAATGTGATTATTTAGAGCAAATTCTATTGATTTATGACTCCATATATTTATGCTGCTCCTCATGTGAATATTTAGAGCAAAGTTATAAATGAAATTTAAATGAATTCGTAGCCTTAATACCATTTAAGTATTAAATAGACAGGATTAGCATCATATAACATTCTAATTACTCTTTAATTTGATTTTTTTTTTAATTATTTTTTACAAATATTTTGATTGTTTACATAAACTTGAAAAGTAAGGGTTTTACACTTAATTAAATATAAATGAATTGAATCCCTCAGTTCCTCAGTTTTTTTTTAAAAAAATATTTATTTAAAATAGACAAATAAAGAACAGTAAAATTAGTTTAAATAAATTAATTTAAAATTGAATGTAAACAATAATACTATTCTTAACTTTTTAATAAAAGAAATATTAAAATTAATTTAGCAGTAGAAATTTAGTGAAAAGTAAAAACACAATAAAAATATAATTTAACACTATTTAGTAGCTATTTTTGTAAGTAAATATATCACATCAGTTTATTAATGTAAAAAATAAAATTGGAAATGTAGATTCTAATATTGATCAATAATAATTATTATTGATGCTATTAGAGTTTATTTAAATTTTTTAAGAAGGCACAGAGTTGGAGTTAATATCTATAGGTTTTAGATCTTTTTATTATTAATTGTCAAAATTTTAAGAGGCTTTTGCTTGCTATTGTTTTTGATGGTGCTTAATCTAATTGTCATACCTACCTTCAGCGAAGTTGTTAAAAATCTATTCAATAGTTGCTTATCTAACATTGTATGATGATATATTCAACTCCTTTTTACTTTTTTCGAATAGTTCAAATACTTTTCCTATTGAGCTTGTAGTGTTTTCTACTTTAAACCTATACAGATTTGAAAAGTGTTCAATGATTGAAAAGCTTCCAAAGTTAGTTTCAATAAATTTTTGGATATTTTGTCCATCATCTTCGATACAAACAAACTCTATTAGCTACTCAATTGTAATGCCTTTTCCTGAGCTAATATTTTATCTAATTAGTTTACCAGATTCTTCTTCTCCGTTTATTTGTTCATATAACTCAGCTTTTTTGATAAGACCCAAGATATTCTGAATCTCATTCATAGTTGATAATCTTTATTAGCCATTTAAATTATTGTCTTGGAGAATTTGACTAACTTTTTGTTAAGGGATTTCAGTTTTTACCACTAGTTCATACCCTTGTCCGTATTTATTTTTGATCTAAGTTAGACTACCTAAACATTTAAATGACCCATTCACCATAATTGTTAATCTATTGCAAAGCGCTTCAGCCTCTTCCATAGAGTGAGTAGTTAATATTACTGATGACTACTTTCTCTTGGTTGATATGCGAGAAATGACATTCCACATAAACCTACGAGCTTCTGGGTCCATTCCAGTTGAAGGTTCATCTAAAAAGACAATTGGAGGGTTTCCAAGCATCGCTATAGCTACAGATAACTTTCTTTTATTACCTCCAGAGTATGTTCCTGCACATTTATTTTCAAAAGCACTTAAGCCCATTTCTTTAATTTTTTAAGACACAAGTTGTTCTCTTAAATCTTTGGGGATACCCTTAATAGCAGCGTATAATTCCAAATGCTCTCTCGCAGTTAAATTTTCTAACAAAGCATCAAATTAAGGGCAATATCCTATATATCTTCTAGCATCATTTATCTAATAGCCCAAATCATAGCCCATAATATGGATACTTCCTGATGAAGGCTATATTTCTCCTGCTAGCATTTTAAATGTAGTTGTTTTACCTGCTCCATTTATTCCCAGTAAGCCAAAGCAATCACCCTCTTTAATACCGAAAGAAACTCTATCTACTGCGACCTTAGGTTCATTACCAGCTGCATAGAAAATTTTTTAAACATCTTTGACTCTTACTGAGTAATCAGAAGTATTCGAATTTGCTACAGTGTCCATTTCTTTTTAGACATCTGAATCGAAATTTTGGTTCAAATATTTGATTTAGTTGCTTTGAGTTTTTAGCAAATCTTTAACTGATTTTTTTTACTTCAAATGCTCAACAAAAAAAATCAATACATAATAAACAATTCCCTCTATGCAGAGCATCATTACATCTCCTCCTGCGATATCTAAATCCCATGTACTTTATTATACAGTTTTGCCTATGATAGTGGCGTACAGAGATTTATTAGCCATATTTATTATACCATAGCCAAAGCAAAAGGATGGAAATAATCTTAATATCCACTGAATTTTAAGAGCTGCCGATTGAGTAGATTTGATGAGTCTTAAAACCATGAAAAGAATAGGGCCAATAGATCCTAACAAAAAGTTAAAAAAGAAAGCGAAAACTTAGGCTATGCCAGAATTTTAAAATAAAAAGCCAATCAAATATGTAAAGGGAATGATTGCCCAACCATACAAAATAAAGAGTGTGCATATTCCTCCAAAGTTATCACCTGAACTAAAGGTTTGAATATCATATGCAACGACCATTAAAATGCATAAGCAAGCTGGAATGAGGTGCTTATTCATATCTACTATGTAATTGCTTACCCAGTAGCTTCTTAGGGAAAGTCCAGATACAAGCTATTGGTGTTTAACATTTTCTTCTCTCTCTTTTACTGTAAAAATGATAAGCGAAGCTGGTATTAAGGCATAAGCAATAGAAAAAATAAATGAAGCGATAATTCCATTGGCAGTATTCTCAAATCCCTTGACTTGATATGGTAAAGGGAAAGGATTGAATGTCATTTTAATATTCTTAGAAGGATTGTTAGTTGCTAATCTTAAAATTGCATTATTCATCTAATTAATAAATAAAGGTGTAGTATCTTTAGATATCGTTTATACTTCCGCATCATAAGAAAACATCAAATTAGTTGTATCGATTTTGTTTATGAAGTAAGATCCTTTTCTGTCAACAGATTTTAGCTTGAAATTTTATTCATCCCAAACAGTCTTGGAATTAGTATTAAAGAATTGAGCATTCCAATCATTAGGATTAAATACACTCATCAGTTGAGACATTTTTTGAGTAGTCTCAGATCCAGAGTAAATGATGTTTATAGGAGTGCTAAAAATAGAAGGTTAGATTGTAAGGGCAGGACTTTCAACAATAAATTGCATGAGTGTGATAGTTAATCCCAGAGCCACAACTAAGAATGGGATAACTATTTCGCAAAATAAACCTCTTTTGTCTCTCTTAAAATAAATAACTCTCTTTATGATCTGTCCCTTACAATGATTTAAAAATAGCTCAAAGCTTCCTTTGATTCTAACTTGATTTAAATCAAAGTTATCAACTTAGTCATCTTCTTTTACTTCTTTATTTTCTAAATTGATCTTTTTTTCTTCAATACTATTATTTTGGCTTTCTTTCTCTGATTGCTACTCCGCTATTCTTAAGAAAACTTCTTCTAAAGTTGTGATTGAAATACCATATGATTCTATTTAAAAGTTCTTTTTATTCTGCTCTATGCCATTAAAAATTTCTGGGAATTTAGAGATAGATTCACTTTTTAATTGGATGGTAATTTCGCATGAAACATCACTCAAAACGTTTGCTGAAGGTATTATCGATTTAATATAATTGATAATTGGTTCGCTGCTCACATTATTTTCTTGTTTCAATATTGATAAATTGTATCCAACACCAAAGCGGTCTTTTAAAAATTCTGAAGAGCCACAGCAAATGAGCTTACCTTGACCCATAATTCCTATCCTATCTCCAAGATAATCTGCTTCATCCATAAAGTGAGTTGTCAGTATTATAATTCTGTCATTTCTGTATTACTTAAGCATATCCCAAATGTATCTTCTTGCAGAAGTATCCATACCACTAGTAGGTTCATCAAGGTAAATTAGTTTGCTTTGTCCTACAAAAGCTATTGCAACACTCAGACGCCTCTTTTAACCTCCTGATAAGTTCTTGCTAAGGACATTAGTTTTTTCTTATAAATCAACATCTACTATTAGCTTTTCAACTTCTTTTTTCAATAATTGCTAGTCTTTAAGTCCTCTAAAAGCAGCAAAAAGTTCAAGATGTTCTTTCACAGTTAAGTTATCAAATAAGACATCATGTTGAGGGCAAACACCCATGAAGGTTCTTATTTCTTCCATCTAGGTTTAGAGATCTAAACCATAAACTGTTGCAGAGCCTTTAGTACTTTACAGCAAACCTGTCAACATAGAAATTGTTGTAGTCTTTCCTGCTCCATTATGACCAAGCAAAACAAAAATTTAATTTTTGTACATTGTTAAACTCAAATTTTACACAGCGTTAAATGGTTGCCCTCTTCCATAAAAAGTTTTTTTGAGGTTTTAAATCTTTAAAACTTCATTTTTAAGTTCTTAGTCTTTGAGAAGTTGAGTAACTTACTCGATATTTCTTAATTAAGTTTACTCGTCTTATTCATCAATTAAATTTTATTTACTAGTGTCTTTATCAATGTTTGCTTGATTTTTGTTCTTAAAAAAGCAATCTAAGAAAAATAAGGGTCTTTTCTTTTAACCAAATTCATTAGGAAGAACTTAATCTAAATAAAGAGAAAATATTGAAAAAAAAGCTATATTTAGTAAATTCATTAAAATTTAAGCTTAAACATTGAAATTATTGACCATTTAATCAGCGTTAGAAAAAGAAACTCCCTATTGATTAGCCTCTAAAACAATTATAACTTCGCAAGCGCGAGCGATACCTGTCTAAGTTAAGAAGCTTGCACCAGTATACTGCGCAGTAGAATACACTCCATTCTATAGAGTTGTGTTAACGACGATAGTAAACAGGAAAAATAAGACTGCAAAAAGTGTTCCCTGTCTAGCTTTGGTAAAGAAAGAAGTCATAAAAATGGATTGAAATATCAAGGAAATACAGAAAAGCCAAAACCATATGAAGAGGAAGAAATAATTGCTCTTCTTGAAGACAGTCATTTTTAAAGCAATTGCTTGCAAGAGCGAAATTACAGTAAAAATGACCAAATAATGAATAATCCATGATAAGTAGAAAGAAGATGTTTTCATACCTTATATTTTCATTACTTCTCTGATTTTCTTTTCCTTTTCAGTTAAAATGCTCTAACAAAGTCTCAGATAGCTCAGAATCAGAGGGAGGACCACGAAAGGTGCAAAGTTTCCAGTTAACTGTAGATCAATCTGGTCTTTTACGTAGCTTTCTGTCTTAATTGGATATATATTTGCTTAAATTTAAGCATTTGTATTTGCAGTTTCTTTCTTCAATATGAGGTTATCAATATAATTTTGGAGAGTGATAAAACCAGATGAGACCCACAAATCAAAAAGTGGGTCCTTGAACTCAACTTTATAGTCGTAAGTAGTTTATCTTGTAGTATCAGGAACTTGGTCTAATTCTCTTGAAGGTGGGCCAGTGTTGTTGTAAACTAAGGTATAAGAATATTAGCCATTAGTAGAAGTAGAAATTTAAATAGCCATGCATATATCCCAATTGTAATCAATGCTCTTAGTGTATTCAAATAGCTTATCTAGCGAATCCCAGCCCTCTGTATCATAACCATAAACGGTTTTTATCATCTAATTTACTTCGTCTATCAAATCATTAGATTTTGGAATCAAAGCTACTTTTCCATTCTTTTAAGGTCTACCATCTTACATTTAATTTTTACAGTCTAGCATAGGAGGAATAATTTAACTGCCTGTTGTTTAATTGAATACACCTGTTGGAATATTTGGATATAGAACCGTAGGTTAATTAATGTATGAAGTCTCTGGAATTACAGAAGTGCTCACATTAGATCTTATCAAGTTCATTCCACCTAAACAAACGAGAAACGGTAATAAAATTTCAAAAAGGCTACAGCAAAGATTTCTTCGCCAAAGTATAAAGTTTTTCTTGAGCAAAGCACTAAGATGTTTATCTTTTAGCATTTTTATAAAGGCAAATTGAGATATGATTTATTTTTTAATAATAATTATAAAATTTATTATCTGATTATGGTTTTAAATAGTATTCTTGTTAAATAAAATAACCTAAATTTTAATATGAAGAAGAAAATTCTCTCGCAACCTAATTTACATTTTCTCTAATTAATATCAATTTCATCATAAATAAAATTATCAGTAAAACAGTAAATTCTAGATTTAAAGTTATTAATCTTCTGATGATTAATTAATTTAATATAAATAAATGATTCAACAACCCAAAATTTATAGATATATTTAAACAATAAAGTAATTTCTTTTCTTTTTATGTGAATAATTAATATTGTATTTTTATAAACTTAAATCCGCCTTATCAAATTGTATTTTTTTATTATTAAAAACTTAAATATAATTTTTTTTAGCAGTTTGTGTAATTTAATTAAATATAATTTTATTGTATTTTTACACTTTAAATTCTTTAAATCAAAATGATTGCATTTGATGAATCTAGTAAATAAAGTGAAATAAATTCAAATTAAGTTTTTTTATTCTTTAATTTAAAATTATTATTTTGCGAAGAATTGCTTTACATAAATTAATACAAATCTTTTGTCAGAAAATATTTTTTTTTAATTCATTTTTATGATAAAACTAATTATTTTTCCAATTGAATACTTAAAATATAGAAGAAAAAATGTGTAATTATTTAATACATTTATTTCTTCATCTTCTTTCTTTCAAATAATTATTTTTTACAAATGAAAAATTTACTAGAAAAACTCCACTATTATTTGTTTTTATTTTTTATTATAATTTATAAGGCTAAATAGAAGATTTGATTACCTTTTTTTAGATTTAAGAATTACTATTTGTAATAAATTTTTTTATTTGCTTCTTAGTTTTATTTTTTTATGTTTTACTGTATTGAATTTAAAATTAAGACTATTTATAAAATGTACTCTAAAATATAGCCATTATTAAGAATAAATTTGATAACAATAATAATAATAATTGCATCAGAAAATTTAAATGTAAACAAACCATTTATTCAATAATTCGATGCTTACAGGTCATTTTCTTTTTATCAGAATCAGTATAAGTAAAATTTTATTATTTAAATTCTTATTTAATAATTAAAAGAACTAATCAAAAAATTTCCAAATTAGATTGTATTGAATAAATTAAACTAAATATTTTTATCTAAATAAAGCCAATATTAAGAGTAATTTAGAAATTTTTCGAATGAAATGTATTCATTATTTTTGGTGATATTAATATGCTAGATTTATTAAATAGATAAATGTTTTTTTTTAGCCTTTTTTGTAATTTAACTGATGATTATTTAATATCATAAGAAAAATTGTTAAAAGTAAAATAAAATTGTTATAAAATCTAACAATCAGAAAAGTCAAGTGTAATATAAATTCTGTTAATTTTAAGTAAAATAGTAACTTCTAGATTTATACAATTATTAAACTATTCAGCTGTCAAAAATATGTATGTATTTTATAAAAAATGATGAATTTATTTCGTATTGATTTTTTATATGTTTATTGTTCAATTTTATTAATAAACTTTTTTAACAAAAATATTTTACATGATTATTGCGAGCTATTAAAAAACATAAGATTATTATTTAATATTTATTCATTTAGTATTATCTTGTATAAGAATTTTAGAAGGCCAAGTTATATTTTGAAAATTTACTGCATCGAAAAGGCATACTTTTAAATTTTGAGTGAAATATATTTTCTCAAAATTTTAAAGTATAAGAATTTTTGAGAATGGACATTTTTTAAGCTATTAATGATAAAGTAAATTAGAAAACAAAGGTGTTAATAATAGCATATTCTTTTTAAAAAGTATAATTTTTTATAAATTCTTATTTTTTGAAAATGCAATCATATAAATAAAATTCATATTAGTTATTTGATTACACCAAATATACTCAAAGACAGATGTTAAATATTCTTAAAATTGAACTCTCCACCCACTAACTTATAAAATAAAATAGTTTTTTTAAGAGTTTTAGCTATCAAATGATATTATTTTAAGCATATGAGAAAAAATTGCTTAAGAATGTAAATTATCTTAATAGAGAAAATTTTTTGCTATTTCTTATGCAAACATAAATATTTCAAATAATATTATGTAAAATATTGATATAAATATATAAAATGATATACTGATTACTTTATTATTTCAACAAAAATAATCCGAAGTGTAGTAATATTATTTTATTTATTTTTCATTATTAAATGGCAATATATATATTTCTTTCTTAAGAGATTTTCACTCATACATTTTAAGAAAGAGGATTTAGAGTATATAATTATTGTGATTAAATAAAAATTAGTTAAAATTAATGTATCCATCAATTAATTAATGAACAAATAAATAAATGAATGAATGAATAAATAAATAAATAATTAATTTTGATAGGCATTTTTATCTAGAAAGGAAAATTATAAACAAAAACATGCTACATACATATTTATGTATGTATGCACACTTTAATAAACTCTCTATTTACATAAGTTTTATATATTAATTGATAAATAGTGTTAAGTAAGTCAAACTCTGCTGATAATTTCTTTCTTTAGATCAAGGTTAAAACGATTGTAAACATCATCAATTAGTTCTTCATAGTTGACGAAAAGCTTCCAATAAAACAGACAAATATAAATCTAATAATTTTATAAAAAAATTGCATTTATTTGAAAATACAATAATTAAATCTTACTTTAAGGAATATGAAGACTAACTGCATGATAGGAATGAAGTAAGTCATTCCTTTACCTATCATATCATATTAAGAATCAACAGAATTCCATTTCTTTTTATTTTTGTTTAAAAATGATCAATTTACTAATTTGCTAAAGAATAATTTACTTATGGATATATGATAAACCAAACAACTGAAAGTATAATAGAAACTAAAAACAGCAAAGTGAATCTTCTGAGTCTTTTTCTGGTCATGACTTAACAATAGAAGAGGATATAACAGCTCATAATTAGGACCATCTTTTGATTAAAATTAATGAAAAAATTATTATCATTTAGTTTAGTAAGAAATTTATTTATTTGTTTTTACATCTAAGAAATTGCAACTATCATAGCTAAATAAAAGAAGATAGAATATGTACAACAGAGTTATCCTAAATATATTTGTAGCCCAATCTTAGACTGTTTTATATTTTAGATTAAAATATTATTTTTTTAATATAACAATATATATACCAAAAGGGGCGATTAAGGCAGCAAGGGAATTAATGAGATTGACCTCAAACTTTAAGACTGATACTGATGAAGTTTGATCCACTGCTTGGTAACCCAAGCAGAAGTTAGTTGATTGCAACTTTCTATCTTTAGCCGCAGTATTTTGCTATTCTTTAATCTCATTTTACCAAATTTAAGTAAGGAAAACAGATGGATTGGGATTAATAGGGCATTACTCCTTATTCATCATTTACATACTAGATTTAAAGCTGTATTCAGTTCTATAGTCTTATGTGGCACTAAATTTCAAAACAAGTACTTGCTCTTTTTGAGGTGGAATGGCTATTTCTATATTATCTTTATCTAATTTATTTTATTATTTATATATATTTAGTTTAGTACATGAAAAAAGCTATGATAAAAATACCTTAATATTCTTTAGGAAGAGAATACCCAAGCAACTTTGTGAATGTAAGCTTTTAATATAAGCTGGTGTTCCATGAAAAGTTGTAGAAGTAGAAGAAAAGCAAACCCATGTCAGAACCATAAATTCTACCAATTTAATCTCCATTATACTTATTGATTTTAATCTTTGAATTAGGGTTTCCAACTGAAAACTTAATGTTTTCTGTGCAATACGATTTAATTGCTTAGCACATAAACTTATCGAATTCCATACCTTCTTGAATCAAAGAAAACTTTGTTTCTTGCTCAGCATAGCAACCTAATTAAAAAGTAAAATTGTATTCATGAAAAAGTAAAATGAAATAAATATATAAATAACTTTGCAAAATTATAAAATGTTTTACTGACTATCAAGTTTCTATAATGATTTTAGCACCACATGACTTCAGTTAGAATATAATATTCACCTTCTTCTAAATTGTATTATGTAATTGCAATATTTCTTTCAACATCAAATTCTCCTCCTATCCATTTAATAGATCCATCCTTCTCCTTTTTGATTAAGATAAAAGTAGCGAAAGAATACTTATATTTTGAATCATCGCTGTTGTAATGACGCATATCTTTTTAGTTAAGGGATACTGTCAAATGCTTTGATTTCTTGAGGACTTAAAGCTTTATAATTGCCTAATTGCTTTAAACTAATTTAAATGAAATAGAGTTATATTTTGCTGATTCTTAAATCTAGCAAGCACCAACACCTTCAAAATACTTGCAAAAATCTTAAATATTCATCCAAAATGAGCCATCTTCTGCTCTTTAAAAAGTGGGAACCTGTTTCATTGTATAATCATTCCATAATTTAGTATCATTATCAGACCAATCTCCTTTCCACTCACCTTTACTATTTTATAAATGTTTTAAATTTTAACAAAATCTGTTTGAATTGTGTTGATAATTCATATATTTAAGCAAAATTTTATTAATTAACATAGCTTTTTCATTTCTATCCTTAAAATTTTCCAAAATATTTGTTTAAAAAAATTTAAAATAAGACTAATTTATTTTTTTATTAAAATTTTGCTAGCAGAAAATAATGAACTCATTTTATTTACTGTTTTGGTTTATTTTGGTTGGTTGTTTGTTTGTTTTTTTGCAGTCTATATTTATTTATTGGACAAAAATGTTTCCTTAAAAATAAATATGTTAATTATCTTTTATTACTTGGCGCAAGTAGTAAATAAAATACTACATGCAAAAGTGGAGAAAGAATATCTTCTATTTTATCTTATTTAATTAAATAACCATTTGTCGTGCAAATTTCAATGCTAATTACATATTTTGTTGATAAAACAGAAGCATTTATTGATTGTTTGATTGCTAAATAATAATTTTCATATTTAGATTTTTCTTACCCCCATGGATTTCTAATTTGAAGAATGCGATGTTCTTGGCCATCTTGTGTTTAAATTTTACGGACATCCAATATTGAATAGGCATGTCCCGAATAAAGACCAACATCTAACTGAGCTTCTCTTATTTCGGTAGAAGGTGTGTAGCATGTAAGAATATCACCTCTTCCTGCTTTGTCGTGCTCATACAAAAAATTAAACATACTATCAGGGTTTTTTTCATCGAAATTGACATAGGGAGCACCTGTTAAATCTCTTAGAGCAACTGCTGGATTACCACCTTCAATTTTATAGTATGAACCATAAGCTTTTGCATATGCTTTTTCCAATAAAAGTACCCACAATTCATTCCCGTTAGATCTTGTGAATGCAGGTTATTTATTTTTGCAAGGAATGTGATCATCTACAACAATACATCTCCATTCTCCTTCAATATTTAGCCAGATTGCATAAAGACCGTTTTCTTGGTAGGTCTTAGTTTCAAATAATCTTTTAATTAACATTTCTCTTTCTGCGAGAGAGCTTAATGATGATAAAAAATAGCAATCACCTAATATACCCTATTTAATATCATTTGGCTCAATTGAATCAAATAACTTTATCTATTCTCCAGGACCAAGCTTCATGAAATCTTTAGGTCTGAGCCATACAATTTAAGACCAAGATTTCAAAGTGGCTTAGTCAGTTATATCATCCCAATTGTGGCAAAGCGATTCCTTATCAGGAGGAAATAGTTCATCTATAAAAATGGATCCAGGATTCTATTCTAAGTGCTTTTTACGCATTTAGTACTCAGTTGTGTCTTCACCAAATTCTTTACAAAATATCTACTTGATGTTCTCCATCGAATCGTGGGTAAAATGCAATCTGCTAGAGGAAGGTATTTGCATCGACATTTTTTAAAACTTTTAACCTTTTACTATTAGATAAATCTTACTTAAAAACTGGTTGAAATAATCTTTAAAACTTTTTTTTTGAATAAATAAATATCAAACAAACAAATTTTATTTATATAGTCTTCAATTATACTCAAAAATAGAAGTAATAATTTTTATTTCGCGATAATCAAATGATAATGCTATATAAATAAACAAACAAATCTTATTTTTATAAGATATTTCATCAAGTAATTTAATTCATTAATCTTTTTTTTAATACTCTTTAGCCATAGATTTCTTAAAAAAATAAATCATTCAATCACTTACAAATTGATAAAAAAAAGTTCAATTTCTTCTCAAATTTGCAATTTAAGGATACGTTTTGCTTTAGATAACTCCAAGTCTGCATTGTTTTTGATCTCTTTTCGTTTCAAAGATAAATTTATATTCTATATATAATATTTCTAAGTAAAAATAATTTATTCATACAAAAATATTGCATTGTTATATAATTGGAAATTCATGTTCTAATTTTTTATTTTCATTTTATTAAGCATTTTAATTAATCCTTTAAAATCTATATTTAATTTATCATTTTTTGATATATTTTATAAAGAATAAATAATATTCTACTTTATTTTAGAATAATTTTGAATTCTTTAGATATTAATTTTTACACTCAAAATATAAATTTAATAGTAATAATAAAACAATTTTTTTAATTTTAAATGGAATTTTATTATTTATTTTTACAAAAAGATTCATATTAATACAAATTAAATTTATAAATTAATTTCATTTATTAATTTCAAAAAGTAAAAATTCAAAAAAATATATTTTATTTTTATTTGATTTTTTCAAACCCTTCATTCAAACTTACTACTATATTGGAGATTAATTTTAGTTTCATCTAAAGTGTTCAATTCATAAAATTTATTATTATTTTTTAATAGATAAAAAATAATATTTGAAAATTATTTTGCTTTTGCTTGTAAATATTACTTTCACAGATGGAATAAACTGTTAGTAACTCTGGCCAATAAAATAAGATGATTGAATGTAATTTAATAAAAAATTAGGTAAAAATTTTAAAAAGCCACATCAATTGTAGTTTTATGACAGACATCCATCCATCCATAGGTTTTATCTAATTAATATAATAATTTTCAATTAGTTTTTCATAAAGCTCATTTATTTCCAAAGGCTAAAAAATTTCTCTGATAAGCTTTCATTTTGAGTGGAGAAATATATAAAAAAAAAATCTAGATTTTAGGAATAGGATTTAATTTGAAAAGTTCTCTACTTATTTCCATTTATTTTTAAAACCCACCTCCTTCTAAATATAAATATAAATTTTATATAAAAGTTATTACTTCAGATTGTTATATTTCTACTGATAATATTTTTTATATGAATCTTTCTGGAATATCTATCAATTTATAACTGACTTGTTAATAAATTTTACCACTAAAATACATAAACATATGATTTTATAAATAAAGGAATAATTTTATTGACTTAAAATTCATGTAGGATTATTACCTTTACCAGAATAACTTAAAATAGAAGGTTAAATATTTTTAAAATC
The DNA here is from genome assembly GCA_000231845.2 of Tetrahymena malaccensis 436. Classification (NCBI taxonomy): domain Eukaryota; phylum Ciliophora; class Oligohymenophorea; order Hymenostomatida; family Tetrahymenidae; genus Tetrahymena; species Tetrahymena malaccensis. Next base: position 95,618 of record JH720071.1, on the reverse strand, counting down.
AACTTTTATTCTTAAATGATTATTTTAGGTTAAATTTTACAACTTTTTTGATAAAAATGGAAGAAAAAAAAGATAAAAATTAGAAAATAGAGGGTATTATTATAACAAATTAGATATTAAACCTAATAGAAATAGGTTAAGAAGGGATATTTTAAAGTTAAAAAATTTACAATTAAATCTGAAAAAGGTACAAATAACAAAAAATATATTTAGTGCTTTAAAAACCTCTTAAAATCACCAAGAGTAACATAAAAATAAATAAAAAAACGATTTAAATTAAATACTCAAAATATGGATTTAATTATAAAATTGAAGTAAGTTTAAAGGATATTTTAAGAAAAAATAATTAGTTTAATCTTATTAATTTAAATATGAAGTAAACAGTTTAAAAGTGGTTTAAATAATAAAAATCAAATTATTTATAAAGGAAAAATTGATCTAATTTACATCATTTGCTAAAGTTAGATTTGAATTCATATTCAGTATCTAAATACTTAAAATTTTATTTATCCTCATCTAAAACTATTGGTACAAAAATTTCATACATATAAATGAAATGACATAAATAATAAATGATTTATTTAAATTTCTCAGTGAAATCTATATATAATTAAATTTAGATAAAATTAATCATATATTAGTGGATTTAAAAGTCTTTAAAAAAGTTGATTTTGTATATCATTCATTCTATCATAGACTAAGATTTTTATCAACCCTCATCTTTTACATGAAGCCCTTTTTTTTAGATAGGAGCCTTAGAATTAATTAATTAATTATAGTCCATATATTTTTCAACCATGCATATGCATTTGAATATATTCATTTATTTTCCTACTAAATTCAATCTGCTGAGATTTATTAGCCAATAAAAAGTTCATAATTTTTGACAAAAATTTAAAAAATCATTAAATATCGACTATGTAAGATTTAATATCCATAAAAATTTATAGCTACCATAGTGGATTCAGGTATAAAGTAAATAAGCTGAAATGATTTTAACACGAAATCAATTTCTCACAATTTTAAAAAAATATTTGATTTAGATAAAATACATTGTGAAATTGTACTTTTAGAAGCCATAAATAAAAAATAATACAAAAAAGGATCTAGTTCAAAACTTATCATATTAGCTATCAATAATAAAGAGATTGTGATAGAAATAATTATTTATTATGTAGTTTAAATTAAATTACTAATGATGACCTTATTTTAATTCTTAAAAAATATTAAAAATAAGACTAAAAAACTTGTTTCCTCTTTATATTTTCCAATTTCACTTCTTTAATAAAACTTGTTATAAAGAAAAATTTAATTCAGGTTTGAATTTCTTTTTTTAAAATAAAAATATATCTCATCATATTAATTTTATCAAATTTATTGTTAAAATAATCAATAAATAATCAAAATAGAAAATAAATAATTTGGAAAATAGTGAATAGAAATTTAGGCATTAATATTGCTTTGATAGAGAAGGTCATTTTTTAATTCTTAGAGTAAAAAAATATTAGTGAATAAAGCTTTGATAAAGCCCTCATAATGTAAACAATAAGAAGAAATTTAACCATCATAAACTATTAATAGTCATAATAATATTTGAAAAATGTAAGTATTTCTTAGTTTTTATTGATAGGTATTAAAAAATGAAGGATGATTATTAAATTAGAATCAAATGTTAGTATTACACTTTATAATTAGGGTGAGTGCACCAAAAAACACATTAGAAAAAAGAAGAGATTTAATATATTGTTAAATAAAAAATCTACATCAGTTTTTCTCAGATTTAATTTTATTTGTTCTGTTTATAATTTAATTCAAGTTAATAAAAAAATAATTCAATACAAAACAATATAAAAAAAAGAAATAATAAAAATTAACTGTATGTTTTACTTAATTGATATGATTATCTAAAATAAATTATGGTATTTGCTGAGCTTAAAAAAAAATAATGTTAAAATATTTTTTTTAAAGTATCAAAAATTGGGTGTTGGATACAGTAATAATAGAAAATTAAATATTTAAATTTAATTTTATTAATTCTAATTTATAATTTAATAAAATTAATTACTTATTTTTAGAAGTATATAGATTGTTATGTTGTGTAGATTTTTAAAATAAATTATTAATAAATATTGCATTTATAACTAACAAAAACTTGCTACCCATTATTTGATTGCTTTAAAAGCCCTAATCATTTGTAGTTAATTTTTTTATTAACTTTTGAAAGGAACATAGAAATTTAAAAAATAAAAAACTAACTAAAAAGTAAGCACTTATAAAAAATGAAATTATATTTAAAAATATACATTTTCTTAATCTTTAATCATTTTATTTTTAGGATGCCAGCTGTATATTCCTCTTAAATTATATCAAATCAAGAGGTTCCTTACATATATTCTGATTTATTTATAAATAAATATGATATTAAAGATCCATAATCTGCATTCACTGATATAATAGTAGCTGAAAAAGCAAATTTGGTTTTTATTTCTGCTGGTTTCGAAGGTATGTATGTCCTTGATAGTTCTACTAACTAATTAATTCTCAACAAAACTTCTTAATTCTATTTTTTACATGCAATTTAAGCTACTTCTGATGGAGAATATGTCATGTTTTAATAGTAGAACTAATTTAGCGTATTTAAATTTATTACAAGATCTTCACTACAACTCTTGAGTTAATGTGATTTCCCCTCAGCGATGATTAATTTATTTATGAATAATGAACAAAGTATAGTTTATGCTGTAGGAACGTCTGGTGAAATTGTAGCTTATGATATTTCTAATAAATATTCTATAAAAATGTTAGCTAAATACATTCCCTAACCTGGAATAGTGCATAACAGCTAAATTTCTATAGATAATAAGTGGATAATTTTAGCAAATGATTTGTAAGGAATATCTGTCATTTCAATAAATTATAAGAATTAAAGTAACTAATTAGATTTCATTCTAGCAGGGTAAGGTACCATGATTTGGAAAGCTTGGGATGCTATTTTGGTTGATGATAATCAATATCTTTATGGAATAGACCTTTATTCAGGGATTTATGTTTACGATTTCAGAATACTATTGTCATCTGATCTTAATCAGTATCCTATTTAACTTAATTTTGAGTTTCTTTGGCCTTATACTAGTACATATGTCTTCTATTTGCTACAATTATCATTAGATAATAAATATTTGTATGCTGCAGTACGTTCATATGGTATATTTATACTGGATATTTAAGATAGACTAAATCCTAAAATATTTCAATAAATATCTATTGATGGTTCTCCTACATTTCTTTAATTTTCACCTAATGGATAATATCTTTATTATTCTAACTCTTTAAGTTTCTTAATATTTTAATAAACAACTCCTAATTTAAATAATAATTACCCTAATTTATTCAATGCTCATCAGTCTAAACTCTTTGACGATGGGACTAATACTTTTTATAGGTGGAGATGCTTACTAAGAACAATTAATTAAAAAGAATATATTTTTTAAGCCTTAGATTATCAAGGATTCGATATTTTAGAAATAAATAATCATTACAATATTGATTAAATTTATTATAATAGTCTACCAAGTAATGTTTATGGTATAGACAGCTTGGCCTTAAGCTCAGATAACCGCTACTTATATCTTCCTATTCAATTTGATAATACATCCATTTTAGTTATAGATATATCAGATATTTAAAATCCTACTGAAGCTTTCAGACTGAAGATGCCTATTCTTAATACTAACGAAGCAATTTTTTTCTCGAAGGACTATAACTATATAGTTAGTTCTTATGACAATGGTGTATTATTAATCGACTCTTCTCAGCCACCTTAGTTATTTTTGCTTGATTACTGGAAAATAGATAGTAATATGATTGGTGAGAATGCTGGAGTGATGATTACGAACGATAATAGATACATTGTAAGCACTGTTAGGGGATATGGTCTATATGTATTAGATGCTTCCAACAAAACATCTCTTCAACATAAATCTACCTATTTGTCGACAGGTGCAGAAGGAATAGTTCCATCTAAATTTAATGATACATATGCCTTCCTTTTTGATGGATTTAGAGGGGTTGCTATTTTAGATCTAAGATTTTTGCCTCAAATATAGTTTATAAGCAGAATTAAATTTGATGGATGGGTTAATTTTGCCTAACCAATCCTACGTGATTAATATTTGATAGTTTCTATTATGGATACTAGTATGATTCATTTAGTAAGCATTTAGGATATCACTAATCCATATGAAATGTCTTAGTATCAATATTAAAATTAACCATCCTTTTCATTATGCTTATCAGAGGATAATGGATTTGCTTATATACAAAATAATTTTGGTATTGTGGTGCTGCCACTAGCTAGTTAAGTAATTATTCATACTTAAATGTAGCTAATTACTAATTTAGCAAACGGTGTGTAGATTAAATAGAATATTCCAAATAATAAAAATCTTTTAGTAGGGTAGACAATCTAGTTTAACTTCATAATATTATATCCTGTTGATGGAATACTTATTTAAAACATTAAATATTACTAAGATTCAAAAATTTAAGATATTCCATATTGGATGAAATATTATTCGGAAAATTAAAACTTAGTTGTATCAGTTGATAAATATAGTTTAAATACAAATAATCTAAAAGCTCCAAATTTGAATACAATACTAATAACAGTAGCAATACCATTGCAAGTATATTCATTTTAATACAACTAAACTTAATTGCAAATAAATAATACAGAAGCCTCTATGATATTTTTTTATCTAAAATAACAAAATTTAATTGACTCATAAGGATATATAACTGATAAATTTGATCATTATGAATAATTTTATTTTTAGATAGAAGGCTTAAATTGTTCTCAATCTTTATTTGATGCAGTAAAGCTTACCTTATAACAGAGTAGCTATGTTAATCCAGTTACATTTTTTGTAGAGCAGTCTCTCTCATTAAACATCTAAGATGAATAATCTCCCATCAACTCAATTTCTAATAATGTTTAGCTCTAGCTTTAGGTGAATAGCATTCAAGGTAAGTTTGTAATTGAAGAATTTAGTGGTGCGATAGTTTAGACTAATGATTTTTAAAATGAAATGATACTATAAGGTTAATAGGAAAACATAAACAGAATTCTAAACTAAAAAATAATATTTACAAATTATTCTTCATTCGATTAAATATATATAAATATAACCTTAATTGATGGAGTAAATTATGATTTTAATCAACAGTTTTTATTAAGTGAATGTAACTTTATAAAGTAAAAATTATAAATTGAAAATAATCCACAAATGTCTCTTCAGTCTTAATTCAATCTAGTTTATCCTTCTGGGATAATTTATTTAGAGCAAGAATACTCTGTTAGCTTTTCATCTAAATCTTTTATCTCTAAAGATATCTAAACTATTTCTTATAAAGCATTTATCTTAAGAGGCGATACTTACTAATCTTTTAATCCAGGTGATTGGATTTAATTTGAAAGTTCCTCTGGTAGCATATATTTTCATGGAAATCCACCAAGCTCAACTTTTAAAAATATATATTATTTAAAAGTGGAAGCTACCGATGGATATACTTCAGCATTTGATATTTTTTGTATTAATACTTCAGGGCTATCTTTTCAGTTTGTAGCTAACATAATGCTAAAAGTATTACCTCCTGTGTTTGCTCTATTAGGTTTATTTAAAAATAGAAGTACTTTTTTTAATATCAAATTTAAATAAAAAGTCTTTTTTGCATCTGAAAAATTAATGATTGAAGAAGTCACTATAAAGAAAATACCAATATTGGGAGATAATATGATAAAATGTAGATTACTCTTTACAAATTTTATTAAATAAAGTATAGATTCAAAAATTAAAAATATTAAAACAGAATAGTAAAAAGAATAAGTAAATATAAATAATTCATAGATTGGCTAAACTAGCCAAACACAGAAAATCTTTGAAAAAACTATCATTAACCAGAGAAGCAGTTTATTTGAAAAGAAATACCTTTCAAAAGATGGTAATATTAGATATTAAAAAATATTTAAAGATATGGTGAAACAAAATATATCATTTGAATTATAGAAAGTTAGATATAATTCTAATAATTTTATTAGTGATTTTAAAAATAAGAATTCATTAATCTATAGAGGAGTTTCTGCATTAGCTGCCCGTTATGTATTAAAATTAGATGTAAAATCGTACAAATCATATAAATACTTAAAATAATATGCTTAAAAGAAATTGAAGTATTCTAAAAATGACTGGTATAGAGCATTTGTAAATATTCAAAGTAAAGTGGATACAAATAATAACTAGATAATAAATCCCTTTCCAGATTGTTTTCTTGATGAAAAATAAATTTTGATAGTATTATAAGAATCAAATATAATTAAATTGACATAAAAAACATTTGAATCAATAGCTGATTCAGGATTAAATCATCATTTAATACGCGAAGTACTTTTTGCAGACGCGCTAGGCTTAGTTAGCTTTACTCCCTCGATATTTTAGCCATGTGTAGGTGAATCCATTCACTTACATTAGTATTAAATTTAATCTATTGAAGCTTTTCAGAAAATAGAGAGCAATTACTGTATTAACATAAGAAGATTTCTTAATATAGAATACGTAAGATTTGGTGTTCATAAAAATTTGTAATTACCAAAATGGATTGAAATCGAAAATAAAAATGATTATATTTTATTAAAGTATCAACCATAATCTTAAAATATTGGCACTTTTTTGATAAAATTTTTCGATATAGATTCCTATGTTATTAAGCAATATTATTTAGAAGTTATTGATAGACAAAATACATAATTAGACTTTTTATTTCAAAATTCATTTATTTCTGAACAGACTTGTCTAACTAAAAAAAATCCTCTTAAAAGTAAAGAAAATCTATTGTAATCTAATAGAGATTTCAATCAATAAAGAAAAAGGAGCAAAAACCTGAATAAATTAAAATAAAATAATTTAATTACAAAACTAATGACCTTATAATCAGAACTTTAAGAAAAATCACCATTCGGATCAAATAATTTATCAGAAGCAAATTCTTTAATTTTTTACTAAAAATAAGTTGAATCACCAATATAATCTCCATTTAAAAGTACGTTTTAAAAGTTTAGATAAAGGGAATTTTAAATATTTTTTAATTCTTAAAGAGAAGAAAGAGAATAATAATAATAATAATAATCTAATTAAGACCAAGTATTAACAACTAATTTGGGTTCATTTAACATTTTAAATATTTAAGCTAGCTAATAGAAATAGTTAGAATAAAGCTCTAATAAAATACCCCATCAATTTGATGCTTAAGAATATAAATGAAACATGGTTATTCAAATTCAAACAAAATTTTAATAATTTCTTTAGTACATATTTTTATAAATATATCATTCAAGACTATTAACTCTATACTATAAAAATCAATACACGTAATTTGTGAAAAATTTGAATTTCAAAATATTCTATCAGCTTTCTTTCTGGCTTTTAACTAAACCATATTTTTTCGAAGTTTTATTAATTTAAAAATTAGCTAATAATTTTTCATCCTCAAACTCTGAGGCTTTAAAAAATAAGTAAATTTAATGACTTACTTAAAATGGTAAAAGGTATAAAAATGTACATTAAAATTTACTGAAATTATTCTTTCAAAAAATAATTGAGTTTTAAAAATCAAATTTTCATTTATTTATATAATCATTTATTAAAAATTAAAAATAAATAAAGTTTGCATAGCTAATTTTTAATCAATCATTTTTATTTTTGAAGAATTAAATATAAAATTTATAAATCAAAATAGTAAAATAAAATTAAATGCAATAGTTTTATAAACATTCTAGCTTTTTATAATGATTGAAATATTAAGTAACATAATTTTAATATTTAATCTTTTATTAATTTAATTAAATTGGGTATTTTTATAATATTTTAACTAATAAATGTTTCACCTTTTTTAATAATTTTTTTAGTTTATACTTTAGAAGTTGATAAAATCAATAGAGATATAAATGTAGAACATTTCTTGAAAATAAATTAATATTAAATTTAAAAGCAAAATATAATAAAATAATATATATTTGAATAAAATTTTAGCACAGTCATGATTATATTGATTTTAGTATTCAATTTTAAATAAAAATTAATTAAATATTATTTATATTTAAGAAAGAAATTTTAAGAGATGAAAATGAAGAGATTTGTAAGAATTGTAATTGAATGCAATTTATAAATAGATAAATGTGTACAAAATGGTTGTATATAAATAATTTAATTTAGATAGATTTTAATTATATTTTTTAGTTTAATTAATTTAATTAGAATTTAGTATACTAGAAAAGAAGTGAGTGAGTGAGTGAAGTTTTTTAAAAGAGAGAGTTGGGAAATTAGTTGTTATTATTTTTTTGTATGTTAATTAATTTAGTTAAAAGAGATGATATTCAGAATTTGTTAGTTTGTTTGTTATTGTAGATGCAGATTAAAATTTCAGAGGCATTTTTAAAAACTAAAATATATCTGAATCAGTTGTTGCTAGAGATGATGTCTCTAACGAAGTTAGAAGCTTCTTCATAAGTGCAAGCAGATTCTTCTTATAACCAGGGGTGATTGAGGATTTCTGAAGCACTGATTCTGTCTTCTTCGTTGTAGGCCAACATTTTGTTGATCAAATTCTTGAATTCGTCAGAGATGTTGTTGTTGTACTTTTTAGCGAGGTTGGCCCAATAGGCATCGTAATTGCTATCAACGAAGAATCTGTAATAAGGATCACTTTAAGTAGCCTTGAAGAAGGGAGGCATACCATTGACTATAGAGAATAAGACAACACCGCAGGCAAAGATATCAACCTTTCTACCACAGTATTTTTGTCTGGCTTGTAATTCGGGAGCCATATAACCTTCAGTACCCATAATTCTTTCGAATTTTTGGCCTTCAGTTGTCTTGGTAGCAAAACCGAAGTCAGCAAGCTTCAAGTTGAATTCGTCGCTGATTAAAATATTTTCGAGCTTAATATCTCTATGAGCAAAACCATTTTCATGGATGTATTGGACAGCGTTGATTAATTGTCTAAAGTAGAACTTAGCTACTCTTTCAGAAAATTTCTTTTTGGCTACAACATCGAATAATTCACCGTTGGAGAGGTATTCGAATACAACATTTTTCTTATCGAAAGAGACCATTTCGATGATATTTTCGTGGGAAAGAGTTTAAAGAGAAGTAATTTCGTTGTTTAAATCTTAGACAGCAGAAGCATATGACTTGAATTACTTAATAGCGAATACTTTATCTGAGTTAGGCATTTTGGCAGTCTTGACTGTGCAAGTCTTGCCCTTTCCAATGGTTCTCATAATTTCCATTTCATCAATTTAGATGTTATAAAGATCCAACTATTTCTTAGATTAGTTGGTGTTGTTTTCAGTTTATTGATTTTCGAAGCTCATTTTATTAAAATTGTTTTATTCTGTTTAAGATAATGATTCCGTTTCTGATAAATTGGGTTTGATAATATGAAGTGATTGAATGAACTGAGTCCGTATAAATAAATTAATTTATTAATTTATTGAATATTCTTTGAATTAATTTAATAAGATTTGCTTTCTTAAATTTTTTAAATATTTGTGATTTTTTGTGTTTTTGAATTAATTTTTGTTTGAGTTTTAAATTAATTATTAATAATTTGCAGTTGATGAAATTTAATTAGAGTCTACCCATCATAGACACTATATAAATTCCTTTGATTCCTACTGTAGGATCTCTATGCATATAATAGATGCTTTAAAATTCTGACGCGAATTTCTTTCGCGCATATAATTTTCTTGCATAATTAATTTCCTCTGATTTTTCTATGAGACGCTTAGTTAGTTAGTTTGTAACTCTTAATAATTAATTGCAGATATCATCTATTCATTTTTAATATGATTCCTTGCTAGCGCTAAATTAAGTCATTTTTTCATCTTTCTTTCCAAAGCCTATTCACTTGTACTTGGAGCGAAAAATAAAAGCAATTGTACTCAATTTTTATTGATTTTTTTCTGCTAAGAAAATCTAAAGACAACTGATCAGAAGAATTTAATTCTGTACTCAATTTCATACCCACTTCTATTTTCCATTCATAATTTTGGTTTAGATCGCTACTATCATAGTAATTACATGGTTGTTAAAATACTTTATTAAGATTTGTTAAAATCAAATTAAAGTGAGCCTAAATAATTTTTTTTTACTCATCGCATAAAGTCTTCTGATAAATTTGTACAATATAGAAGAAATAATTATTCTGATTATGAAACTATAGTAAATTCTTTTAATTTAATATCTAGCTGCTTTCTTTCGCTTTCTTTATCTACTTTCTTTTCTATTGTATTTTCACTCACTGTAAAAATTAGCTAGCTCATTTATTATTTGGCTTCTAATATAGATAAATGAACAAATATATCATTCAATTTATTTGCATAAAGAAAACGCTTTTAATATTCCTTAATCTTTTTTTTTTCTGGTAGATGCAAGTCGATCTAACCATAATACATTAAAATCCTCTAATAGCCACTTTAAAGCAGATAAATATTTCTTCATCCCTTTTTATTCAATGAACAAAAGTATTTTAAATTTTTTTCGCCCTTGATCTATTGATTTGATTTTAAATATATTACTGCATCCAGTCTTTAAATTAAATTATTTCATGGTACCCAACTAATTTGCACGCTTAAATTTTTACAAGGTAATTTCACAGCTCACAGAAATCAAATGCAAAAAAATACAAGCAATTTTTGAAATCTCTTCAATTAAATTTGATCAAAAACAAGATTTTTCATTTAATTTAAAAAGGAAACACAAAACAAATGACGAAATTATTTATGAAGCATGGGTAGACGATTAATTTTGAATTGATTAAATTTTAAATCTTATATAAATTTGTATGGAAAATTATTAATAGCAAATATCATCTAATTTCTTTATATGACTGATGCATTTAATTTTCTATGAAAATATTTCAATCCACATTCATATTAATAAAAATACAAGCAAATTTATCTGAATTCAATTAAAATGAATATGAACTAGCTCATCATCTTAAAAGCTATTTAAAATAGATTAATCATCTAATTATTAGAGAAAATTTATTACTTTAAGGAATAGATTAAAAAATGAATTCGAGCTAATAAAAATAAAAAACACATATATATAATTATCTTACTTGAGAGTATAAAAAGATATACATATAATCTATTTATGTATTTATTTATTCATTTATTCATACAATACAAATTAGATAAAGATTAAATGAGAAGAATTTATTATAACTGTGATCAGATAAATACTTAGGAATGGCAATAAAGAAGAAATTCAAACCCAAATTTAAATTAGATGAAATTATGAAAATATTTAACCTTGTATTTAATCCTTATTTGCTAAAAGTGGCCTAGAGGATTAATAATTTATATTTGCCAAAATGACTGAATTATTTAGAGAAGAATTAATGTTCATGTTAAAATAGATCAATAAATAGAATATCTCTTGCTTTAATTAAATAACTTTCATGCAAATTACAATGGATCAGATAAATTTATAGCCACTTATTAATAATCAGTCACTACTTCTGATTTAAATTGAAAATACATTTAAATCTAATGATATTCCTTTTTAAATTTAGAGATCTATTTCCCATCTTTTTTATCATCCACCAAACTCTTCGAGATTCTAAAATCTAGCAATAATACAGTATTTTTATCAAGCTTTTCTTTCATTTTTAAAATATTAAGGCTAGCTACTCTATTTATGTGTCTCAAATTTGCACTGACTCAACTTAAATGCACGCTATTTAATTTGGTATTTTTATAGTAACTTAGTTACTATGTTTTTTTGTTTAATTATATGGCTCTTATTCTTTAACCTCATTACACTTAAACTCCACTTTTAAAGTTGAATTAATGGATTTATTAAATTATCAATTTAAATTGGATATTTTCTACTTCTATTTGAATCAGTTGAAAATAAATAATTCAATTCTTTATTCTCTCATCTATGATAAAAATAAAAAAGACAAAGTATTTATTTATCTGCTCGCACTTCATAAACTATTATATAATGAGCTAAATAGACCAAGCTTTACTCAAAGCAATTTAAAATTATAATACAAAAGCAATAAGACTGCTCTAAAGATATTTTTATTTATTATTATGAATTTATTATATTATATTACATTTATTTTTTTAGATTTATTAAATGTTGTTTAATTATTCAATCTTGCTCTTAAACGTCTTCCTCTATCTCTTCGAGAGGTGGTTAAGACGACTGCTGGCTGTCATCAACCTCTCTTTACACCATTTGAGTTGAAGAAATGACTTTCATCAACCCATACACTTTGCTCTTTAAGTCTACTTAGAGAACTTGAACTATTTTCTATATTCATATAATTTATCAGAAAAGGCTTAATTTATCTGTTTTAAGTATTTAAATTTGTATAGAAATAAGTTTTTTTTACCAATCTGCAAAGATAGCATTCGCCCGTTTTCTTCCATATTTCTAGTGAACATTCGTAGCAAACGCCTTTTTAAATTTTTACATTAAAATATAAATTAGTTAGAATGTAATTTTAAGGAAAATAAATATAAGGTAATCTAATAAATTATTAGAAAAATCAACCAAGCAATACTCACAAATATTTTTAAATTTACAAAGATCATCTTTCATCAAATTTTGTGTGAATTTGTTTTTATTTTTAAAAGATTGAAAAATAATAATTTTTTAATCAATCAAATTTTAAAAAATGTTTTCTGAGTTATGAAAAGGTTTTATTTAAATATCAGTTTTCATTAAAAAAGAAAATAAATAAATTTCTGATATTATCTAAAACTAGATTATCTATCTCCAATCAATCAAAAAAAAAAAGAAGGGCAAATAACTAATAGAGATGTAAATTTAAAAATAGAAAAATTATATTTAATTTAATAAAAAAATATTGGAGCGAGTTTATTTATGATTATTTAAGCTCGAAAGTTGTTACGAAAATAATTAATATAATTTTTAATAAGGGAATTAGCAAGTATTAAGAAATAAATTTCTTGTTAAAGTTTTTGATTACGTATCATTGATGAAATTTATCTGATGACTCATTATTTTTTGAGTCAATTATATTTAAAATTTACTTTTAAAAAAACTGAAATTGTTTTGAAAGAAGGTCTATCAACCAATTATTTGACTTATAGTGATATTCCTCAAAATTAAAAATTTAAATATAACTTTTGCATTTCTTCTCTTTTTCTATTATCATATTGCTCAAATAAATAAAAAAACTCTATATTATTCTTGAAAAATATTAGAAATAAATTTTTTCTTTGCAAAATATTGAAATTCGTTTCAACTTACATTTTTTATTCCTTTTTAGAATTTAATATTGTATGATTGTGCTTATTTTTAAAACTTCTGCTATTATAAAAAAGCTGGCTCGTGAAAAAATAGATAATTTAATTAACTAAAATAGAAAAGAATTTAGTTGTTATAAATTTTCTATACAAAATAGATCCAGTGGAAAAGTAATAAATAAAAAGCTTTATTCTACCTAAGATAAACGTTAAGCGTAAAAGTAATATTTGCAAAAGTTGACAAATATATTTTTTATCCAAAATTATTTCAATTATTCTATTTTCATAAAATTAATCTAGTTTTTTGTCGTTAGATTTGCAAAGTTATAGATAATATTAAAGTATTCGATTTTTAAAAAGAATCAATCAATCAATCAATCAATTGAAAAATGTTTTTTGTTTTTAAAATTTTGAGTTACCTCCATGACCGCAATCCATAAATACTGAATCAGGTTATTTATCGAAACAAACCAAACAAGTGTTAGCAGATTTATCCATTCTGCTGCAAGACATCATTGAACTTTGATCTTATTAACATTTGCTCTACTGTGATTGATCGCAGATTGAATTTTCTTCTTCAAAAGGCGGTAATGGCAGCTTATTAGTTGAGTCAGGATTATCATTTTTAAGCGATTGCTATCTATTAAAATTCATTTAAGAGGTAAATTAGGCACTTAAGAACCTCCTATGTTAGTTATTGTTATTATTGTTGTTGTTACTAATAGCATTTGTATTTTAAAGTAGAACTTCATCATCTCTCTTTTTTTAATCATTTATCAATGGATTATTCTATGTTTTTCCAAACTGATAATTTTTAGGACTGTGTGGAATATTTTATATCGAAGGAATCCCTATTTTTATAAAATTATTTTTTTTTAAATATTAAATAAGCGTTCATATAATTTTATTGATCTATTTCAATTCAATAGAATAATTAAAATGTGTAGTAGTAATAGTAAAATTCAATTGGCTTTATTTTCAACTTTTTTTTAAAATTTGCTTCAAGAAATGTTGATTGAAACTTAAAATACTTTGAATACATTTTTAATATTTTGAATGTGTTTACTACCTTTGAGAAACAAAAATATTTCTATTTACCTTAATTATTTTAGTATGCATCACACTAACTTAAATTTCTCTCTCTTTTTTAGGCTTTATTGATAATGTTGTTGTTATTAGTTTGGTCAAGAATGCTTTTTTCTTCAATTATTGTATTAAGCTATCCTTCATCATCACTATTATGCTATATTAACTCAATTTAGTTTTATTGCATCTACTGCTATTATTCATTATTTATATCGTCATTATTTTTTTACAATTAATTTTAATACATTTTTTTATTGTTGTTTTATTAAATATTGAGGTTTTATTGATTTTAATTATTATTGTTTATTATATTTTGGTTATTTTCTGCTTATAAAGGATTGTCGATGATGGAAACATGCTATTCCTTATTTCTCTAACTTGGAATACCATTTTTCTAATTAAAATCTTCCCTTTCAGACTCTTGTGTTTCAAATTCCAATACGCAATCCTTACTTTCTTTATTTTAATTAAGGTTTAATTCGTCACTTTCTGTAAAAGGAAGTAAAATTTTATCATTTCTATTTCCTGGATTGCTATTATTGCTATCCTATGCAGTTAAAGATATTCCATTTTGACTTGGCCTTTTGAAATGCATATTTTAAATAATATTATTTGCTCCTTTTTTGAGTGAAGTAATCAGTTCGTTAGCAAATCCAAATTTGTTCCCCGAACTCTAAGAAAAGCTACTATAATCAAATACAATCGAAGAAGCAGATCTTCCATGGTTTTTATCAACCAAATTTTTTTTAGTATTGTTGCTGTTGGAGTTAGTTAAGACTATTTAATTTTTTTGACTCTAATCTTCATCTTTATTTGCCTTTTTAGGTTATTATTTCTTCGGCTGTGTTTTTTATTTTTTCTGCTCTTCTTTTTACTACTTTTCCTTTTGTTTCTACTTAAAATACTCGTTAGGGTTCATTTTAGGATCAGTTTTTTTGAAGAAAGTGTTGGTTAGCTTCTCTAAAAATCTAGGAATAAAAAGTGGTTGCTCAATTTATTTTTCAGATTTATTCTCAGCTTTTTCTTTATCTTCATCATCCTAATTTTGCTATTAATTTTATTATTCATTTTGTTATCCATTGTCATTCAATTCAACATCATTTGCATTTTGATTAGCTTGTATAGGATCAACATTTTATTGGGTGTTTTATTCTATTTTTTGCATGTATTATTTTCTAACAAATTCAGTATCGAACGATGACATAGATTTTAAATAGAACCTTTATTTATATTCATTCAATTAATTTTAATAAAAAAATGTAAAATTTATTTAAATTTATTTTTAATTTTACAAAATAGAAGTTCTCCAATAAGAGCTAAAAACTACGTATGTAACAAAGTAACCCAAAATAAAGTAAACAAATATCTATAACTATTTCTTTTCATTATTATCAAGGTACTCTACTAATCCGAAAAGAAACAGACAAGAACCAGCAGTAATTCCTGCAACATTATAAAAAGACCAAAATATTCCTCTAACTGTATTTATAAATTTATTTAAACTTAGTTCATGGAATAAAAAATAAACTATGTAATTTACGCTCAAATGTTTAAGCTTCATTTAAACAGACTTAAAATAATTTGCTTAAAAGCATTAGAAAAGATCCAAAAACTATACCTACCATAACTGAAAATATAATCCAATAAGACCAAAATGTTTACTACCAATTCCAATCCACATATTTATCCATTTTTAAGCAGACTGAAAAGCTAAATAATAAAATAAACAACCTAAAGCCTAATAAGAACTATATAATTATTAAATAATTTGTTTAATAATTAATTATTTTTTAATTTAAAGTGAATTAAATGAAAAAGTAATAAAATTATTTTTTTAATTTTAATTAGTCTTTAAATCTAACCATTTTTTATGATTAAAGTAAATTTATAATTTAATTTATGAAAGAAAATTTTCTTTATTTTTTGGAGTCTTTTTGAATATTAACTGATAAAATCTCAAATAAATTTGTTTAAAGATTCTTGTTATAAGGTAAGTTCTTTTAAAGACCTTGTTAAATAAAATAAAATCTTAGTTTAACAATTCGCAAATAATTTTCATTTGAATAGTAAAATAATAGCTTCAATTTCTTATTAACTTCATTCAAAAATGAATTATTTTTTTTGCTCTTAATAAAATCAATTAACCATTTGGTATTTCTTAGTGTTAATTTTTTGTATTTAATTGAATGCATGCAAACTATTTGCTATTATAATTTCAAAATGTAAATCTAACAATAATCCAAATAACTCAATTACAAAGTTAATAAGCGAGTTGCAGTCTTCACTCTTTCTCTCCATCTTATAAATAATAATTCTTAATAAACAATATACACTTATAGGGATCATCGTAAATAAAGAATAAAAGAGCTGAGCTTGAATATAAATGATTGCTAAGATCTTTTTAAATAAATAATAAATAAATAAATATTAAAAGGAGATATTTTGATAAAATTTGGATGAAAATAAATATCATAATCTTCCATCCTGCTTGACAGACCTATAAAAACTTATCAAAATAACCAGACTGAGATATAAAAAGAGACTTGGTCTCAAAATCTCAGTACTTTAAATTTATTTTAACCAGAAGCTGGATATTATAATTTGATAAATAATTTATGGCTGCTAAAAATTAAATAAATAAATAAATAAATACTTTTGCAACGATCAAACAAAATATTTCTAGCATGATAATTCTACATTTAATTCTGTTTTTTTGACTTGAATAAAGAGTTAATCTATAAGAACTGCGGATTATGCTTATTATGTCATATGCAAAGAATTAAACCATAGGGATAGCATAAGACATATTGTACAAGAATACAGTTGCCATCAAAAAGGCAAAAAGACAAATCATGACTTGGTGGTAAACCAATTCAAAATAATGCACAAATGTTCTGTATTCCCATTCTTAGTTGTAAATTTAATTAACAAAAGTATTTTCATGGAAAATCGAAAGATTTTCTGAATATTGCAAACTCGCAACCCTGTTCGGCCTATTTTATGTATTGTTCTACTATTATGATATGCTTCTCTAATACGAGTTATTCCTACTAAAATTTGATCCATTCCCATTTTAAATACCTACTCCTATGACTCCACTAATTCTATTAGAAGCAAGCGATCTTTAATTTCTTCCAGCATTGAAATGCAACTCTGAACCTCTTTCTGAATTCAAAACTATTTTATTTTAATTCTTAATTTCTATTCTTAACAAAAAATTTATTTCATACCACTTCCTCCTCTGTTTCCATTTCTCGCTGAGTTATTACCTTGGCTCCTGTTTGATGAAATCGACTGGGATCCTGCGATTTAATTTCTTCGCTGATCACTCTGCTAATTCCTTTAATTTAAATGATTTTGTTGGTCCTACAATTAACGACTTTAAGATGATATTGAAGATATTTATGAATTCATGTCAGCTCCTCTTGCATCTTTTTGTTTAATTTATTAATTTATTATGCGAAACAATTTTCCAAACTCTGAATTGATGTACTTCTTGGCTAGATAGAAACAATTTAAGCATTCATTTAACTTACTAACTAAATTTTTATTTGAGTTAATCCAGTTTTTTACTTTTATAAAATGAATTTTTCTAAATAGTAAATTTCCTTTGCTTTTTATGTATGATAAAACCGAGTTGACAAAGTTGCTAATTTAATTAATTAATTAATTTAAAATTTTTACAATTGACAGTGATTACAAAAAGAATTACTTGTAATATAAATTAAAACAAAATAAATAATAATCTTTATTGATATTTGTTATATGTTATTTAAAGACTAGTAGGCATCATTTAAACGAATTAAACAACCAAAAAAAGAACAAAATCTAATTCTACTCTCAAAATATCATGTTAAACTAACTAAGCACTCAATTAAAAATTAAATTTCCAATTTACTATTTCATCAGCCGCATTTGACAAGATAGCCTACTTCCTTTAAATCTGCTTCTCTACTTTTTTTAAATATCTTTGGCATTCTTCTCACAATGTTAGATTAAAATTATCAATCACTGGTTCGAACTATTTTTTATGGCTAATAATCAAAATATCATATTTTAGTCAAAATACTTTCGTTTATTTATATTCATCCATGTAATTTCAAAAGATTAGGAAAATTCAGTTAATAATTCTTAAATTTCATAATAACTTCAAAATAAATCCAAAATTTCTTTTAAAATGAAATTTCAATTAAAATTTATAATTAAAAAATATCAATTAAATATTTAAAAATTTTTTTTTAATTCTTTGCAGAAATTTAATTCAAGTTGCAAAATAATTTTCGATATTATTTTTATTAAAAGAAATTAAATTATATTATATATTTATTGATAAAATAAATTCATTATATTATCTAGTTAGATAGAAGAATTATATGATTTTTTGGATTGATTGGTGTAAAAAACCAAAACAATAAATTAAAAATAGAATAAATAATTATAATGTTGTAAGTGAGTGAGTGAATGAATCAATGCTTGTTTTGAATATTTGTTTCTCTTGCTTGGATATTATTTTATATATTAATTTAAAAATCTATATTTATTTTACAAATTGATTAAAAAAGCATATTAATAAAAGTAAATTTTATCAGGATAAGAAGATGAGCAATAAGATTGTAGATATTTGCATTGATAAACCATTTTTATAATAGAAAATATTTTAATTTAAATAGGTTAAGTTACCCCCTGAGGTTAATAGAGTAGTTTACGTTAGAAACCTACCTTATAAAATTTCTGCAGAAGAACTATATGATGTTTTTGGAACATATGGACCAATTAGATAAATAAGAAAGTAAATCAATAAATAATTATTTTGAATCGCTTTTTAAATTATTTTTAACTATTCAATAGGGGAGTTAGTGGTGATAAAAAAGGAACAGCATTTGTAGTATATGAAGATATTTTTGATGCTAAAACCGCAGTAGAACATTTAAATGGTTTTAACGTTGCAGGCAGATATTTAATTGTTTTATATTATCAACCTCATAAAATTAATAAAAAGACTGATTTGCAAAAGAAATAAGAAGAAGTCGATCGTTTAAAAGAAATAGCAAGTAAATAAGCTTAATAGTGAGGGTATATAAATATTCTTGCTATCATTTTATAATATTGTAAATATTTGTTAAGTTAATATATCAATTTTTGGGATTAAATAAAATGCGTCTAATTAACTAAAATTCAAAGCTTTTGATTATTCAATCAAAATCATAAAGTGAAAACAATTTTAATGCTTAAATTCATTCAAAATTAATATCTTAAAATTGCTTAGAATTATTTTAATAAAGTTAATGAAATTCTTCATTTTTATGTAAAAAATGTTTAAAGTAAGAAACTTTAAGCCTTTATAACCAAAATAATCATATTTAATATCAGATTTTGTATTTAAAACTTAGAAGTTATTTTATAATTACCTAAAATAATAAATTAAGTCATTATAAAAAATTATTCATATCGAATTTGTAAACTAGAAGAAATAATTAAAATTTTTTCCAAAAATTAGAATTCAGTTTAAAAGTTTTATGGCATTTGTTTGCATTCAAATTGAATATGAAATCAATTTAATCTTAAAGAATATTTTAGATTTTTAATTAAATTTTGTTAAAATTGTGAAGATTAAAAAAATTAATGAATGAGGTGAAGTAGACTATTGTAATTTATTAATATTACAATGTTTTATTTTTTATTTTATAAAAAAACAAATAGATTTGTTAAACTTAGAAAAAAATGAGTTGATTCACTTTAATTTTTTGTATTTTTATTTAAATATTTTAATAAAAAATAATTAGTTTTGGCAGTTTATATAAATGAATATTTTAATATTTAACATCACCCTTTCTAAAAGTATGCATACCGTAATATTTCATCGTTGATAATATATTAGTATTCATTAAAAAATGTCACTCGCTCCATAATTTTATCTAATAAGCTAATATTTAAAAAGTTTTCAAAAAATATTCTCTTTTCTTTTTGAATAAAAATTTTTAGCATAAATTATATAAATAGCTGTAAAAAAACCTGCTTAGTCATCACGTGGTTTTCCTAAATATTTAATTTGATCAGATTTTAGTGTTTGATTATAATTTGTTGAATTTAACCTTGATTGCTATTTAAGATTTTTAATTACATCAAAAATTTATGATAACTATTTTGATTTATAATTTTTATTTGAAGATATTATTTGAAAAGTAATTGATTATTATCTATTCAAGTACTAGAAAATAAATTAGCAATTACAATATAGTAAATAAATGGTTGATACTTAGAAAACTATTGATTGGGTAGAATAGCATTGGACTAAAAGCATATTGCCTACTTTAGAAGACTTTATTAGGATTCCTAATTAAAGCAGGGCATTTGATCCTGAATGGAATTCAAATGGATTACAGGAATAAGCAGCTAACTTGCTTTTAGGATGGGCAAAGGCTTAGAATTTGAAAGGTGCAAAGTATGAACTTATTAAAGATGAAGATAAGTCTCCTATTATACTAATTGAAGTAGAAGGTACTAATTCTGATTCTAAAACGGTTCTATTTTATGGGCATTTTGATAAGTAGCCTCCGTTTACTGGGTGGAGTGAAGGATTAGCATTTAATAAACCAGTCATTGTTGATGACAAACTTTATGGAAGAGGTAGTGTAGATGATGGCTATAGCATTTTTGGAGCTGTTTCGTCTATTAAGATTTGCTAGGAGCAAAATATACCAATCCCAAGATGTGTTATATTAATAGAAGGAGACGAGGAGTCAGGATCCCTTCATTTGATTTAATATTTAGAAAAATTAAATGATAGAATTCGAGAGCCTTCTTTAGTTTTTTGTTTAGATTCGGGAACTCTTAATTATGACTAATTCTGGGTTACTAGCTCTTTAAGAGGATGCTTGTAAGTTACTGTTAATGTTAAAATTTTAGAAGAAGGAGTTCATAGTGGAGATGCTAGTGGCATTGTTCCTTGTAGCTTTAGAGTATTAAGATAGCTTATGAATAGAATTGAAAATGAAGAAACTGGAGAAGTTGATGAGGGGTTTTAAGTAGTTATCCCAGCTGACAGGTATTTGGAAGCTACTAATTTAACAGAAAGTATAGGTATGAAGTTGATTTAAAGATTTCCATTGACAAAATAAATGTAATTTACAACAAATAACGTGTTTTAAGCTTACATTAATAATACATGGAAAGCAACTTTATGTACTGTTGGAGCTGATGGGCTTCCATAAACATGCAGTGCAGGAAACGTGCTGAGACCAGATACTACTTTAAAGCTTTCTATCAGACTTCCACCTACATTAAATGTTGATGATGCAAAATAAAGGTTTATGAAGCTCTTTACAGAAAATGTACCTTACAATGCATAAGTTACTATTCAAAGTATCACTTAAATGCCTGGCTGGAATTGTCCTCCAATAGAGCCCTACTTATAAAAAAGTATATAGAAAGCCAGCTAAGACTATTACAAGTAAGATGCTTTATATATGAGTGGAGGAGGAACAATTCCTCTAATGGGAATTTTGACTAAATTATTCCCAAAAGCATAATTTGTAGTCACAGGAGTTGGCGGTCCAGGTTGCAATGCCCATGGACCAAACGAATTTTTACATATTCCTTTTACTAAAAAAATAATTTGTTCTATTGCTTCTATCTTAGGTGACATGCATGATCATTTTAAAAACTGACAAAAAAACTTCCAATTCTTTGTTTTTAAATGAATTGGTTATGATCATATAACCTTTTTTTACCCAAAAGCCAGTCCTACAAGGAGTAAAAAGAATATTTAATTAATTATCAAATGTGGAAAATAAATATGTATCAAATAATCAAGTTTATTGTTTTCGTAAATGTTTTCAAAATAATTAAATAATCATTTTTTAACGATTACAAAGCATTATTTTGTGTGAATCAATATCTAAAACACAATTTATTATTTTTACAAATTTTAATATGCAAATAATCTTATTTTTTATTAATTAATTAGTGGCTAACCAAAAAGTAAAACAAGTTTAATTGCACACAAAAAAAAAAAATCAATCAACAATAATTTTTAGGATTAATGTAAAAAAAGGTGTAAAATCAAACTAATTTTGAATCAGATGATACAGAGGGATCAGATCTTTCTTATGAAAGTTCTTTTGATGAGAAAGAGGATAACCAAGGCATAAACAGTAAGCAAAATTGTCATTTAGATTATTTTATTCATCTTAATAATGTAGATTATTTTTAGTTAAATGAATTGATAGAATAAAACATTAAACAGTCTTCAAGATAGATTAATTATCATAATTATTTATTTATAAAAAGAGGAGTAGAAGAATATAAATCTTTTCAAGGAGCAAATGGTGAGGTTTCTTCTCACTCACCCTGAATTGTAGGACGATATAAAATTTAGCAAAGATATTATCAACGCATAAGCAGAAACGCCTGTAGCATAGGTTAAAAATGATCAAATGGGAGGTGGATATTCTAACACTGGCTACAATACTATGTATAATGCAAGACCTCAAACAGCAATGGTTATGGGAAATACTAATGATGCAAATTTGAATAGCGATAAAAAGACTTACAGAAATAATATGTGGGAAACAATAGCCAATAATATAATGCAAGAAAGCAAAAAAACTGGAACTATGCCTTCGATAGAAAACTTTTCTTAGAGATTAAATTTGTTCAGAAAAAAAATAGAGAAACCTGATGTTATTGAGATCATTTTATAAAATAAAGACACACTTTTGAAATAAATTAAAAAAGAAGAAGAGAGAAAGGCTAAAATTTAAAATAGAATTCATGAAACTATAGAAGCTAAGCTCAGAAAGGAATAGGGTGATGTAAAATATTATTCCAAGCTTAAAAAAAATCAATTTGATTCGCGTATGCAAAAAGAAGAGGCTAGGGTTAGATAAATTAATAACAATCAAAACTAAACATAAAATTAAAATAACCCTTCAACAAATAACATAAATTAAATAACAAATTTTAACCCAAATACAAACCAGGCAAGTGCGTTTTAAACTGATAAATCTCCTGAAAAAAGAAATTCGGTTGCTTATATTCAGCAATCTAGTTTAAATGCTAATTAGCAAGGCTAGCTCTAGCAGTAAGGAGATAATTAAGAAAGAAAGCTAAAGCAGCAAAGAAGTTTTCTATTAAATTAAAATAATCCTTAAACATCATCTGTTACAAAATTAATTCAATTACAAAACCCTAATGTGAGTCAGAACCAAAACAATGTTTCTGTAATGGGAATGTAAAATGCTCAAATAAATTAATAAAATCAAAAGAATTAAAAGAATATTAGATTTTAAACACCTCCAAACCAGTACAGTCCTTCACCAAATTAAAGAGATGCAGAAAACAGAGGCTCAAAGTTGAAAAATCCTATATTATAAAACAATAATACTTATAAAAAGAATGTTTAGTAAGAATACTAGAAGCAATTCAAGACTTTCAAAGCTCGTCCTGTACCTGGTGTTTTCGAAAGACTCAGTTAAGATACTGTCAAAAAGAACTAATAAACTGAAGTTGAAATAGACATGCCTTTAGACATAGAATTTAAGACTGCAAAGGGAGAAATGCTTTATCGCGAAATCAGAAAGAAAGATGATGAAGAAGAAGTAAAAAGATATGTCATTAAATTTTTATTGGAGCACAGACAAAAAGCTGAAGAAGAATTTAAATAAAAGCCTTCTCTTTTGAGTTAAGGTTAAAAGTATTACTCAGAAGAGAGTAAAGAATTTTCTCTTCTCTCACCCAATTTCATGGCCAAGAAAAAAATGTAAGAAATGATTGAAAAAGGCACTTTAACCGATGATTTCTTTGAACAAAGAGCTAATCTAGAAGAAGGAAATGCATACTTACTTACCAAAGTTAGCAAAATTTTGAAGGGAAATATAATGAAAAAGTGGAAAAGCCTTTAAGATTCTAAATTTTGATTTAAGTATAAATAAAATTACCAAAACAAACTATTCAATTACTAAAAAAGATTAAAACTTAATTAAAATAAATTTATATTTCGAAAAATTATTTATATCTTTATTCATTTGTTCAATCTCAAATTCTAAAAAATAATTTATTGGGAAACTAGCTTCAAAAAATAAGTTAAATAACAAAAATTCTACCTAATAAGGTTTATTTTTTTAAATTTCTTTCAGTTAATAAAGAATTAATTTATTAACTAAAAAAGTTTTTTTCAAAACCATTTCATTCAATATTTAGGATCTTTTAGTTTGTTTTACTATGTTGTTTAATATTTGTTGCTTTCTTAAAAACTCTTTTTTACAATTTCCTAAGGAATATCAAAGTCAAAAGCATTATTGATTCATTATTATATTCTCTATTCCTTAAAGTTAACTCTTTTAAATCATAATTCTTAGAGGGAATATGCTGTGAAGCGCGAAATAACTATTAGGAAAACTTAGTGAATATATCAGTTTATTTTTTAATTCATCTTCCTAACCAATCTATCAAATTTATTTCGAATCTTAAAATAATTTTCCTCAATTTGAAATTCTTCTAAACATCTTGTAACATTTCCGAGGTAGCTATATTTTAAATTTATATAATTATTGTGCGTAATCTATATGATATATGCTAATCCTAATTTTAATATAGTGATATAACTTTCATTGAGTATTTGATTTAGCTATCGAGAGCTATGTCTGTTTGTATACTACTGATTCGGCTTATGAGCATATATATATGACTTAAGGACTTCTATTTACTTATATATCTCTAGTTTCTTTATTACTTATCGTATAAAAATAAATGATCAATCTTACTTTTAATTTAATTTAACCATATATTTTATAAATACCAGGCTTGCATTTAAATATATGACTGAAATTTAGAATCAATACTATTCTTGAGAAGTATAATGCAATTTATTTGCAGTAAATCAATAGTTTATATTTTTGAAAAATATTATTTGTTTCAAAGATCACTTACATTATTTAAATAAATGTAAAATATAAAGCCAAATAATAATCATTTTTTAAGTGTTATTACAAAAATTTATTTAAAACAACAATATAGTTATAAACAGCTATAAATAAAAGCGAATAAAAATTAAATTTAAATAAATTTTGTAAGTAAATAGAAGCAAAATGAGAAAAAACTGATTAAATCTTTTAAAAAATAAAAAACAGAAAATAAAATTAAATATATAATGAAAGTTCAAATAAAACTAGGAATAAAATTAAGTTATCAAATAGAAAAATTAATTAATAAATAGAAATAAAATAATAGATTATTTAAATAATTACAGGATTAGACTCAGTTTTTATTATTTCAAATTTAATAAATTCTAATCTAATTATGTTTATTTTTTGCAAGTATTTATTTTTTTTTAAATTCTACTTCACAATGTAATTCTCAGGTTGATATACTCTAAAGATCAATAGAATAAAGCTATTTTAAAAGAGTTTAATTATTTTTTTATTCTAAAACAACTATTTGTAAGCAGTCTTCAAATTTAGCATCTATTTTTGCTTGAAGCCGTTGTTTCAAAAAAAAAATTGCTGAAAATTTTATAAGAAGGTTTTTATTTGTTGAAGACAACTGAAAAGTTTATTTAATGAATCCAAATACTCTTTATTTCTTGAATTAAATGATAAATAAATGATGATGAAGGTATCATTTTTAAAAAAGATAATGATGCTATCAAAATTTAATAATAGTTTCTTTCATCTCTTTCTTTAATAGTTAATATTCATTCTTATCTCTTTGCGCTTTTTATTAGTCGTTTCGAATTATAGATAAAATATAAATTTTATTTCATTTAAATAAATCTTTTTATTAATAATTAGCTGGTTTTTTAATATAATAAATAAATTAATATAAACAAATAATTTAAAAATTTTTAGATAAAAAACCTTAGAATGATCTGTAGTTTAATTAAAAGGGGCACGCTAGATAAAGGAGAAGAAAGGAAAGTATAAAATTTTAAATAGCTTGTCTCAGGAAATATGTTGGATAAATAAGCTGTTTAAAAACAAAGATTGCTTCATTATTGTGCACACGATCTTAATAAAGCCAATCTAGCCTTGACGTTGATCTAAAAAGTAGAAGTTTAAAAGTAGTCAAGATTAATTTTTGATAGAAAAAATAATGAGTTTTCATAAATCTAAAAACAAAAGCTGATTAATCTTGCTCTCCAAGAGAATAAATTGAAAAAATAAAAAAAGATATTTAAAATAAAATATCTACTGAACTAGGATTGTAGAAAAAGGATTGTTGGAGGAGGCGCCTGCTGCAGTTCTTAGAGACCTATAGAAGGTGAACTTACAATCTAAAAAATAGAGCCAAAGGATGGTTAAAATAGACCAATAAATAAAGACTTTGAGAGAATTTACAATTCGAAAGTAATAAATAAAAAATATACAAGTGAAATAGTCTAGAAAGAAGTACAGTACTAAGAAACTAAAGATCTTTTTGAGAAGTGTCTTAACAGATTTAGAAAAGAAGTAATTGTTAATATAAATACATATAGAACACATATTGTTGATATATTTAATCTTTGCCTTTTATATATCATATCTGGAGCTTAGTCTATAGATAGAGATGATTAAAATGAAATTATAACCAAAACCAATGTTTTCTTAGATTAAACAAGATAAAATATAAAGCTATTTGCTTGCTTAGATGTAGAATTTATATATTCTTTCTTTTCTGATTTAAACGACGACAATTTAGATAGCGCTCAAATAAAACAACTATCATAAGTTATTTTGTTTGCAAAAAAACAAATAGAAGGAAAAATTGAAGGAAACGAAAAAAAAGAATTGATATCAGGTGTTCAAGATTTAGCATTCAATAAGTCTGATCAACTCTAATATGTCTGGCAAATTATAGACAGAGCTCGTGAAAAGGTAAAGGCTTTTACGAAATATAATATCATATGCCAAATTTCTGCTCTATTGGCTCAAAAATATGAAAAATTCGGTTAATTTCATGACATTTCTCCTTACGATGAAATGATTTTTTATGTTGAAAAATGTATAGAGTTTACTCAAAAACAGAGCTCAAGCTATTTTATCCTCTACATTCTAGTTTAAATCAACTATTTATTAGAGAAAATAATTTAGAATGGAAAATTAGCAGATATTACTATTTTGATGAGAGATAAGTTAACAGCAGATCTTGTTTTTTAGTAGTTCATGAAGATGCTTAAATAATAATCTACATAGTAGTAATAGTCAGAGAGCTTTTTTTTGTTCTTTAAGTTCACAGTAAAAGATATCACTTACAGATTCTTATCAGATGCAATTCTACTTAAATTGTACAGTATTTTACAATTTGAAAAAATATCTGAGGTAGACTAGCTTTGGACTCATTTAGTTTATACCTATACAACAGAGAAGAATGAATCAGTTAAATTAGTCTTTTAGAATAATGATATCTTTGTTAGAAGAGTTAATTAGTATTTAGAGACAAATTCAACTTAAATTGGTGAAAGCGTTGTAAATTACTAAGAAAAGAGAAAATAAGTACTTAGAGCTAATAAAATAAATAACGATGAAATAGATTAGCTTGAAGATACCATTAAAGATCAAAACGATTTTGTTGACAAAGTTAATGTAAGATTAATAGAAAAATGGGAATTAGAGGCTAGATAAAGATCGGAGAGAGATAATCTTTAGAAAGATAATATTATTCAGGAAGATTAAGATCTTTATGTTGATTAAGATTTAAGCTACCTTTTTGGATATTAAGTTTTCAACTAAATCTATAGTAAAGGTAGTGCTGTTGATTAGATCATAACTTAATTTTTGATACCTAATTAAAATGATGAGAATCGAGGAAGCTTCAGAGATAACTTCGAGTGTAAAGTATTGGTTATACTTGCTGATGGTGGTACAGGCAAATCTATGCTTGTTAAAAAATTAGAAACTATCTTGGTGAAAGAAAAGGATTAAAGTGCTTAGAAATACAATTAAGAAATAAATTTTATGCCTTTTTTTGTTAGATGCAATAAGTTAGATTTAAAGAATCCTTCACTAGAGAGCTATTTGTTGGCATAAAATCTTAGTAAATAGTAAATAGATAGACTTAAAAGTTTGTCTAAAAATAAAGTAATTTTCTTAGATGGTTATGATGAATATGCTGGCGATTATTTTAGAATATGTTCCTAACTTTAATTGCAAGAGTGGAAAAACACTATTGTCATCGTAACATCAAGATTAGAGAAAATTAATGAAAATGATGCTAGAACCTATTTCAGTCATGACAATGAAAATGGTGTAATTGATGAATAGTCTTTTTGCATTGTTAAACTCAAAGAATTTGAAACAAAAGATATTAAATAATATTGCACTAAATTTTTTAATAAAGAAAAAGCTAAAAATTAGATTTCTTTTACTTAAGAGGAATTCTTAAATATTATTGATTCCTGTCTCTAAAATAAGCTTATAGAATGTCTGTTGTGTTTACCTCTTAACTTATATCTCTTTACTATAATGATTATTGGAAAGACATAAATCGAAATCAAAGAGTTGATATAAGGAATCTCAGATTAAACCTCAATTCAAGAAGTTTTCTTCGGTGAGCATTTCAATAGAGAAGCAGTTGATTTCATGAATTAAATATCATCTGATTTATCTGATAAAACTTTTAAAAATGAGATCGTTTCTTCTTTCTTTGTTTACTTCTAAACAATTTCAATTCAGATGTTTTGCAACAAAGGAATAATAAGCAACTTTACACAGCTTAAGAAAGATGAAATATAATTTTAATTATAATAATAAGTAAAAAATATGATCAGCCCTGAGGATTAAATTAAGCTTTAAGATAAAATAGGTAATTATGTGAATTTGGAAATTATCACCAAAGTTAAAGAGGGAGAAAGTTAACATTATTTTGAGGTAGTTGAGTTTAAGCATAAATCTCTTTTTGAGTACTTTGCAGCAAGAGCCATGAAATATGATTTTGACATCCATGGAGAAAATATCTGTAATCTCTCTATCTCAGAACTCTAGAAATTTAGTATCAATAAAAAACTGATAATGAATACAGGAAGAAATTAATCTGAACAACAAATTCTGCTAAAACTGCACAAACTACTTGAACCTGAGTTACTTTCATAGTCTTTTAAGTAAAATTATGCAGCTGAAGATATTAATAAAACTAATAGGTATATTCAATATATTAAAAAATCTACTATATCAAATCCAAGCGAAGTAAGCAAAATAGATATTGGCTCATCAAATTTATTATCTGCCTTGTTTGTTTCTAAATTTTCTTATCCTTCTTTGACTTTCAAAAAGTGTTCTTTTTCAAAAGCCTATATTCCTTACAAAAAAAGCAGTCAGCTGAGTTTTGAAGAGTGTAATTTAAGCGAAGCTTTCTTGCAAAATTAGGGTTTTTCATGTTTTGAAAATTCTAACACTAGAAATGCTTTACTAGATTCATTTTAAAATATTTTTGACTCAACAGATGTTTTTGATTTTAGAAAAGTAGTTTATTTCTAAAACAAATTAATTTCTATAACGAAGACTGGTTGTATTAACTGTTATGTATTTAATAATGATGGTACTCATTAACTAAAGTTATCAAAGAAAATTACGAGTTCTTGCTTAAATACTTTAGATATAATGACTAATAGACTTATTGCTTCAGCAGTTCAAAGCTTATTTTTGATCAACCCTGATAACTTTGAGGTAGAAGCTACATACAAATTTCCTTCATAAATTGAAACTATTTCAATTTATAATGACAAGTGTGCAGTTTTATTAAAAAATTCATTTAAATATGTTGGAAATTTATAGACTGGATTCAAGAAATTACAAATTGAAGGCTAAGGAGCTATCTTATTCAAAGAATAGCTAATTACTTATCATTAAGGTTAATTGGAAATTTATGATATCAAGCAAAATCCCAATCTGATTAATTCAATTAAAAGTTAAGAATTCACAAGAGGTGTTATAGATAAATAAGGGAATTATCTAGTAACTATTTAAGATACTTAAGTCTGCTTGTGGAACTTTGAATAACTTCAGCTAATATAAGATATCAAATAACATACAGGTTAAATTAATCATGCTTCGATTTCTCCAGATGGTAGATTTTTAGCAACTGCATCTGATGATTAAAACTGTTTTTTGTATCAACTTGAAAGTAATAAATTAAACCTAATTTGTACAATAAATGATCATTAATACTCGATGTCTACTGCTAATTTTTCACAAGATTCTTAACTTCTTATTACTGCTTCATATAAAAACGTTTGCAAAATACGTAAAATTGATAAAGATTCGTAATAGACTTAAGTAATTCATTCAGTTTAAGGAGAAATCAACAGTATTAAATCCCTTTCTTACTCTAAAAATGGGAATAATCTAGCTACAATTTCTTAGGATGGTAATATTGCTATTTGGAGTTATGAAAAAGGTTATTAATAAGTGAAATAATTATCAACAAATTGTGCAAATAATAATACAATTATTATATCTAAGGATGATAAGTATCTCCTTTCTCATTCAAATACTGGTGTCTGTAAAGTGTGGAACATATAATAGGATTATGAATTACTTAAAACTATTGAACTTAAAAAAGGTATTGAATTTATTTCATTATCATAAGAGAGTAAATATCTGGCAATAGGTTGTAGTGATAAATCAATTTAAATCTTAAATGTTTAATCAAGTTTTAAATTAGAGAAAGATCTTTAATTTGGAGATAAAAACAATGGAGCAGATTATGGGGCTTTTATTCCAGTTGCCATATATCTTGCTTCAGATAAAGACAATGAAGAAAAACTTGGATGTTGTGTCTAATCTGCTGATTTTTCTCCAGATGGTAATTATCTTGCTGCATGTATTTCAAATAAAGAAATAAAAATATTTGATGTTAATAACGATTTTAAAGAATTGCTAGATCTTGGAAGTGGTAATTGCGTTTGCTTCTCGCAAAATGGTAAATATTTAGCAAGTTCATCTAGTGATACTACACTCAACATATGGAATGCCTAAAAGAATTTTGTAGTGATTAAAAGCATCAAAGATCACACGAAATAAATTACATCACTTGCTTTTTCTCCAGATAATAAATATTTAGCTACAGGTTCAGATGATAATACTTGTAAAATTTGGAATGTAGAAAAAAACTTTGAATTAATTAATAGTATTGCAGCTCATACATTAAATTCTGTTGCTTTCTCTTCTGATTCTAAGCATTTAGCAACAAGCTTTGAAGATTGTACTTTCAAAATCTGGAATTTAGAAAATAGATCTGAACTAATTTAGAGCAAATAGGGACACAATGATAAAGTATTTTCAATCTTAGTTTCAAACAATGGTAGATATCTCATAACCAGCTCATATGATAAAACAATCAAAATTTGGGATATTTAAAAGGACTTTAAACTTGTTAATACAATTTATGAAAGCGTCTATGAAATTAAATGCGTAGCACTGACTCCTGATGATAAATTCTTGATATCTGGTTTATCAAATGGTGAAATTAAAGTATGGGATATAAATTAAAATTTTTAACTATCACAAACAATTTAATATTTCATTAATCCAATAGTTTCACTTTTTGCTACTTAGAAATTCATAATGACTCATTAATTTATTGCGGGTTGTAAATTTTTTGATTTTAATAATAAATTTAATGAATTAAGTTAATACATATTAACTTCTTATGTTGACTAAGTCAAGCCGTCTCCAGATGGTCGCTATATAGTAACAACCATAAATAATCAATAAAACTCAACTTTAAGTATTTATCATGTTGAGGATAATTTAAAAGATTTTAAAAGATTTTACACAGAAATTTGTGGTGTTATTAGTTTCTCTAATTAAAATAAATACCTTATTACAGGGTCTAACGATACAACTTGTAAAATTTGGGATATTAACAGCGACTTTAAGATAATTTAGACAATTAAAGACCACACAGATATAATAATTATGGCTTCTTTTTCTTTAGACGACAAATTTCTAGTAACAAGTTCTTAATCTTCTTGTAAAATCTGGAATGTAGAGAGAAAATTTTAGCTAATAAAAAATATAAATGGAGGTTTTCTTTCAGCTGCTTTTACAGTAGATGGGTAATATTTAGTTCTAGGCAATTTAGATTCACGCTGCTAAATTTTAAAAATAGAGAAACAAAAAGGACTTATTAACAATCTCACAGGTAAATTATTTGAAATATTTATTAAAATCAATTAAAATAAACAACATAAATTATTTAGGCAACAGCGAAGATGCAGAAGAAATTAATAAACTTGAAGATGTATTTTATTTGGAGTAAGAGCTATGATAGTAGCTTATTTATTTTTATGTTTTTTATTTTTAACGAGTAAAAAAATTAATAAACAAATAATAAAAAATAAGAGCAAAGGTGTTTGAAATAATGTAACGAAAAATA
Source organism: Tetrahymena malaccensis 436 (assembly GCA_000231845.2). NCBI lineage: Eukaryota > Ciliophora > Oligohymenophorea > Hymenostomatida > Tetrahymenidae > Tetrahymena > Tetrahymena malaccensis. The sequence goes on along the minus strand of JH720071.1, from coordinate 62,836 downwards.
TGATATATGTTTTATTTTTACAGTATCTATTTATTTTTAATTTATAATTCAAAATATTATTATTGAAAAATAAATAAAGTTAATCCAACAATTTTATCTTTTATTAATTAAAAATAATTGATAGTTTTTTTAGAAAATTTAAACTAGAAAAAAATAAAAACCAATAAAAATAATCTAATTCATTGTTATTCATCGGATGTATTAGGTATATAAAAATTTTTATCCTAAGTCGAGTAAAAAAAATATGTTTTTAATTATCAAATGTGTTTGTTAGTTTTAGTAAATATTTTTGAAATAATTAGTTAATCATTTTTTAATGATTATAAATCATTCTTTTTATTTAATTATTATCTTAAACATAATTAATTATTTTTACAAATTTTAATGTCCAAATTATCTATTTATTTATTAATTAGTGACTAAATCAAAAATTAAAACAAACTCAAATGCACACAAAAACATGATAAATTAATAATATTTAGGATAAATGAAAAAAGAGTCAAATTAAATTTGAATCAGATGATGTTGATCAATCTATTTTCTGAGAATTTTTTTGTAGAAAAGAGGATACCAAGGCATCAAAAACAAACTAAATGATGATTTATATAAATTTATTCTTCATAAAAATGTAGGTTGTTTGAAATTAAATAAACTGATATAGAATTATTGAATTGTAGGAAGATGTAAAATTTAGCAAAGATATGAAATATTGCTATCAGTTATTATTAATAAAATTCTTAATTTTTGAAGCTAGTTTCCAAACAAATTATTTTTTTAGAATTTGATATTGTCCAAATAAAAAAAGATAAATAATTTCTAAATATAAATTTATTTTAATTAAGTTTAATCTTTATTTAGTATTTAATAGCTTTTTTAGATAGTTTTATTATCATTTAAATCAAAATTTAGAATTTTAAAGGCTTTTCCACTTTTTCATTTCATTTTTTATCAAAATTAGCATCTCCTTCTTCTGGGTTAGCTTTATGCTCAAAGAAATATTCATTTAAAGTGCCTTCTTCAATCATTTCTTATATTTTTTTCTTGGCCATGAAATTGGGTGAGAGAAGAGAGAATTCTTTAATTTCTTCTGAGTAATATTTTTAAATCTAACTCAAAAGCGAAGGCTTTTATTTAAATTATTCTTTAGCTTATTGTCTGTGCTCCAATAAAAGTTAATAACATATCTTTTTACTTCTTCTTCATTATCTTTCTTTCTGATTTCTCAATAAAGCATTTCTCCGTTGGCTGTCTTAAATTCTATGTCTAAAGGTATATCTACTTCTGTTTATTAGTTCTTTTTGACCATATCTTAACTCAATCTTTCGAAAACACCAGGTATAGGATGAGTCTTGAATTGCTTCTAGTATTCTTACTAAACATTATTTTTGTAAACATTATAGATTGTTTTATAATATAGGATTTTTCATCTTTAAGCGTCTGTTTTCGACATCTCTTTAATTTAGTGAAGGACTGTACTGGTTTGGAGGTGTTTAAAATTTAATATTTTTTTATTCTTTAGAATTTATTAATTTGTTTATGCATTTTACTTTCTATTACGAATCTACTAACTGATTATTTTTAAGCCTAAAATATTATTTTACATCACCCTACTCTGGTTTTATCACTACTCAGATTTGAATCTATAGTATTTCGCATAATAATACTGCTATTTGACGTTTTGAATTATGCACTCTATTTTAGTAGCTGCTGAATATTCGCCTCCAATTTGTGCAATATTTTAAGTTTAAATCTAATTATTGTGCATAATCTATATGATATGTACAAATCCTAATTTTATTACAATGATATAACTTTTATTGAGAATTTTATTAAGCTATCCTGAGCTATGTCTGTTTGCGCACTATTAATTCGATTTATCTACATATATATATGACTTAGGGACTGTTATTTACTTATAAACTCTCTTTGATTTATTATTTATTCTATTATTCCTCTTTAAATAAATAATCAAACTTACTTGTTATTTAATTTAACCATATATTTTATAAATATCATGTCTGTATTGAAATATATGTGCAAAATTTGGTTGTGAATCAATACTATTCTTGAGAGTCGCTTGCTTTTATACAATTTATTGAAGTATACCAATAGCCTTTATTTTTGGAAAATATTATTTGTTTAAAATATTACTGACTTTATTCAAAAAAAATATAAAATATAAATGCCAAATAGTAATTGGTTTATAAGTGCAAAATCAAAAATTATATATAATTATTACTCTAAACGGCTACACAAGTATAAAAGAATTTGATTTAAATATTATTGAAAAAAATTATTACTTTTTTTAGAAGTATTATTTTTAAAATATTATTATTATTATTTAAAATGACTCAATAGTTAAAAAATTTATAAGCTAAAGCAAATAAAAATTAAATTTAAATAAATTTTGTAAGAAACAAAGAAAATAAGTGTGTATGTAAAAACTGATGAAATTCTTTTTATAAATAAAAGACAAAAAATGTAATTAAAAATATAATGAAAATTTAAATAAAACCAAAAATAAAATTATGTTTTCTGTTAGAAAAAACTAATCAATAAATATAAATAAAATAATAGATTATTTAAATAATTGCAGGTATATACTCTGCTTTTATTTTTTCTAATTTAATAAATTCCAAGCAATATATTTAAATTTTTTGTAAATATTTATTTTCTTAAAAATTCTACTTCACAAAGCAAATTCTCAAATCAAACAAGTCTAGTTATGGACAGAATAAAGCAATTTTAAAAGTGCTTAATTATTTTTTTATTATAAGCCAATTATTTGTTAACTATCTTCAAATTAGTCATTTATTTTTTGCTTGAAGGTGCTATTTCAAAAATAGCTCAGATTTTTATTAGAAGGTTTTCATCTGATGAAGATAATTAATTGGTGAAAGTGTTTATTTAATGAATCCAAATTCTCTTTATATCTTTAATTAAATTAAAAATAAAAAAAGCTTAAGGCATCATTTTTAAAAAAGATAATGATGCTATCAAAATTTCATAATAGTTAATTTCAACTCTATCTATAATAGTTAGTACTCATTCTTATCAGGTGACGTTTTCAATTAATCGTTTCGAATTATAGATAACAGTTTAAAATTTTATTTCTTTTAAATAAATTTCTATATTAAATTTATTAACAGTTTGCTGGTTTTTTATAATAATTAATAAATTAAAAAAACAAAAATTAAAAAATTTTTAGATAAAAGACCTTTGAATGATCTGCAGCTTAAGTAAATCAGGTACACTAAATAAACGAGAGGAAAGGTAAATGCGATGTTTTAAATAACATATCTCAGAAAATATACTAGATAAATTAGCTATTTAAATACAAAAATTAAGCCATAAAATCACAATAAATCCTAATGAAGCTTATCTGGCCTTGACCTAGACCTAAAAAGTAGAAGTTTTAAAGTAGCCAAGATTAATTTTTGATAGAAAAAATAATGAACTTTCATAAATCTAAAAGCAAAAGCTGATTAACTTTGCTCTCCAAGAAAATAAATTGAAAAAATAAAAAAATATATTTAAAATAAAATACCATAAAAACTAGGATGATAGAAAAAGGATTTTAGGAGGAGGCGCATGTTGTAGTTCTTAGAGACCTATAGAAGGCGAGCTTAAAATCTAAAAAATAGAGCCAAAGGATGGTTAAAATAGACCAATAAATAAAGACTTTGAGAGAATTTACAATTCGAAAGTAATAAATAAAAAATATA
>JH720071.1:23107-55838 GCA_000231845.2 Tetrahymena malaccensis 436 | reverse complement strand
TACAAATTTCCTTCATAAATTGAAACTATTTCAATTTATAATGACAAGTGTGCAGTTTTATTAAAAAATTCATTTAAATATGTTGGAAATTTATAAACTGGATTCAAGAAATTAGACATCAAAGGCTAAGGAGCTATCCTATTCAAAGAATAACTTATTACTTATCATTAAGGTTTATTGGAAATTTATGATATAAAACAAAATCCTATTCTAATTAATTCAATTCAAAGTTAAGAATTCACAAGGGGTGTTATAGATAAATAGGGAAATTATCTAGTAACTATTAAAGATAAATAAGTCTGCTTGTGGAACTTTGAATAACTTAAGCTGATATAAGATATGTCTGAACATACAGGTTATATTAATCATGCTTCCATTTCTCCAGATGGTAGATTTTTTGCCACTGCATCAGATGACTAAACCTGCTTTTTATTTTAACTTGAAAGTAATAAATTAAGCCTAATTTGTACTATAAATGATCATTAATACTCGATGTCTACTGCTAATTTTTCACAAGATTCTTAACTTCTTATCACTGCTTCATATAAAAATATTTGCAAAATACGTAAAATAGATAAAGATTCGTAATCGCCTTAAGTTATTCATTCAATTTAAGGAGAAATAAGCAGTATAAAATCCCTTTCTTACTCTAAAAACGGTAATAATCTAGCAACAATTTCATAAGATGGTAATATTAATATTTGGAGCTATGAAAAAGGCTATTAATAAGTGAAATAATTATCAACTAATTGTGCAAATAATAATACAATTATTATATCTAAGGATGATAAGTATCTCATTTCTCATTCAAATACAGGTGTCTGTAAAGTGTGGAACATAAAAAAGGATTATGAATTACTTAAAACTATTGAAATTGAAAAAGGTATTAAATTTATTGCATTATCATAAGATAGTAAATATCTGGCAATAGGTTGTAATGATAAATCACTCTAAATCTTAAATGTTTAATCAAGTTTTAAATTAGAGAAAGCTCTTCAATTAGAAGATAAAAAAAATAAAGAGGAATTTGGAATTTTTATCCCAGTAGCTGATTTTCTTGCTCCGGATAAAGCTGTTGATAATGAAGAGGATGATGGATATTGTGTTTAATCTGCTGCTTTTTCTCCTGATGGTAATTATCTTGTAGTAGGTGTTAAAAATCAAGGAATAAAAATATTTGATATTAATAATGACTTTAAAGAATTGTTAAGTCTTGAAAGTGGTAATTGCGTTTGCTTCTCAGAAAGTAGAAAGTGGAAAGTATTTAGCAAGTTCATCTAATGATGCTACATTCAAAATATGGAATGTCTAAAATAATTTTGTAATGATTAAAAACATCAAAGAACACGCAAAATAAATTAAATCACTTGCTTTTTCTCCAAATAATAAATATTTAGCAACAGGCTCGGATGATAATACTTGTAAAATTTGGAATGTTGAAAAAAACTTTTAGTTAATTAATAGTATTTCTTCTCATACATTAAGTTTCAAAGCTGTTGCTTTCTCTTCTGACTCCAAGCATCTAGCGACAAGCTTTGAAGATTTTACTTTCAAAGTATGGAATTTAGAAAATGGATCTGAACTAATTTAGAACAAATAGGGACATAGCGATAAAATATTTTCAATCATAGTTTCAAACAATGGTAGATATCTCATAACCAGCTCATATGATAAAACAATTAAAATTTGGGATATACAAAATGACTTTAAACTTGTTAATTCAATTTATTAAAACCTTAATTAAATGTTAAGCGTAGCTCTCACTCCTGATGATAAATTCTTGATCTCTGGTTTATCAGATGGTTAAATTAATGTATGGAATGTAAATGAAAATTTTGAGCTATATTTAACACTTTAATTACATTTAAATAGAATTATTTCACTTTAGACTACTCAAAAATACTTATTGTCATATTCTTCAAATGAAGGTTGTAAACTTTGGGATTTTAATTAGAAATTTGATTTTTTAGGATCAAGCTAAGATCGAACTGTTGGTGCTGCCTACATAAAGTTGTCTCCAGATGGTCGCTATTTAGCAACAAGCAATAAAAGTAACTAAGGCTCAAATGTTACTATTTGGGATGTTGAGGATAATTTTTAAGCTGTTAAAACAATTCAAGATCACACAGAATTTGTAAGTGTAGTAAATTTTTCTCCTTAAAATAAATACCTTATTACCGGGTCTAATGACACAACTTGTAAAATTTGGAATATTAACAGTAACTTTAAGTTAGTTTAGACAATTAAAGATCACACAGACAAAATTATTTTGGCTTCTTTTTCTCTAGATAATAAATATCTTGTAACAAGTTCAGAATCTTCTTGCAAAATCTGGAATGTAGATAGAAACTTTTAGTTAATCAAAAATATATAAGAAGGTTTTCTCTCAGCTGCTTTTACAGGAGATGGACAGTATTTAGTTTTGGGCAACTTAGATTCACGCTGTCAAGTTTTAAAAATAGAGAAGCAAAAAGGACTTATCAGCAAGCTCACAGGTAACATTTTATAAATATTAATTAAAATCAATTAAAATATACATAAATTATTTAGGCAACAATGAAGATGCAGAAGAAATTAATAAACTCGAAGACGTATTTTATTTGGAAAAAGAGCTATGATAGTTGTATATTTATTTATGTATTTTTAAGTTTTTTTTATATCAAAAGAGTAATAAAATTATAAAAACAAATTGATAAAATAAAAATAAGAATAAAATTGATTGATATAAAGTAATCAAATTTAAGAATATATGTGTTTAGTTTTACCTTTTATATTTATTTTTAATTCATATTTCTAAATATTATTATTGATTATTTTTAAAATAAACTTATTAACCGATGAATTATTGTATTTTCTAAATTAAAAATATTTGTTGCTATTAAAATTTTAAAAAAGGTATATTTTAAGTATCATTTTAATAAAAATCAATTATTTATATTATAACATTCATAGTAATTAGATAATTTTTTATCTATCTAGATATTTGAAATTCCGTATACTAAAAAACTACCCAAATTAAAAATTGATGTATAATTAAAATATTTATCAAAACCAAATTTATTGTACTCAAATACAATAATAAAATTATATGTAAAAAAATACAATTATTATTTATCTTATTAAATATCTACATTTTCCCTTTTTTGAAATAGATATTTCCTAATTTTTTTTGAAGTTAAAATTATTTTTTTGTCGAAATGTAAAAAATATATTTGAATTGATAAATTTACTTTTTAATATTTCATTTCAAAAAAAAAAACATGTTTTACTGTAATTTTATTTTGGCATTTCTTGAAGTAGAATCTAATTCATTGAAGTTCTGATGAATTGGGCTGGGCATCATAATCATAATACAACATTTTTACAAATGTAATCTAAAAATGAGTATATTAATAATCATAAAATGTGCAAAATGAATAGGTGTGAAATAATCAATTTTATTGTTTTCATAAATATTTTTAAAATAATTATCTAGTCATATTTTAACAATTATAAAGCATAATTTATCGTGAATTTATATATTAAGCACAATTTATTATTTTTACGAATTTTAAAAATGCAAAAATTTATAAATTAATTAATTAGCGGCTTACACAAAAGATAATTATCTAGTCATATTTTAACAATTATAAAGCATAATTTATCGTGAATTTATATATTAAGCACAATTTATTATTTTTACGAATTTTAAAAATGCAAAAATTTATAAATTAATTAATTAGCGGCTTACACAAAAGAATGGAAGCTTAATTACACAAGCACACACAAAAAAATCAATCAATAATCTTTAGGATTAATGAAAAAGGTGTAAAATCTAATTAAATTTCAATTAAATGATACATAAGGGGTAGATCTGTCTTTGAGAGTTCTTTTGATTAAAAAAGGATAACCAAGAAATCAACAGTAAATAAATTTTTATTTAGATTATTTTATTCATCTGATAATATAGATTGATTTTAATTAAATGAATTGATATAGAATTAATGAATTGTAAGTTGATATTAAATTTAGTGAGAATATCATTAATATACCGTATTCCCCCAATAACTTTCATGCTCTAAATAGCTGGGGGAAGTCAAAATTTTCAGCTTTTTAATTGGTAGCATCCCCTATTATTTTCAAGAATTGCGAGTTGAATGGTTTGAGGGAATACAGTATAAGTAGAAATTCCTGTTGCATAAATTAAAAATGATCAAATGAGAGGTGGACATTCTAGCACTGGCTAAAATACAATATATAATACAGACCTCAAACAGCTGTATTTATTGAAATATTAATATTTGAATAGATAAAAAAATTTAATAGAAATAATATGTTATAAAAATATAATGCAAGAAAGAAATAAAACTAGAAGCATGCCTTCAATAGAAAACTTTTGTTAGAGATTAAATTTGTTCAGAAAAAAAATAGAGAAACTTGATGTTTATTCAGATCATTTTATATAATAAAAACACACTTTAAATTAGAATACATAAAACTATAGAAGCTAAGCTCAGAAAATAATAGGGTGATGTAATTATTATTCCAAGCTTAAAAAGAATCCTTTGGATTAGTAATTTGAAGGTAAAACGCACAAATAATTAATAAAATCAAAAGAAAAAAAAATATTAGATTTTAAATTTATCCAAACCAGTATAGTCCTACCAAATTATATAGTTGTATTGAACTCTAGCTGAGAGTTTAAAAATCCTAAAATATAAAAAAATAATATTTATAAAGAAAAATATTAAATAAGGATAATAAAATTAATTCAAGACTTTTAAAGTTCGTCCAGTACCTGGTTTTTTCCAAAGACTTAGTTAAGATATAGTCATTTTAAAAAGAGCACAATAACTATAAGGAGAATTAAATGAATATTTATTGATTTATCAATTTTTTTAATTTATTTTCCTTATCAATCATTCTAATTCATTTAGTACCTTACTAATAAAATAAAGTAATTATCCGCAATTTGAAATTCTCCAAAATATCTTCAAATTTTTTCATTGTTGCAAAATTAAGATAAGATATAATTATTGTGAATAATCAGTCTTTATAAAGATATTTATTAATACTAATATTATTGCAGAGATGCAAATTTAATAAAATACTGGCTTTAGCCCTCACGAGTTATGGCAATTTGTGTACTACTGATACGATTAATCTATATATATATACGAGTTAGTGAATATTATTTACTTATAAATATCAATTTGCTTTATAATTTATTTAATTTATGCTATAGAAATAATAATTGAAATTCACTTCTAATTTAATAAATATCATTGCTGTATTGAAATCCAAAAGCAAAATTTTGTTATGAATCGATAGTATTTTGAGAAGTACTAGCTTTTGACAATTTATTAGCAGTAAATAAAGCTTATATTTTTGGAAAATATTTATTGTTTAAAGTATTACTAAATATTATTAAAATAAAAATAAAATAAAATGCAAAATAATAATAGCATTTTAAGTATTGTTTTAAAAATTATAAATTATTTATACTCTAAAATACTACAAAAGAATTAAAAAATTAGATTTTCACATTATTGAAAAAAATTATTAATTTTTTTAGCAGTATTATTTTGAAATATTTATTTAAAATTATTCCATAAAAATAAAAAAATTCTAAATCAAAGCAAATAAGAATCGAAGTAAAATAAATCTTGTATGTTAGTAGGAAAGAAAGCGTGTTAAAACTGATTAAATTCTTTTTATATGTAAAAGACAGACAATCAAAGAAACAGTAAAATAAAAATTAAAATAAAAACCGGAATAAAATTTAGTTATCAGAAGGAAAAGTTAATTAATAAATAAATAAAATAAAATTTTTGATTATTAAAGGAATTGCAAAATTAGTGAGTGACTTTATTTTTTCTAATTTAATAAATTCTATGCAATTAATTTAAATTTTTACAAGTATTTACTTTATTTAAAAGTCCATCTAGTTCAAAATTTAAATTCCGTAATTAATAAATTCTAAATATTGACAGAATAAAATAATTTTAAAAGAGTTTAATTATATTTATATTCTAAATTAGTTATTTGTTAGTAATCCTCTAATCAGGCATTTATTTTTCACTAGAACCCGTAGTTTAAAAAGCAGCTAAAATTTCTATTAGAAGGTTTGTTTTCATTTGATAAAGTCAACTGTATTTATTTAATCAAATCATGTTGCTCATTATTTCTTTTGAGTTATATTATAAACAAAAGAAGCTGAAGGTATCAATTTTTAAAACAGAAATAAAATGATTAGATCTAGCATTTCATAATAGTTACTTACATTTCTTTCTATAGTAGTTAGTGTCTATTCTTATTGGGGTACGTTTTTGATGAATCGTTTAGAATTATAAATAAAATTTAAATTTTATTTCGTATAAATAAATTTCTATGTTAAATTTATAATTTGTTGGGTTTTTAATATAATTAATAATTGATAAAAACAAAAATTAAAGAATTTTAAGATAAAAAACCTAAATATGATCTATAGCTTAAATAAAGGGGACAAAATAGATAAAGGAGAAGAAAGATAAGTACAATATTTTAAATAGCTTATCTCAAGAAATATGCTAGATAAATAAGCTATTTAAAAATAAATATTGAGTCATCAAAGCGCACTAAATCTTAATAAAGCTTATCTGACCTTTACCTAGATCTAAAAAGTAGAAGTTTTAAAGCAGCCAAGATTTATTTTTGATAAAAAAAATAATGAGCTTTCATAAATCTAAAAACAAAAGCTGATTAATCTTGCTCTCCAAAAAAATAAATTGAATAAATAAAAAAAGATATTTAAGATGAAGTATCCTCTGGACTAGGATGGTAGAAAAAGGATTCTAGGAGGAGGTACATGCTGTAGTTCTTAGAGACCTATAGAAAGTGAATTTTCAATGGTTAAAATCTAAGAATTTGAGCAAAAGGATCTTTAAGCTAAACCAGTAAATAAAGATTTTGAGAAAATTTACTCTAAGAAAGTAAAAAATAACAAATATGTAAGTGAAATAGTTTAGAAAGAAGAGCAGTACTCAGAAACTAAAGATCTTTTAGAGAAATGTCTAAACAGATTTAGAGAAGAAATAACAGTTAATGTTAATTCATATAGGACTCACACTGTTGAGCTATTTAACCTTTGTCTTTTATATATCATATCAGGAGCTTAGTCTATAGATAGAGATGATTAAAATGAGATTCTAAGCGAAGTCAATATTTTCTTAAACTAAGTAAGAGAAAATATTAAGCTTTTCGCTTGCCAAGATGTAGAATTTATTTATTCTTTCTTTTCTGATTTGAATGATGAAAATTTAGATAGCTTTCAATTAAATTAACTTTCATAAGTTATTTTGTTTGTGAAAAAACTAACTGAAGGAAAAATTGAAGAAAACGAAAAATAAGAATTGATATCAAGCATTCAAGATTTAGCATTCAATAAGTCTGATCAACTCTAATATGTTTGGCAAATTGTAGATAGAGCTCATGAAAAGATAAAGGCTTTTACGAAATACAATATTATATGCCAAATTTCTGCTCTTTGGGCTCAAAAATATGAAAAATTCGGTTAATTTCATGATATTTCAGCTTACGATGAAATGATATTCTATATTGAAAAGTTTATAGAGTTTTCTCAAAAGCAGAGTTCAAGCTATTTTATCCTCTACATTCTAGTTTAAATCAACTATTTATTAGAAAAATTAGTTTAGAATGAAAAATTAACAGATATTGCTATTGTGATGAGAGATAGGTTTAAAGCAGATCAAGTTGTTCAATCATTTATAAAGATGCTTAAACAATAATCTACATAGCAGTAATAATCAGAAAACTTTCTTTTATTCTTTAAGTTCACTGTAAAAGATGTCACTTATAGATTCTTGTCAGACGCGATTTTGCTTAAATTCTACAGTATTTTAAAATACGAAGACATATCTGAGGTAGACTAGCTTTGGATTCATTTAGTTTATACCTATGTGACAGAGAAGAATGAGTCAGTTAAATTAGTCTTTTAGAATAATTAGATCTTTGTTAGAAAAGTTAATGAGGAGTTAGAGAGAAATCCAACAAAGATAAGTCAAAGTGTTGTATAATACTAACAAAAGAGAAAGCAAGAACTCTAATCTAATAAAATCAACAGCACTGAAATAGATTAACTTGAAGATACCATTAAAGACCAAAACGATTTTATTGAAAAAATCACAATAAAATTAATAGAAAAATGGGAGTTAGAAGCAAGATAAAGATTGGAGAGAGATATTGCTTTGAAAGATGATATCTTACTCGAAGTTTAAGACCTTTATATAGATCAAAATTTAAACTACCTTTGTGGAAACTAAATTTTCAACTAAGCGAATGATAAAGGTAGTGCTGTTGATTAGATCATAACTTAATTTTTGATACCTAATTAAATTGATGAGAATCGAGGAAGCTTCAGAGATAGCTTCTAGTGTAAAATTTTGGCTATACTTGCTGAGGGTGGTACAGGCAAATCAATGCTAGTTAAAAAATTAGAAACTATCTTGATGAAAGAAAAGGCTTAAAGTGCTAAGAAATACAATTAAGAAATAAATTTTATTCCTTTACTTGTTAGATGCAATATGTTAGATTTAAAGAATCCTTCATTAGAGAGCTATTTGTAGGCATAAAATCTTAGCAAATAGCAAATAGATAGACTGAAAAACTTGTCTAAAAACAAAGTAATTTTCTTAGATGGCTATGATGAATACGCTGGTGATTATTTTAGAATATCTTCCTAACTTTAATTGCAAGAGTGGAAAAACACTATTGTCATCGTAACATCAAGATTAGAGAAAATCAATGAAAATGATGCTCGAACATATTTCAGCCACGACAATGAAAATGGTGTAATAGACGAATAGTCATTTTGCATCGTTAAACTCAAAGAATTTGAAACAAAAGATATAAAATAATATTGCTCTAAATTCTTTTATAAAGAAAAAACTAAAAACTAGATTTCTTTTTCCTAACAGGAATTCTTAAATATCATGGAGACTTGCCTATAAAATAAGCTTATGGAAGGTTTGTTGTTTTTACCTATCAACTTATATCTCTTTACCCGAATGATTATTGTAAAAACATAAAGCGAAATCAAAGAGTTGATCAAAGGAATATCAGATTAAATCTCAATTTAAGAAGTTTTCTTCAGAGAGTAGTTCAATAGAGAAGCAGTAGATTTCATGAATTAAATATCATCTGATTTATCTGATAAAACTCTTAAAAATGAGATAATTTCTTCATTCTTTGTTTACTTCTAAACTATTTCAATTCAGATGTTTTGCAATAAAGGAGTAAAAAGCAACTTTTTACAGCTTAACAAAGACGAAATATAATTTTAATTATAATAACAAATAAAAAATATGATCAGCCCAGAGGATTAAATTAAGCTCAAAGATAAAATAGTAAATTATGTGAATTCGAAAATTATCACCAAGGTTAAAGAAGAGGAAAGTTAGCATTATTTAGAATTAAAGCAAGTAGTTGAGTTTAAACATAAATCACTGTTTGAGTACTTTGCAGCAAGAGCCATGAAATATGATTTTGACATCCACGGTGAAAATATCTGCAATCTCTCTATCTCAGAGCTCTAGAACTTTAGTATCAATAAAAAAGTAATAATGAATGCAGGAAAAAATCAATCTGAACAACAAATTCTGCTTAAATTACACAAACTACTTCAGCCTGAGTTACTTTCTTAGTCCTTCAAGTAAAATTATGCAGCTGAAGATATCAATAAAACCAATAGGTATATTCAATATATTAAAAAATCTACTATTTCGAACCCAAACGAAGTAAGCAAAATAGATGTTGGCTCATCAAATCTATTGTCAGTCTTGTTTGTTTCTAAATTTTCTTATCCTTATTTGAGTTTCAAGAAGTGTTCCTTTTCAAAAGCCTACATTCCTTTCAAAAAAAGCAGTCAGCTGAGTTTCGACTAGTGCAATTTAAGTGAAGCTTACTTACAAAATTAGGATTTTTCATCGTTTGAAAACTCTAACACTAGAAATGCTCTACTTGACTCATTTTAAAATATTTTTGACTCTTTAGATGTTTTTGATTTTAGAAAAGCAGTTTATTTCTAAAACAAATTAATTTCTATAACCAAGACTGGTTTTATTAACTATTTTGGATTTAATAAAGACAATACTTATTAACTAAAATTATCTAAGAGAATTACAAGTTCTTGCTTAAATACTTTAGATGTATTCAATAATAAACTTCTTGTCTCAGCAGTTAAAAGTATATTTTTGATCAACCCTGATAACTTTGAGATAGAAGCTGCATACAAATTTCCCTCATAAATAGAAACTGTTTCAATTTATAACGATAAGTGCGCAGTTTACTTATAAAATTCATTTAAATATGTTGGAAGTGTTTAAACTGGATTCAAGCAAATAGATATTTAAGGCGAAGGAGCTATCTTATTCAAAGAATAACTAATTACTTATCATTAAGGCTAAATGGAAATTTATGATATCAAGTAAAACCCCAATCTAATTAATTCAATCTAAAGTTAAAAATTCACAAGGGGGTTCATAAATAAACAAGGGACTTATCTTGTTACTATTTTAGATTCTTAAATTAGCTTTTGGAACTTTGAATAACTTCAGCTGATATAAGAAATAGATGAATATACAGGCTATATTAATCATGCTTCCATTTCTCCAGATGGTAAATTTTTTGCAACTGCATCTGATGACTAAATGTGTTAATTGTTCTAATTTCAAAGTGACAAATTAAATATATTTTCTACAATATATGATCAATAATATTCGATGTCTACGGCTAGCTTTTCATAAGATTCTTAATTTCTTATTACTGCTTCATATAAAAACAGCTGCTAAATACGTAAAATAGATAAAGATTCAGCAACGACTGAAATTATTCATGCAGTTTAAGAAGAAATAAGTAGCATTAAATCCCTTTCTTACTCTAAAAATGGGAAAAATCTAGCAACAATTTCTTGGGAGGGTAATATTAAAATTTGGAGCTATGAAAAAGACTACTAATAAGTTAAATAATTATCAACCGATTGTGCAAATAATAATATAATTATTTTCTCTAAGGATGGTAAGTATCTCATTTCTAATTCATTTACAGGTGTCTGTAAAATATGGAACATTTAAAAAAACTATGAATTGCTAAAAACTATTGAACTTGAAACAGGTATTGAATCAATTGCATTGTCATAAGATAGCAAATATCTGGCAATAGGTTGTAATGATAAATCACTCTAAATCTTAAATGTGTAATCAAGTTTTAAACTAGTGAAAACTCTCTAATTTGGAGATAAAGACAATGAAGAGGAATATGGATGTTGTGTTTAATCTGCTGATTTTTCTCCAGACGGTAATTATCTTGTTGCGGGTATTTCCAATATAGGAATAAAAATATTTAATATTAATAATGATTTTAAAGAACTACTAAATAATGAAAAGGGATTAGAATAAATGCACTGCGTTTGCTTCTCTCCAAATGGTAAGTATTTAGCAAGTGCATCTAGTGATACTACATGCAAAATATGGAATGCCTAAAAGAATTTTGCAATGATTAGAAACATTAAAGATCACACAAAATAAATTATATCTCTTGCTTTTTCTCAAGATAATAAATATTTAGCAACAGGCTCAGATGATAATACTTGTAAAGTTTGGAATATTGAAAAAAACTTTGAATTAATTAATAGTATTGTAGCTCATTCATTAATTGTTACAGCTGTTGCTTTCTCTCCTGATTCCAAGCATCTAGCAACAAGCTCTGAAGATTGTACTTTCAAAGTCTGGAATTTAGAAAATGGATCTGAACTAATTTAGAGCATATAGGGACACAGTGATAAAGTATCTTCAATCATAGTTTCAAACGATGGTAGATATCTGATAACAAGCTCTTATGACAAAACAATCAAAATTTGGGATATCTAAAAAGACTTTGAACTTACTAATACAATTTAGGATAGCCTCAATCAAATACTAAGCATAGCTCTGACTCCTGATGATAAATTCTTGATCTCAGGTTTATCTAATGGTACTATTAATGTATGGAATGTAAATTAAAATTTTAAACTATCACAAACATTTTAAGCACATGCAGGTGGTGTAATTTCACTCTAGACTACTCAGAAATACCTATTGTCATATTCTTTAAAAGAAGGTTGTAAACTTTGGGATTTTAATAATAAATTTTAATATTTAAGTTCAAGCTAAGAACAAGCTGCTGGTGCTGCCTACATAAAGTTGTCTCCAGATGGTCGCTATCTAGTAACAAGCAATAAAAATAAATCAGATTCCAAAGTTACAATTTGGGATGTCGAGGATAATTATAAAATTGCTAAAATAATTTAAGATCACTCAGATTTTGTAAGCGTTATAAGTTTTTCTCCTTAAAACAAATACCTTATTACAGGGTCTGATGACACAACTTGTAAAATTTGGAGTATTAACAATAGCTTTAAGCTAGTTTAGACAATTGAAGATCACACAGATAGAATGGTTATGGCTTCTTTTTCTTTAGATGGCAAATACCTTGTAACAAGTTCATAATTTTCTTGCAAAATATGGAATGTAGAAAGAAACTTTTAGTTCATCAAAAATATAAAAGGAAGTTATATGGTCTAATATCTTTCAGCTGTTTTTACAGTAGATGGATAGTATCTAGTGCTAGGTAACTCAGAATCACGCTGTTAAATTTACAAAATAGAGAAACAAAAGGGACTTATTAACAATCTCACAGGTAAATAAATTATTCTAAATATTAATTAAAATCAATTAAAATAAAAAATATTTTTAAGGCAACAACGATGATGTAGAAGAAATTAATAAACTTGAAGATGTATTTTATTTGGATTATGAATTATGAGAGCTGCATATTTAATTATTTTTTGTTTGCCTATTTTATTTTAATTGAGTACAAATATTATTAAAAATAAAATTTCAGAATGTTTGTAATTAAGTAATGAAAATTATGAATATACTTATACACAGCAATCACTTCCTGAGTTTTAAAATATGGAAAAAGTGGAGACAAAAGAATGTGATTCCTATATTTGCTTTTTTATGTATTAAATAAATAAATAATATTATTTTAATTTTTATGAATGAATATTTATTTTTTAATTTTATTTTTGTTTTTGATTTTTAATTGAAAATATAGATATTATTTTTAGTTGTTTTAAAAGAAAATTTTAATTATTTATTAATGAAAAAAGAGAAACTTTGTTCAATATGTAAAAGATTGGTCAATTTATTAAATAAAATACTTTCTAAATATTTATTTTTTTTTATATCTCTCATTTATCATTAATTTTCTAAATTTATATATTTTATTGCAGTTTTATTTATTCTACTTATCCTAAATATTTTTATTGAAAAATAAGTAATTAATTAATTAATTAACTATTTTATAATTAACTAAATTTAGATAAAATTGTTTCTAACTAAATATCAAAAAATTAAATGATATAATAAAATAAATATTTTTATTGGTTAGAAGATGTAAGTATTTATTTTAATTAAAACAAAAAAATATTTTTACTTAATTTATTTATTTTTTGATTCTGATTATGATATTAATTAATTTTATTCACCAAAAATTTTATTATATTATTTTTAGTTTTTATTTTATTCATCAAATAATTAAAATATGTATTCTGATAATTTTTTATTATCTCTAATATCTATTGACAGTGGCAATAAAATTAATGAATAAAGTTATGATAAACAAAAAATGAAGCATAAGAAGAAGTATCTTTTATAAGCCATAACTTACTTGTGATATTTTTATGTGAAATATATATATAGTCAATTTCAAAATATTGACCGCCCCCCTATAAAAAATATATTTTATACCTGTTAATTCAAAAAAATTTTCAAATAAAAATAAATAGGTGTTAATTAAATATGGTGTTAATATATGAGAACTTATTGTATTTGGTTTTTATTATTTACTTCTATTTTTTTTATTGTTTATCAAAAAAAAAATCAAAAAAGTGTAACTTATAAAGAGTTATATAAAATAAATCAATTACTAATTTTTTTGAGTTTAAATTTAGAATAACAAAAAAAACAAACAAAAAGTAAAATACCTTACTTAAATTATTATGTATCAAATAAAATTAACCTAAATGTAATTTATTTTAGGTGTGATAATTATATTAGCTTGATTAAAATATGTGGTTGATATATCTATGTTTATGTAATATTAATTAAGTTCTTACATGAATTAATTTATTTATACTTTTTTATCCTTATTTATTTACATTAAAAAATTAACTTACTAGAGGATTGTTTGTAATGAATGTAAAAGTATATTCAAGCTTTTAAGCTAGTATTATTTTGTTTTTAATAAATTTTTAACCAGAAAAACTATAACTATAACAGGAGATAATATGTTAATGACCTATTACAGTTTCTTTTTAGGTTAAAAACAAATTTACATTACAAAGATTACTTTGTATTTAAAAAAATGAATAGCTCTGATGTAATCATAGGAACAAATACTTAAAATTTGTTAGATATTGAAGAAATTTTAATGATTTAAGGTTGTTTGTTTGATTATTAGTAAGTATGTTAGCTTATTTAGAGTGGATATGATTTTAGAATACAAGCATTTGGAGTGTATAAAGAATATAATTAATTATTAATTAATTGATTAATTGTAATCCAATAAATATATCTATCTATTTAAGTATAACAACTTTAATTGATTTGCGAATACAAAAACTCTAAAGAAAATATACAAGAAATACATTAAGAGGAAATAAATATTAATTACTAAAAAAGCAAGTAGAATCACTAAATAATAAATAGCGTTTTAGCCGAATCAAAAGCTTCATCAAACAGTTTATATCTATCAACTAATAGCTATGTATTTTGCAAAGGTTCTTAATGAAGACAGATGTGGAAAATTATATGTCAATCGCCGCTAATCCTTACAAGCAGCCTAGAATGCTGAGTCGTAAAAAATGTATGGATAAGTAGAATAGCAAGAGTTGAAAAAGGTAAAAAGGCAAGTTTTTAGAAGAAAAAGCTACGCAGACTGTGGTAAAGGTATGCATAAATCAAGCTATGTATAGAGAATTGATGCGGTGTGCCCTATTTCCACTATTTCATAACATGTAAAAATAGAATAGTAGTTAAAAGAAGAGATGAATTTTTCATCTCAATGCCAAAAATAAACTATGAGTACAGGTACTTTCCTTAAGTCTGTAAGGTTTACAGCCAAAATGAAAAGAAGTAATTTTTTTTATAATGCAAATTAATTGAAAATAAAATTTTAATAAATAAACTAATTTAGCAAGAATTTTAAATAAGCATCGAGGTTCTTAGTTTAACATAAATGTCAATTTGAACGAGTAAGACTATATTTACCAAATTTATTAATGAAATACTTAAAAGCGAAATAAATACTTTTATAATCAACTAATTTCTTTAGTGTTAAATTATGTAAATAATTCAAAGGGCTTTTTTGCTAAAAATGTTTAAAATAATACTTTAAAGTATTAGGAAAATTCAAATTCTAAATAACTAACTAATGAGAACGTCTTAGCTTTCATCTGTTAAAATTTATCCACATAAGATAATGATAAAAATTATAAATTTACCTAATTAATTCAATTGAAGAATAGATACTTCTAAAATACAAAAAATTTAATTTAAATAATAGCTTTCATCCCTGAAATTTACAAATTTAGTTAGTTAAATCTATCTTTATAGAAATTATTTTATATTTGCTATCTAATAAGCTTTCATAAGCATTATTAAAAGGGATATTTTCTTGTTTAATTCTAAATCAGATTTCGCTAGGTTTTTTTATATAAAAACACATTCATATTTTCCTCCTTTGGATTTCACAAATATCCTCAAAATTTTTTAATATGAACATTAGACTAATTTTTTAGAAACAATTAAGTTAGTAAAATAAATAATCTAAATTCTATTAAAAAATTCAAGCTTTTTAATAACATTTAAATATTATTAGAATTACGATAAAGATTTTTACAAAATTTACTGGTTATTTTTAATTTCTGGAAAGTAAAAATTAATTTAAAATTAGTGATAGTGATTGATTACTGAAGTTTTATCAAAACTTATTAGTAATTTAATATGTTTCTAAAAAGTTTACTGAAGATTTTACAACCAAGTTAAAATAGATTTATTTTCTTTGATTTAAAAAATAAAATACGCTAAAAAAATGATTTTCAATTATTTTAAAAATGCTTTTATTAATTATTTTGTCCAAAAAATTAGATTAAATGTTGAAAGGTCTCCTTCATAAAGAGGACAGTCTCATGGATTAGACACTCCTAGAAGAAGAGATGATTCTAGATAAAATTCTGTAGTTAATACGCCCTCTTGGAAGACTGTTAATGGAATCTAATCACCTTTGGAAGATAAAGTAATTTTAAATTAAAAACACATTAATATATAAAAAAAATTTCTTTAGAATTTGAATTATTTTTCATTTTATTTAAATTATTCTTAAAATATAGAAAAATGGCAAAAAAAATCTTAAAAGTATGATGCTAATTAGCGATGGAAGTAAGCCTTTGAGCCAGTAAAGGAGTTAATCAAAAATCACAGCTAAAAAAGAAGGAGAACAAACACCTGTAGATTAATAAATACCTTCTTCTAATTAGATAAAAGATGGTCAAAAACCTTAAGAGAAAGAAGATCAATCAAATTCTTCGTTTTCAAACTCTTAGATGTCAAATAAATAAACTGAAGTTTGTATCCCAACTTTAGTGAATATTAATAATCAAATTAATGTGAATATAAATGGACTCAGACACCAAAATAGTATACAACTAAACAAAGAAGATTTAGACCCTAAATCTTCTTCAATTTCCCAATTTTAAGACGAAGTCATTGAAACTT
This sequence comes from Tetrahymena malaccensis 436, assembly GCA_000231845.2. Taxonomy (NCBI): domain Eukaryota; phylum Ciliophora; class Oligohymenophorea; order Hymenostomatida; family Tetrahymenidae; genus Tetrahymena; species Tetrahymena malaccensis. The sequence goes on along the minus strand of JH720071.1, from coordinate 38,985 downwards.
GCTCTCCTTCTACGAAAGTTAATAAAAAGTATTCAGATGATTAAACTCCAGAGAAATAATTCGATAAACTAGAAACTCTAAAGGAAGAGCATGCTCTAGAAGCACTTGCTCATTAATAGAGCATAAGGGAAAGAAAAAGATCTATTTCAGCAGATTCAGGGAGAGAGAAAAAAATTGGTAGCAGCTAATTCTCAAAGTTCATAAATGAAGAAAACAAAGGAGACACATAATAATTTAATCAGATTAGCTTAAAGATTCCTTTGATTTAAAAACTCGATTTAGAGAAATCTAACAAATTCACACTTAAGAGACAGCTTAGCAATAGAGAAACTCCTAGCTCAAGTTTGTATTCGCAGAGTAACGCTGATGCGAGTAAATAAAGTTAGCAAAAATTTATGTATGTGACAAACTATTGGAGATTTGTTGAAAAAGTACATTCTAACTCTAATTAAATTCTTCAAAATATTCAAAATTAAAGAAGAGAATAAGCCCAATTACTCAACTAGTAACAAGTGACCATTCCTCTTGTTCCTATTAAAAAGTTCCATAAAAAAATTAAAATAGACTTTGAGAATCAAGAATACTTCAAAACCACTTTAACTTCTAGATTCAGTCAAGCTGAAAACTAAGAAACAAATAAAGGCTATTTAAGCTCTCGTCTATCTTCTCCTTTAAAACCTAACAAAAAATAAAACTCTAAGTTATCTTTAAAAGGAGCTGAAACCTTTAAAAAACCACAATCTTAAGAATATGAATTAGCTTAACATAAATCTGGTTAGAGCTTATTAAAAAGCAAGCAATATAAATAGAAACTTCCAAGTGGACTTATATTTTAAGAAGATAGCATGTAGCATAACCCAAAATTGATTTATTCTCCTAAGAAAAACCATTATAGGTCTACTTCTTATGATGTTTCTGGATAAGATAATTAGAAAAAATTGTGGCTTGCACCTATATCACAGCATAGCATAGGAGAGTAAATTAAAAAACACGAATCATCCTATTAATAAACTAACCTAAAGAAATCAAGACAGTCTTCTCCTTTGAGTGGTAAAAAGAATAGCTTTAGCCGAACTTAAATGTATTTCGATAATTACCAAGTTTCAAAAGTAAATCAAAAGCAACCTGTCAATTCTTCAAAAAAGCTTTGAGCATTTCAATCTTTTATTTACATTAATTTGTGAATACTAATTTAAATTTTTCATAAAAATTTACTCTCTTAAACGATTCTATTAAAATATTTGACTTAGAATTTATAAATTATATTTATTTGATCATTGAACTACACTTTTTACTTTCTTAAATATCAAAATTATGTATTTAAATATCATTTATAAAATGTAATAAATAAAAACTTGCTTAATAAAATTTCATTTTATTATTTTTTAATTGAATTTCATCATTTTTATTAATTTAAATTAGTTTTTTTCCTACTAATTTAAGGCATAAAAATATCAAAAATAATAATAAAAATTGTATTTAACAAAATTTCTTCAGATTTTAAATAAAATATTTCCAATAAATCAAATAAAAATCATAAATTTAATAAAAAACAAATAACAAAAAAAAATTGATTAATTTTTTGTGTTAAACTGAAATAAGTATCATAAACTTTATTAGAAAAATTAAATTAGAGTGAATAAAATTAAAAATTTTCTAAATTTGTTGTTTTTTTGATTACTTTATAAATTTAATAAAGCTTTCTATTGAATTGAGCCTAAATTAACAAGCAAAAAAGTTCTTTAATTTCTTTATTATTTCTTTTATTTTGAAAAAAATCTTCTCATTCTTAAAAACATTAAGATTGTTTAAAAAAATGATATTTTAAGAATTATTTTAAATTTACTAAATTTAAACTCGACTATCTAAAAAGTAATAAAAGTAAATTGAAAGATTAAAGAAAATTGAAAAAATAAAATGTAAATAAATAAATAATTATTGGTATTTGAATTGGTAATTTTTTTGCAAAATTTAGAATATTTTATTCATTTACACTTACGGAAAATACAATTAAATTTAGGTTTAAATAAAAGATTTTAAGTTTTTGTTTAATCATAAATCTTATTTTGATTTTGTAGGTTTGGATGATATTAGACTATACTTTTGAAATGAAGTGTATGTGGCAGGATTTCTATTCTGTTTAAGATAGTTGCCTTACTTATAGACTTACTATTGATCATCATAGTGAGGTGATAAAAAGTTACCAGAAACACCAGTATCAAGTATAAAGTAGCTGTCTTAGCTTTAGTCAAGAGAAGCAATCATCTTATAATTACCTCCCCAAATTCCTTTCCAAGAATCGTTTTAGAAATCAAGAGCACTTACATGAACTGTATATTTTGATCCTTTAGATTTGTAGGATCTTTCGAAGAGAGATTTCAAAGGAGTTTTTGAAAAAGGAATATGGATAAAATGATGTTAGTGAAGCTCACCATAAAACCATTTTTACATGTTACCTCCTAATTTTTCCTTTTAATAATATGAAAAGTAATGAATTCTAACAATTGTTGAAATTATATATATTTGAGTTTACCTTCAAGAAAAGATAAGCTTCATTTATCGAAATTATGAAGTTATAAATACAATCTTTTCCTTTCAATGTAGAGTTAGTATTTCTGCACCATTCTTCGTTAATACTTTTTCCTTCAGACCAATTTTGAATCTAATTTAATCTGAAGTGGTCAAATATGAAGTGGACTGTTACTTTTAATCTAACAAGGACATCATCTGAGTACTAAAGTAACAATTTCTTACTTAAAAAATAGTCGATTGCATAATAAACCGAAGCCCCTGTAGAATTTTCTTCTGCATAAAAATCCCAACTTGCCAATAAATTCATCATTTCATCACACTAAGAAATCTAGTCAGAAGTGAGAATACTAATTAATTTAATGATAAAATTTGCTTTTTTCAACAAAAAAATACTGTAAAAATTACTCTTTCTTATTCTTGTGATAGATATTTAAGTAGTGTTTATGAATCTTTTCTGCATAACTATCCTTGACGTCTCTTTGCATGTTCATTACATGTTCAGGAGATATTTTTGTTCCATTTCTGATATATTCTTCAATTATTTATGTTATTCTTTTGCTTCTTGCTGTGGATGCCACATACAAAGACAAATTATTTAAAGTATTATCAGATGCAAATTTATTGTTGGCAGTCACAACATAACCTAAAATTTTAAAATACACTATTTTTCTTTTATTCTTGAATAAAGCTTACCTTTTGGAGGATCATATGAGCGAGGTTATTCTTAAATAGTGTTGAATCTGAGCCAATCGTTCTTTGATTTAGTTCCATCTTAAATGAAAGCACCCTAATATGGATTTGCTCTGATTGGATGTTTTCCCATACCAAAAAATCCGATATGATTATCGACAGTAGCAAAAGATAGTGCTTGAGTTGGTCCATCAATAAGATTTAGAGAATCTATTAACTCTTAGTAATTATCTAAATGGTAAAAGTTGAAAATACCGTCACATGTTTTATCATTATCAATATATCCTATCCAAGCAAATGAAACGTTCATAGAATCTCTTTGGAGAATAGGCCCTCTGTGAGTTAATTTAACAGTTAAATTATAAGCCTAGCCACTTTTAATGTTAATTTATTCCTTTACTGCCTTTAATTGACGCCATTCATTGTCTAAGAAATATTTATCTCCTTCCTCATTTAACTTTTCCTAATACAAATCACTTGAGTCTGTATATAAAGTAGTCATTCCCCATGCAAAATAGTTGGTCTATCCACTAAGAATAGCTCCAATACCAGGCATTGATCCTCCTGAGACGGTTTATTCTTTACCATATTTAGTTTTAAATTGCAAAACAGCTTAAGCCCAAATTGCAGGTATCTGGTTATCCAAGTGAGGATCATTAGCGAGAATAGGTTTTCCTGTTGTTGTATGATTACCATGGATAGCCCATCCATTTGAGCCTTTATTTTCGCTCAAAAATTAAACTATTCCTGTCTTCATAATTAATTCTAATTTTTCTACTGATAATGAACTTCCAGCATCTTAATCTTCCTCTAGATCTATCTTAGGCTATATTAAACCATATAAAAATGTTTGCATAAAAAATGATTATATTAAATTGATTAAATTTATTTATTAACATATCTATACGATTAAGTAGATTTATCTTCTACCCTTTTAATTTGAAGATAAAAAATAAGTAAATGTTAATTATATCAATTACATCAAAAGGAGAATAAAGGCCCATAAGTTTTAATTCTTCATCGGTCATAATCGTTGTATTATCAAAGAGATATCTGTTTCCCATCATTAATTTGACAACTTTTTTGCCAAAGATTTTGATAAGCTTTTCTCTTATTAATTCATAACTCCAGTCAGAGGTTAGCTAAAAATTAAGCAACTTTACAAAGGACAAACTATCTACTACATCCCACTTATCAAATTTATTTCCAGTGATGAAGTATTCCAAAGGCAATATTTTCATAGAATCAACGCAATCATTAATGCCATCAGCATATGCTTAGATAGTCTCTAAAATATCCTTAGTCAAATGATCTCTCATTTTTTCAGCTGCTCTTCTAAATCCAAATTCTCTCATCATTATATCTGTATCTAATGTACTGTTGCCAAAAAGCTCACTCATTCTACCGCTAGCTATTCTTCTATACATATCCATATTCCACAATCTATCTTAGCAATGAACATGTCCTATTATTTATATATAACCAAAACATTATTTAGTTTCTTATTTTTATATTTTTCATTTTTATTTTTCACCTAATCCATAAAATGAGCTTTAGATATTCTCTGAAACGATGTGAGGAATTGCAAATTCATCCCTATATATGTTGATATCCCCGTAATTTCTACTGTGATATAATTTTCCCGAGTAAGAGGGTATCCATAAATATGTAGCCAACCCTACAGCTACAACTGCTAAAGCTATAGCAATCAGAATTAACTATCCTATTCTTTTAAATAATCCCATTTGGTAATACTTACTAACTTACTTTTTAATATTATACTAAATCTTTAGAATAAATCTTTTAATACTCCTTTGAAATTAATTTCCTATTTAATAGTAATTTTAAGATGATAGAATCAAAATATGATTATTGAATCACTATCATTGAATAAATATCAAATTTTATTTATTTTAATCAACAAGAAAATAAAAATGTAAACTCAATATCTATTTTCTTGTATTATTTATCCAAATCTATATAAATAGTTAAGCATATTTTTTTTGCAAATTTAATCATAAATATCTTTAATATCCTAACATAAAAATAACAAATGTAAAATTAATGACATCATAAATAGTTTTCTTCAAATTTATGTATGGTTTAGTATTTTTTTGCAAACTACCAAAAAAAATGTATCTTATTCAAATATATAAATAGATTTGATATAGAATTATAATTAATAGCTAAACCTATAATTTTTTTTATTGTGAGATGTAAGTGAATTTATTAATTTACAAAATACAAGATATTTAATCATTAACTAGAAGCAATTTTTATATTTTATTTGAATATTCATATTATCAATTATTTTTGAATTTACATTCATAATTGTCAAAGTTCAATTCTAAATTCTATCTCAAATAATTATAAAAACTTTGAAAAAAAATTTTAATATTTTTAAATGTAAAATACAGTGAGTGATTAAACATTTTTTTTGTTTATTGTTATAGCAACATGTACTCAAACCAATTTTAATAGATAGGCAATTGTATAATATATATAATTTATGCTTTCTATTAAGTTTAAAAATTACTATTTGGTTCCTAGTTTATACTAAAGAGGTAACTCTTTATTTATGGTAAATTTTATCACTCCTTTTTTATTTTTAAATATACTTTATATTTTATTTTAATCATGATAATATTTTTTTGACAACTAATCTTTTAGATTTAATACACTTACTCACTATTTTGAATTTTTGTGAATCGTTAATATTATTCCATCTATTAATACATATTATAAATAATTTAAAAAAAATAATTGGAATAAAGATTTAAATTATTTTAATCACTAAAATAAAAATTAAAAAAAGACAAATATTTTTTTATTAAATTTTAATAAATATAATAATTTTTCTTTATTATATCTTGATATTTGTGTTAAAAATAACAAATTATAATCACAACAAAATTTAATTAAATCAATAAATAAAAGGCTAAAAATTAAAATATTATTTTGGTTTTTAATAACTTTGCTATTAACTCAAATAAAAAAATAATCTGTTTTTACCTTAAATCAAGTGATAAATTATAGAGTTTAGTGCACATTTATAATGCATAACTTAAGCCTAAAGCACCTTAATAACCAACATAATTACCACTTTTAAATATTGAAGAAAATGTAATTAATTTATTAGTTTTTAAAAGGAAAAAGGATGAAAAAACATAAAATAATAATAAAATAAAAAATAAATAATTTAATAAATTGTTTCAAATAAAAATTAATTAACTAATTAAAATAATTAGAGACAATAGCAAATTAATCAAATAAAAAGCTGATAAATAATCAGAGTACTTTTGTTTTAAATAAATTTAGATATTAAAAGATTCACTCACAATCCAAAAGAAATAAGCTGTTTTACCTTAAATCTAGCGTCAAATTTGAGAGGTTATTGCAGCCTATCAATAAAGAACCTAAACATAAGGCTCCACTTGCACCAATTTTATTGGAACTTTTTAAATTTTGAAGAAAATAAAAATAATTAACTTGCAAACTAGGAGGAAAAATTAAGAAAAAAATTGAAATAGTAATAAATTAATTAATAAATAAATAGTTTGAGCAAATTATAAATTAAAATGACTTAAATAAAGATAAAACATAGTCAAAACCAAAACGCAAATAATAAAAATATCATAATCATAAAGAAATAAGTTTTTTTTACCCTAACATAACAGTTAAATTTGAGAGATTCGTACAGTTTGGTAATGCAGAACATAAATTTGACACACCATCATTACCGATTTAATTACAGCTTTTTTAATTTAAGAAAATGTATTTAGTTTATTAGACATTTAGTAGGAAATAAGAATAAGCTGATGAATTAATTAATAATTCAAGTTAATGTTAAAAATTCAAATAACATTAAAAAAAAATAATCTAAACAAAAAAGTAATTAAATCAAATAAAAAGCAAATAAATAAATAAACAGAGAATTTATTTTCTATTGAGTTTAATATTAAAAAATATGAGAATATAAAAAAAATTTGCTTCTATTACTTTAAATCAAGTGTTAAATTTTAGAGATTAGTGCAATTTTATAATCCAGAACTTAACTCTGAAGTACCTTTACTACCAATATAATTTTAGCTTTTTTAATTTTAAAGATTTTATAAATAAATTTAAGTAAAAGCTAAAAATTAATAATAAAATGAAATTAAGTAAATATTAATAATAATAATAATAATAATAAATAGAAAAGAAAATAAATGAGAATATATTTTAAAAAATAGCTTGATAATAATGATAAAATTAATGATAATAATTTAATTTACTTGAGATTAATATGGAGGTGAGTATGAGATTAAAGCGAAGAGTTTAAAAACTTTTTAAGTGATAAAAATAAAGTTAAATAGTAATTAATTAAATAATAAATCTTTACATCTTTATGATTGTTATAAATTTTTTATTATTATATCATTTTTTTTATTTATTTATTTATTTGTTATTTGAAATTTAATAATTTTAATTTAACTAAATTTAATAATTTTTTAAATTAATTTGGTTTTCAATAACAATTAAATAAATAAATAATATTAAAGAATTCTCAATACTTTTATTTTTTTTGTTTATTAATTTTATTTTTAAGACGAATATGATAGACCCAAAAGATAAATATTTAGGTATCTCTATTAATTATTTAAATATAGTTATATAAAGAGTAATTTTAACAAATTAATATATTTTTATAACATTTTAAAATAAATCAAATAAGTTTGAAGCATTTTTATATTAAAAATATATTAAAAACCCTATCCACATTTTTTTAGAAGATTTTTACTAATGATGGTAGAAAAATATTAAGCTGTTTTTTAATTTTACATTTAATTTAGTTGGCCTGAAATTAATATATTAAAAATTAAAAAAGTAACTGGATTTATTTAAAATTTAAATTTAAGATGAAAAATGTATCAATAATAAAATAATTTTAACCAAATATTTTTATGAGAATTAAAAATAAATTAATATCTTGTTTAATTGAATGCTGATTAATATCTAGTAAATCTATAAAAACTAAAAGTAAAATAAATATATGCAATTATGAGTTAACAAGAAACAAATTTTAATAATTTCATGAAAAATTTTAGTTGGTTTTAACAAATCATAATAAAGAATTTAATATTTTAAATGTTATTTATTATTAGCTACTTCAGTAATGCTAAATATAAGATAGATATGCATAAGAAGAGAATTAATCTCTTTTATAATATAAATATTAGATTATTTTTTCTATTGAATAGAATATTTTGATAATTTCTTAGCTATCAAAAATGAAAGTTTAATTTTCACATTTTTCAATAAAATTCGTACCTCTTTTATTAGAAAATATTAAAATTTATATGTTTAATGTCACTAGTAATTTGCACAAACTATTAAATAGACAATTTTAAAATATCTCAACTGAATCTGTTTGATATAAAATTAGTTTAAGATTTAGCTAACAATCTTTTAATTTTATATTTCTTGTAGATTGCTATTAAAACTAGTAAGATTTGCTCTCTTAAGAACAATTTATTCTATATTCTCCAAATTTATAGCTTATCGACTCAGATAAAAGTTAGTTCAAAGCCTATCTAACAAAATTGTGGAAAGAATTATTTATTTCTACAGATTTTTAATCTGCTTCTAAACCTAAAACCTAATTATTGATTTAATTGTAAAATATTTAATTATCTTTGAGAATATCTTATTTGATTTGTTTTTTTCCTTCGTTTTCCATCAAATTTAAGTTTATTTATGTGTTTAATGTTTTGTTTGATTAGATATGTAAAATTTTTTCATTATCTTTAGGCATCTTTGTTGAAGTTGCATTTGATACAATTTATTTATTCATCTATAAATTTTCTTTTATTTTGCTATTTTAACATCCCATTTAGTTATCAGTTAAAATTTAATCTTATTTTAAATCTAGATTATCTTATGAAAATGAACTGTTTAAAGAAGATTAAGAATTTTAAATATCATTTTAGAGTATTTAGTTTTTATTTAAATCTTCTACTAAAATATTTTTTATGTTTCTAACATTTGTTTGCTAATTTTTATAACTTGAAATAAAATGGAAATTTTAGCTATCTTTTGTTTGATTTAGTTGTATATTTTCTTAAAAGTCAACTTATTATTCTGTAAACTAAATGTTTGAATTAGATTCAAAATATTCAAATGAGTTATTATGCAAGAATGTATTTCTCGGGTAAATCTCTTTATAATATTATAAAAGGCATTTATGTTAAGAGAGTCTCTTTTGTTTACATAGCTTATTTTAGATAATCAAATTATTTAATTAAGTTAAAATACATTTTTTAATTGAATTCAGTTAGTTAACTTGTATCAGTGTCATAAATTATTATAAGTAATTAATATTTAAATCACACAAATAAACAGAAATTCTATCTTCTTTATCCACTAATATTTCATCTACAATCCTTTTGTATAATTAAACTTGCTTTCCAATAAAATCATCAATTTCGCTCTCATGTTTTCCTTACTAATTAAACTACCTATTAGTCATGTTCTCTGCTTGAATTTGCATCTCAAAAGAAATTACAACTGTGATTTTTTTATCTTTGTTAAATCTCTGCTGTTATTCAATGATAGAGTTATCTTTAATTCCAAACAAGTCAAAGATCTGTTTTAATTTATAAATTATTCTGTAAGGCATATTAGACATTAAACATCTACCTTTTTCCAAAAGAGTTGTAAGAATATATGCAGCCTTTTTGTATTATTTAGTAAATATAAGGAATTCAGCGTAGTTAAACTAAATATATTCGTATAAATTATTAGCAGGTAAATTTAATAAAGAAAGCTTATACTTATTACTATCATTTTATTAATTAAAATTAACTCTATTTGTTTAATTTGTTTCACTAATCCGAGAGTGATTATTGTTTTCTATATTTCCTTTTTTTAAGTTTTAATCAAATTATTAAGAGTTTTTTTTAATAAAAAAGTGCTATGAAAAGCCTTAGTTAATCCTATCAGAGAGAGGAAAATAATTAGAGCTCTAATAGCTGTTACAATTTTAAATTACAGGAGAGTTTTTATGATTTTAACTTAAAGGAGACATTATTTAATTTTAATAAGAGTCAAATGTTTCCTTTCTTGTTTACTTTTTTATGTTAAAATCATTTAAGATAATTTATTTTTCACTTTCCACATTTTTTTAATTTAACAATAATTTTTATTTTGCTAATAAAGTTTCTAATTTAGATTTTTCTTCGGTGTCTTCTTGCTTTTATATTCTAAATTTATTTAATCTTTCTTATTGTGATTTTATTATTTGCTTAGATTTTTAAAATGTTTATTCTGCTTTTTTAAATTTAAACATGTTAAAATTGCATTTAGAAAATATGCACTGACATATCGCTTGTATGCTTTCTGATGATGGTAAATGAGATGATAATTGAACCAGTTCTTTATTGAGCTATTTTATTTAAACCCAGAAATTATACTATTATGTTTAATTTTTATTTGCATCCAAAGTCTGTTAAAAGACAATTAAAGCAGTAATGTAATTCAACTTTCTGAAAAATAAATTTTAGAGTAATTCTTAAAATTCTAAATATTCTTCTTCCTTCTCTGAATCAGATTTTTTTTAGTTGTTAATAAGAATTTTGCAGCTCGGATTTTCCTTTTTTTGTTTCTCATCGATGAGTAAATTATCTAAATAAAATATTTCTGGGTTCGATAAATAATCTTCTTTTAATATTTAGCTATCAGCTGTGAATCGATGGTTTTTTTTCTATTGCTTATTTGATTTAGTGCTCCTTTAATTACCAAATTGACTGAGATGACTTATTTATTTAGTATTAGTATTATCTGTGTTTTTATCAAAATTTTAGTAAATTGACATGGAAGATGCCTTCTTAATTATTGATTAAGGTTAATTTATTTAATCTTACTTGTTTTTTTAAAAATCTCCAAAACAATAAGGCTACAGGATCTTAAGTAAAGCAGGATCATCAATTTTTTCACAGAATTCTTATATCTCATATTTTGCATAAATAATTGACTGCTCAAAATGTTCCAAAGACTAGAAGTGATGGTGCTGATTTAGTAAAATATTGCCAATATTATTATGTGCTATTCCAACTGCGTAGTAGTTTTTAAATCTTTTAAAGAAATTAGCTTTTTTACTCAGATCAATTAGAGTTTTTCCTTGGTTCTCAATAAAAAAATGCTCAGTTAAATATTGAAGTTATTAAAATAAATCATAAAAAATCTTGTAAAGCAAATTCGTTTCATGAGAAGGGAATATTTTTTCTGAGTTTTTTTCAAATTCAACGATTATTTCTTTTATATTGCAATATTTTTTAAGCAAGGTTATTTTTTTTAATATGCAAATTAGCTTAATAATTGGATTATAAATCTATTTTTTAGTAAATGTGATAAACTGAAAATTGACTATTACTAGAAATATACCAATAACTACTATGAAGACTAAAGCTGGAATAAATAAAAAACTTGAAAGCTGTATTAAAGAATCTGTTTTTGCTCTTAGATCCTCATTTGAAATCATGTTAATCTGTAAGTAAACATATTCTAGCTACTACCCATTTTAATTAGTGTATTAGCTGATGTATTTAGGGATATCATCGTATCCAATCACTGGATTTATCATGACTTTATAAACAGAAAAATTCCTTTTGTAGTCAAAAGTTACTTAGAATTAGCTTTAATTAACCATTTACTTAAATGTTGTGAAATTTTTTGAAGCATTAAATACCCATTTGTTATAATTTTCATTTATCATTTGTTTAAAATACTATGATTACTTTTAATCTTACAGATATTCTAGCTCAACATTAAAAAAGTTATCTAGTTAGTTTAACTAAATCTGATTTTAAACTTTCTTAGAGTTATAGATAATTGATAAAGTCCTTGGATCAATGATGTAATATTATTTAGATGATTTTATAATACTTTCAGCGTAATTTGAAATATTTGAAATCATTGCTTCAATACATTGGACATGATGATTTTCAATTTTATTTGTAGCAGGGTTATAAAACATCAATTTTTAGCATCCGAATTATGACATGTAAGGGATGTTCTAGCCATATGATAAATTAGGCGAATTCATAAAAAATGATGTTTAATTTAAGCTGTTTCTATACCAAAAGCGATTTCTAGGATCATACTAATATTTTCCTTATTAATTGCTCTATTCAATCAAATTTGAAAGAGAAGTATTTGAGTAGCCAGCAAAAAGAAATCCTTCTTTTTCTGTTGCATAAAATACTGATTAATAAGGAATCCTCTCAAAATCATGGTTTTTCGCAATTATAAAATTTTATAACGCAATAGACTTAATAATGAGGTTAATTTAAGTATAATTCTAAATAATAATTTATCCATAATTATCCAAATTATTTATGTGTGTTTCGTTTTGCTGATACCTATTTTATAAAGTTGCTAAATTATTAAATTTGGATTACAGTTATTCAAGTCTATAAATGAATGAGTTAATAGATATCTAAATACAAACTCGAATCAATTAATATCTAATAATATTAATTATTAATTTTATGGTAAAATTTGCTGTCTATCTTAATTTGATTTTTGAAATAAAGTAAAGTCAAATTTGATGCTAAACCCAAACAGATTAGATACTTAAATCAATAAAAAAAAGATAATAATCAACTAATAAAATGATAAGATTTTATTTTTCTTCATTATTTAGAATTAGTTAAAACAATGTCTGCTTTGAGCAAATAAATTGAAATGATAAAATATTTTCATTCTAGTTGAAAATAGTATAAAATTAGTTTCTAATTTTGGTAATATTTTGAAGAAATGTAAGACATTAAAGTGAATTAATTTACCAACCATCAACTAAAAATGGATTTTTTTCAGCCATTTGAATTAGTTCTTTATTCTCCTGCTGAAGATATACAAGTATATAATTTACAAGAGCTGGATGATGCTTCGGATTATATCTTACTTGCCCATTGATGACCTTCTGCGAGAAAGAGTTTATGATATTTAAGTAGAAAGGAAATTTATATATTTCTTTGCTCAAACGATAAGAGATATACTAAGTTGTCGCTGAGCTAATTTTGACTTAATTCTGAAAGAGATTATCACAGTATTAGTTAATGTAAATGTTTTTGTAATAAAGAGCAACCAATTAGCTAGAAATAGCACTTAAAAAAGCTAAAATTATTGGAATTATAATCAATATAAAAAGCTTTGTTAGCATTTATTGCAGATAATTTAGTTTTTTATCCTTTCTTTTTTAATTGATATTTCTAAATAATAAAATACGAACTTTTTATCAACTTTAGATTTATTGAATAATTTATTGATATATTATTAAAATATAAATATAAAATTTTGCTAATAAGATTCAAGTAAAAGCAAATTTCTTCAAATAATTGTAAAGGGAAATATCTTTATTTTATATTTTTGATTAAATATATTATACATTACATCTATTTATCTATCATAATAAGTAATAAATAATAATTTGATTGATATCTTTTTAATGTTTATCAAATTATGAATTTATATGATAATTTTTTCAAGTTATTGAATTTGTAAAAATATACATATATTTCTGAGTATTTGTTATGATTAATTGATAGCTATTTATACTCAATGAAATAATATTTTGATACTTTTTTTATGAAATTATTCTATCTATCAAGCCATTTATTTATTTACAAAAAGTTTTTATTAACAATGATTACTTACAAAATAAATGGAAAAGTAAACAACGAAAACTAATATTTTTCAAAATTTTTTGTACTAAAATTTAAAATTTAAATAATCGGTAAATTAGCTCTAAATTATCAGGAAACGCTATCTAATAGAAAACTTAATTTTTTCTAGTATAATTTTTAGATAACTTGAAGCTGGTAGAAGTTTATCGAGTATTTTTTTAATAATAATTTTAATATTATGAGGTTTTAGTAAATAAAATTTTAATTTTAAAATTAAATAAAAAAATTAGATAATTCTAACAATTTGTTTACTAAAAAAGTAAAAAAATAATATGTATGCTATATATATCGAATCCCCCGGATTCTTCTCTCTCTCTATATACATATATCATAAATTTATATTCTTAGTTTAATTTTTTATTTTACAAATATAAAAATAATGATAAATAAATAAATAAATTTATTTTATGTTTAAAAATTTTTCTTAATTTATCCATTCTATTTATCTATATTTATTGCTTAAGCTTTCTCATAAATTTATTTTTTTGACAACTAATCTTTTAGTTTTAAGGTACTTGCTCAATATCTTTAATTCTTGTGATCCATTAATGTAATAACAACTATAAATAGATATTAGAGATAAGTTTTAATGAATAAAATAAAAGTAATAAGAAAAATATTTTAATTAAAACTTTGATAAATAAAATTGTTTTTGTTTATTTTTATGATCTTTATCTTAAAAATATAAAATCCAAATCAAAATCTAAACCAAAAATTAGAAAAATATATGAGTAAAGCATAAACTAGTTTATCAGCAAAAGTTGAAAATGAAAAATGAATTAAATTAAAAAACATTATCAGAATAATACGTAAATCAATCAATTAAAAAGATTGTTTTAGTTTTACCTTAAATTAAGTGTCAAATTTGAGAGATTAGTGCACTTTGCTAATCCAGAACCTAAGCCTGAGGCACCATTTGCACCAATTTTATTGAAACTTTTTAAATATTGAAGAAAATATTAGTTAATTAGAAGGAAAAATTAGTAAATAGTATAAATAAAGAAAAAACTAGTAAATAATTTATATCAGCAAAAGTTGAATACGAAAAATGAATTAAATTAAAAAAAGCATAATCAGAATCAAAAAATAAATCAATCAAGTAAAAAGATTATTTTGGCTTTAATTCATTTTTATATCAATACAATTCAAAACAAATAAGCTGTTTTTACCAGAGATAAAGTGTCAAATTTGAGAGGTTAGTGCACTTTGCTAATCCAGAGCCTAAACCAGAGGCACCTTCATCACCAATTTAATTTCGCCTTTTTTTATTGAAGAAAATATTATTTAGTTAAAAGGATATATTAGTAAAAAATATGAATAAAGAATAAATGAGTAAATAATTTATATCAGCAAAAATTGAAAATGAAAAATTACTTAAATTAAAAAAGTATAATCAGAATCAAAAAATAAATAAATCAAATAAAAAAATTGTTTTAGTTTTAATTCATTTTTATGTCAATACAATTCAAAAAAAATAAGCTATTTTTACATTAAATCAAGTTTCAAATTTGAGAGATTGGTGCACTTTGCTAATCCAAAGCCTAAGCCTGAGGCACCATTTGGACCAATTTTATTTTCACTTTTTAAATATTGAAGAAAATATTAGTTAATTAGAAGGAAAAATTAGTAAAAAATCAGAAAAAAGAATAATCTAGTAAAAAATTGATATCAGCAAAAGTTGAAAATGAAAAATGACTTAAATTAAAAAAGCATATTCAGAATCAAAAATTAAACCAATCAAGTAAAAAGATTTTTTTAGTTTTAATTCATTTTTATATCAAGGAAAAATTAGTAAAAAATCTGAAAAAAGAATAATATAGTAAACAATTTATATCATTAAAAATTGAAAACGAAAAATGACTTAAATTAAAAAAGCATAATCAGAATCAAAAAGTAAATCAATCAAGTAAAAAGATTGTTTTAGTTTTAATT
>JH720071.1:0-23007 GCA_000231845.2 Tetrahymena malaccensis 436 | reverse complement strand
GAAAAATGACTTAAATTAAAAAAGCATAATCAGAATCAAAAAGTAAATCAATCAAGTAAAAAGATTGTTTTAGTTTTAATTCATTTTTATATCAATACAATCTAAAAGAAATAAGCTGTTTTTACATTAATTCAAGTGTCAAATTTGAGAGATTAGTGCACTTTGCTAATCCAAAGCCTAAGCCTGAGGCACCATTTGCACCAATTTCATTTTAACTTTTTAAATATTGAATAAAATATAAGCTAGTTAGAAGGAAAAATTAGTAAATAGTATGAATAAAGAATAAACTAATAAATAATTTATATCAGCAAAAATTGAAAATAAAAAATGACTTAAATTAAAAAAGCATATTCAGAAACAAAAATTAAACCAATCAAGTCAAAATATTTTTTTAGCTTTAATTCATTTTTATATCAATACAATTCAAAACAAATAAGCTGTTTTTACTAGAGATTAAGTGTCAAATTTGAGAGATTAGAGCATTTTGCTAATCCAGAGCCTAAGCCCGAGGCACCTTCATCACCAATTTAATTTAAACTTTTTAAATATTAAAGAAAATATTAGTTAATTAGAAGGAAAAATTAGTAAAAAATCTGAAAAAAGAATAAAAAAGTAAAAAATTTATATCAGTAAAAATTGAAAACGAAAAATGACTTAAATTAAAAAAGCATAATCAGAATCAAAAAGTAAATCAATCAAGTAAAAATATTGTTTTTGTTTTAATTCATTTTTATGTCAATACAATTCAAAACAAATAAGCTGTTTTTACTAGAGAATAAGTGTCAATTTTGAGAGATTAGTGCACTTTGCTAATCCAGAGCCAAAGCCTGAGGCACCATTTGCACCAATTTCATTATAACTTTTTAAATATTGAATAAAATATAAGTTAGTTAGAAGGAAAAATTAGTAAATAGTATGAATAAAGAAAAAACTAGTAAATAATTTATATCAGCAAAAGTTGAATACGAAAAATGAATTAAATTAAAAAAACATAATCAGAATCAAAAAATAAATCAATCAAGTAAAAAGATTGTTTTAGTTTTAATTCATTTTTATATCAATACAATTCAAAACAAATAAGCTGTTTTTACTTGAGATTAAGTGTCAAATTTGAGAGATTAGAGCATTTTGCTAATCCAGAGCCTAAGCCCGAGGCACCTTCATCACCAATTTGATTTCCCCTTTTTAAATATTAAAGAAAATATTAGTTAATTAGAAGGAAAAATTAGTAAAAAATCTGAAAAAAGAATAATATAGTAAAAAATTTATATCAGTAAAAATTGAAAACGAAAAATGACTTAAATTAAAAAAGCATAATCAGAATCAAAAAGTAGATCAATCAAGTAAAAATATTGTTTTAGTTTTAATTCATTTTTATATCAATATAATTCAAAACAAATAAGCTGTTTTTACTAAAGAATAAGTGTCAATTTTGAGAGATTAGTGCATTTTGCTAATCCAGAGCCAAAGCCTGAGGCACCATTTGCACCAATTTCATTTTAACTTTTTAAATATTGACAATAATATTAGTTAATTAGAAGGAAAAATTAGTAAAAAATGTGAAAAAAGAATAAACTAGTAAATAATTTATATCAGCAAAAGTTGAAAATAAAAAATGACTTATATTAAAAAAGCATAATCAGAATCAAATAGTAAATCAATCAAGTAAAAAGATTGTTTTAGTTTTAATTCATTTTTATATCAATACAATTCAAAACAAATAAGATGTTTTTACCTTAAATAAAGTGTCAAATTTGAGAGAATAGTGCAATTTGCTAATGCAAAACCTAAGCCTGAGGCATCTTCATCACGAATTTAATTGTAACTTTTAAATATTGTAGAAATTATTAGTTATCTAGAAAGAAAAATATATAAAACAATATGATTAAGAATAAACTATCAATTAATTTAAGTTAGGTTTTAAAATTTTTTCTTATACTCATTAAATAATAATACTCCTACAGTAGTGAGCAATTACTCTTTAGTGAAGCTCTAGGAGGGTTCCATTTTTCTTTCTAGAGGTCATGGCAGCTTTGCTGTGGTGAGTATTTATTTTCCTACAGTTGGTACTGTAGTTAAGAGGTAGAAGGATTTTTCCTATTTACTTTTCGTAAAAATTTCTTAATTAATCTTTTTTTTTTTAAACTAATAATTTAATTGGTATTACTGAAAGATCAAAGAGCTTAAAGAAATCGTAATAATGCCACATAAATATTAAATTGTTATTTCAAACAAAGAATGTGATATTTAACATTAAATTATATATTCAATCCCCACAATTTTTAGATAAAATGAATAAAAATTATATGGTAACCCTCAAATAAAGTTTATTAGGTTAAATTTAATAAATGTATATTAAAAAATTTTGTAATCTTAAGTAATGTAAGTGTAGAAATTATAAAACTTTTATCAAAAAATGGGATTGCTTATTTATGTTTAAAAAAAAAAAATAAAAAATACAGATAAATAATAAATTGAAAATATCAATAAATTAAATATTATTGTTATATAAATTTTTATGGAAATTTTAGGTTTAATTATTAAACATGGTTGGATAAAAAATAAAGCAAAGAATTTCCTTAACAGAAGAAGATAATTTTTATTTCTTTTAGAAAATATACACTCAATCGTGTAAACTTATTAATAGAATTAATGCTAAAATTTTGAAAAATTGAAAAAAATATGTTAAGGGAAAGAAATCTTAAGAAATGTTTTTAGCTTTAAATTTTGTAGGATTGGCTTATTGTATTTAATTTATTTCCAGTGATTGTTTATTTATATTTTTATTAAAACATAAAATAAATAATTAAATATTAACATAATGATTAAAAGATGGGTAAAAGTAAGAATGCAAGGAAATATTGAAAATAAAAGATGAGACAATTTTATTTATTCATTTAATGTTAAGGATCTAATTTTGAAATGAATAATCTTTAATTTATCTAAATAATACTATAAAAAATTTAATTAATTTTTCCTAAAATTAAATGAATTAAAATATTTAAGTTTTTATTTTTTAATATTTTTATTTATTTGATCATATTAAATTAAATAAAGGTAAAAAAAATATGTTTATTTATTCCTTTATAAAATTTCTATTACTTATTGAAATTTGTTATTAATTTGTAATTATTAATAATTTATTTTAATCAAAATTTTAATGCTCATTTTAAAAATATAAAAAATATATATAGATTAATTCATTTATTTTATATTTAAAGTATTACTTTTCAAATAATACATTCATTCTACTTATCTTTCTCACTTAATTTATATCATAAATTTAATTTTTTGACAACCAATCTTTTAGCTTTTATATATTTGCTCTGTAATTTCAATTTCTCTGATTCACTAACACGTTATGATCTATTAAGATGTATTTAAGATAATTAAAATAAATATTAAATTATTTTTAATGTGTAAAAATAAAAAAAGTACACATTTTTTTTAATTAAATTTTTTAAATTAAAAAAAAAAATTAGATAAAAAAATTAATTAAACCAAATTAAATAAAATGAGTATTTCTTTTCAATCAATGCTGATTTTAAAAAATATCACAGTCTAAAAGAAATAAACTATTTTTACTTTATATCAAGTTTCAAATATGTGAGATTAGGGCACCTTGAAAATCCTAAACCCAAGTTTATCTCTCCAATTCTACGAAATGAATTACATCTTTTTAAATATTGAAGAAATAGAAATTAATTTATTAGTTAGTTAATTAGTTAGTTAGTTAAAAGGAAAAATGAAAAGAAATTATGTAATAAGAATAAACTAACAATTATAAAATTTAATCAAAAGTTTAAAAATGATAAATTATTTATTTTAAAAAAAAATAATCTTAATGAAAAACCAAATAAATCCAAAAAAAAGCTAATAAATAAAGAGAGTATTTTTATTTAAAAAATATATTTTAATTTTAAAAAACATCTCAGTCCAAGAGAAATAAGCTATTTTTACTCTAAACTAAGTGTCACGTTTGAGAGTTTAGTGCATTTTGTAAATCCAATACTTAAGAATAAAGTGCCAATATCATCAATATAATTATTACTTATAAAATATTTAAGAAAATATAATTAGTTTATTTGTTAGTTGCAAGGAAAAGTGCTGAAAAATATAAACTAAGAGTAAACTAACTAGTAGAAATGTAAGCCAAAGTTGAAAATGAAAAATAAATTAAAGTAAAAAGAACTAGTAATAATGAAGAACAAATAAAATCATATAAAAAGCTAATAAACAAAATAGTATTTTTGTTTTTTCCATTCTTATTTTAAAAATGTTGCAATCCAAAACAAAAAAGATGTTTTTACTCAAGGTCAAGTGTCAAATTTGAGAGATTAGTGCACCTTCCTAATGCAGAACCTAAGCCATTAAGGTCTTCACAATCCAATTAATTATCGCTTTTTAAATTTTAAAAAAATTTTATAAATTTATTTGTTAACTAGAAAGAAAAAACGAAGAAATAATATGATTTAAGAATATTCTAGCAGAATCAAAAATTAAATAAATCAAATAAAAGAATATTTTTATTTTAATTCATTTTGATATAAAAAATATCACAATTCAAAAAAAATAAGTTAATTTTAAAAGAGAGAAAGTGTCAAATTTGAGAGATTAGTGCACTTTGCTAATCCAGAAACCAAACCTGAGGCACCTTCATCGCCAATTTAATTTCTCCTTTAAGATATTGAATAAAATATTTTTAGTTTATGAGTTAACAAAAATAGGAAAATAAATAAATTAATTAAGCTAAATTTAAAAAAAAAATGACTTATATTAAAAAAACATATCGGAATGAAGAAGCAAATTAATCAAATAAAAAGAGTATTGTTGTTTTAAATTTATTTTAATATCAAAAATATCACAATTCAATAGATATAAACTGTTTTACCTTAAATTAAGATTCAAATTTGAAAAATTAGAACAGTTTGCTAATCCAGAACCTAAGCTTAAGGCACAGTTTGAATCAATATAACATTCTCTTTTTAAATATTTAATAAATATAATTATTTTATTAGCCTAGTTAGTTTAAAGGAAAAATAAAGAAAGCCATAAATAAAATAATAACAAATTAATAAATAATTTAAAAAATATTTGAAAATGAAAGATGACATAAAATAAAAAAAAATCAGATTGAAAAAGCAAACAAATAAAATTAAAAACTAATAAGTAAAAGAATTTTGTTGCTTTAAATAAATTTGGATATTAAAATCACAATCCAAAATAAATATGTCATTTTACGAAATATCAAGATTCAAATTTGAGAGATTAGGGCACTTTGCTAATGCAGGACCTAATTCAGAGGCTTTTTCACTACTCATTGAACAAGATTTACTTTAAATATTGAAGAAAATATAGTCAGTTTATCATTATTTTTTATGGTAAAATGAAGAAAAATATAAACTAGTAAATAAAAAAATAGCTTAAGTAAAATTGAAAATAAAAAATGACTAAATTAAAAAAATAATCTGAATTAAAAAGCAAGTAAATAAAATATTAGAATATCTTTGTTTTAAATCCATTTTAATATCTAAAATAACACAATTCAATAAATATAAACTGTTTTTACCTTAAATTAAGAAACAAATTTGAGAGATTAGAGCAGTTTGCCAATGCAAAACATAAACTTGAGATACCTTCATTTCCAATTTAAATTTTGCTTTATAAAATTTTGAAGCAAATATTATTATTTTATTTGTTATTTAGAATGAAAAATGAAAGATAAATACTGAATAATAATAAACTAATAAATAAAATATTTAATCAAAAGTTGAAAATGAAAAATAACTTAAGTTAAAAATATATAATCAGAAAGAAGAACCAAATTAAATAAAAGCTAGTAAATAAAAAGAATGACTGATAATGCTTTAACCCTTTCTGTCGGGGGCGGAATGATAATTTAATTTTTTTCCTTAAACTTTAATTAATTTTCATTAAGACTTTAAAAATATTCAAAATGTTCTAGAGACAAATATTTTCATCCCCCAACGGAAAGGGTTAATTTATTTAGAAATTAAAAAATATCACAATCCAAAACAAATAAGCTGTTTTTACTATAAACCAAGTACCAAATTTGAGAGATTAGTGAAGCTTGCTTACGCAATATCTAAACTTGAATCACATTAATAATCAACATCATTATAACTTTTTAAAAATTGAAGAAGATATTAGATAATTAGAAGGAAAAATCAAGAAAAATATGGAATAAGAGCAAAGGAACAAATAATTTAAACAAAATTTGAAAATGAAAGAAGACTTAAATTAAAAAAAACATAACCAGAATGAAAAAGCAAATAAACCAAACAAAAAGTTAATAGATAAAAAGAGTATATTTGTTTTAAATCTGTTTTGATATTAAAAAATATCATAATCCAAAAGATAAAAACTGTTTTTACTTTAAATTAAGAGTCAAATCTGAGAGATTATTGCAGTTTGCTAATCCAGAACATAATTTTGAGGCACCTTTATTACCACTTTTGTTTAAACTTTTTAAATATTTAAGAAAATATTATTATTTTGTCATTAAAACATTTTATAACCAAATATAAATAAATTTAATAAAAAAGAACATTTTGTATTAAATATCTTTTTATATTAGTTGGTGAGTTAAAATGAAAAATAAAGTAACTATAAAATAAGAATATTTTAACTCATAAATAAATAAATAATTTGAGCAAAAGTTGAAAGTGAAAAATTACTTAATTTAATAAAAATATAATCAGAATCAAAAAGCAAATAAATCAAATAAAATGAGTATTTTTGTTTTAAATATCTTTTTACATAAATAAAAATTAAACAAATAAGTTATTTTACATTAGATCAAGCTTCAAATCTGAGAGATTAGTGCACTTTGCAAATGCAGATCCTAAGCATGTGGCACCTTCATCACCAATTTCATTGTCACTTTTAAGATATCAAACAAAATATAATTAGTTTGCTTATTAGTAAATGAGTAAAAACGAAAAATAAAGAAAATATATAAAATATGAATATACTAGCTATTAAATAAATAAACAAATAATTTGAGCATAATTTGAAAGTGAAAAATTACTTAATTTAAAAAAATATAACCAGAATCAAAAAGCAAATAAATCAAATAAAAAGAGTATTTTTGTTTTAAATATCTATTTACATCAATAAAAATTAAAATAATAAGTTGTTTTTACAAAAGTATGAGCGTCAAATTTGAGAGATTAGTGCACTTTGCTAATGCAGAAGCTAAGCATGCGGCACCTTCATCACCAATTTTATTGTTACTTTTAAGATATTGAAGAAAATATAATTAGTTTGCTTATTAGTAAGTGAGTAAAAAGAAAAATATAGAAGATATATAAAATAAGAATATTTTAAGTAACTAACTAACTAAAATATAAATAAATAATTTGAGCAAAAGTTGAAAGTAAAAAATTACTTAATTTTAAAAAAATATAATCAGAATTAAAAAGTAAATAAATGAAATAAAAAGAGTATTTTTGTTTAATTGCACTTTTACATCAATTAAAATTAAAATCCAAAAGTAATGAGTTTATTTTACCGTGTATCAATTATCAACTTTGAGAGATTAGTGCACTTTGCTAACCCAGGAGCAAAGTATGTGGCGCCTTCATCACTAATTTTAATATCACTTTTAAGATATTAAAGAAAATATAATTAGTTTGCGTATTAGACAGTTAGTAAAAAGGAAAAATAAAGAAAACATATAAAAAAAGAATATACTAACTAACTAATAAATAAATAAATAATTTGAGCAAAAGTTGAAAAAGAGAAAAATTACTTAATTTAAAAAAATATAATCAGAACCAAAAAGTAAATAAATAAAATAAAAAGAGTATTTTTGTTTTAAATATACTTTTACATCAATTAAAATTAAAATCCAAAAGTAATAAGTTGTTTTTACTCTATTAAAAGTATCAAATTTGTGAGATTAGTGCAATTTGCTAATACAGAGCCTAATTCTAAGAAACCTTTATCGCCAATCGAATTACGACTAAATAAACATAGAAGAAATAATAATTAGTTTATTAGTTCATTATAATGAAAGAAAAATGAAGAAAGAACATTAATTAACAATTAATAAACAATTCATGCTAAAAAGATGAAAATTAAAAATCACTTAAATTAAAAAAAAACATAAGAATGAAGATATAAATAAATCAAATTAAAAACTAATAAATAAAAATATTAAAATAAACATGATTAAAATCAAAAAGAAAATAAATCAAAAAATTAATAAATAAAAAGAGTATTTTAATTATAAATTCATATTCAAAAATATCTGAATAGAAGAGAAAAAGATGCTTTTACTATTAATAAAATGTCAAATTTGATAGATTTGTACAGTTTGCTAATCCGAAATCTAAGCCTGAGGTACCTTCATCACAAATTTTATTATTGCTTTTTAAATATTGAAGAAAATATAAATATTTTATTAGCTAATTTGAAGGAAAAATGAAGAAAAAAATAAACTAATTTAAGCAAAAGTTGAAAAATAATAACTACTTAAAATAAAAAAAGGATAATCAGAATTAAAAATCAAATAAATCATGTAAAAGCTAAAAAATAAAAATATTATTTTTATTTTAAATTTATTTTAATATTTAAAAATATCTCAATTTAAATGAAATAAGCTTTGTTACCTTAAATAAAGTTGAAAATTTTAGATATTAGAGCAGAGTCCCCACGAATAAATTATGTTTGTGACAATAATGGTATCCATTGAATTATTACTTTTAAGATATTGAAGAAAATATAACTAGCTTATTAGTTAGTTAATTAGTTAAAAAGAAAAATGAAGAAAAATATGAAATAAGAATAAGCAAAAGTTGAAAAATAATAACTACTTAAATTAAAAACAAGATAATCTGAATTAAAAATGAAATAAATCAAGTAAAAGCTAAGAAATAAAAAGATTATTTTTATTTTAAATCTATTTTAATATTTAAAAATATCACAATTTAAATGAAATAAGCTGTGTTTGTTACCTTAAATAAAGTTCAAAACTTTAGAGATTAGTGCACTTTGACAAACCATCAACAATTAAGTCTCCCAAATTATCCAAATCAAATTAATTATTACTTTTATGATATTGAAGAAAATATAACTAGCTTATAAGTTAGTTAATTAGTTAAAAAGAAAAATGAAGAAAATTATGAAATAAGAGTAAATTAATATTTAATTAAAGTAAAACATTTATTAAATAAAAATGATGAAGCAAATAAATCAAATAAAAAATAAAAAGAAAAGTTTTATTTTTTTTTAATTCATTTTGATAATCTAAAGATATAAACTGTTTTTACTTTAAATCAAGTATAAAATTTGAGAGATTAGTGCAGTTTGCTAATGCAGAACATAAACCTGAGTAACCATTTGCAGGAATTAAATTTTCACTTTTTAAATATTTGAGAAAAAATATATAAATAGTTATTAGTTATTTAGTTAGTTAAAAGAAAAAATTTGATAAAGGATAAACAATTTAAGCAAAAAATGTTGAAAATGAAAAATGACTTAAATTAAAAACAAGATAGATAATAAGAAAGAATCAAAGAAAACAAAATAAATAATGAAAAATAATTTGAATATATAAAAAATAATTGAGTGAGAATATTTCTTTTAAAAAAAATTTGACTTGATATATAAATTTAATTTACCTGAGATCAATATGGAGGTGAGTATGAGATTAAAGCTAAGAGCTTAAAAACTTTTTAAATAATAAAAATAAAGTTGAAGAGGAATTAATTAAAAAATAAATAATTACATCTTCAAGAATTTTATATTTATTCTATTATATCATTTATTTTTTTGATATTTAATTGGTACCAATTTTATCTAAATTTAATTAACTATAAAAATAGTTAATTAGTTATGAATAGGAACTATTAAAGAGTTAATATAGCTATTTTGAGTATATTTGGAAAAACACACAAAGAGTCTCAAACTACTGATACATATTGTAATGAATTTATTTTTAAGGCTGATGAATTAGGAATTTATTGAATTGCAAAGATAATAAAAAAATAACCTTCTATAAATCATCCAGAGTAAGTGACATTTTATATAAATAATTTTTTATGATAAAATAAAGTGTTGGCACATAGAGTAAAGTGCTAATTAATTTACGCTTGAAAAATATTTTAAATTTTATGAAGTTAATTGCCTGTATATATTTGATGCTAATTAATAAATACTGTTAATATTCATTCATATTTTAATATTTTAATGAAAACTGACAAAATCTTAGAATACTCTCAATATAAATTTTTCATTTAATTAACTATTTTTAATATTTTCACTTAATGAATCAAAAAACATATATTTTTGATTAAATACCTCCTTAATCTTTACATAATTTTTATTAACACAAATTGATAAATTCTACTTATCCAAAATTAAAAAAGCATTTCGCTCTATATGAGTAATTCTGGTTTTCATAAAACTAAGTTGGGAGAAAGATAAATATGTTATCTACTAGACATAATCCATTAATATTAAAATTTTAATCTTTTGATTTATTATTTATTAAAAAATTTCAATTTATAAATTGGCATACTGCAATATTTTTGGGGTAGGGGTATGATATTTTGAAATATATGATATATACTAAGACATTTTTTCATAGATTATTAAATAAATATATTGAAAAAGATAAATTTCTCATAATTTAACTAGTTTGCTAAAAAAAATAAAATATAAACTGAATTAGAATAATATTCGAGTAATCTAAAGCTATAAAGTTAAGAAAAGAAATAGATGTTTTAAAATTAAATTAGGAATTAGAGTAGAAAAAAAATATCAGTTTGAGAAATTAAATTTTTAATTTGTAATTTGGATATGACCTTATAAGAATCCATAAAATAGAATGTATGTTTGATCAAAAAATAATAAATATCTATTAAATTGTCAATATAATAAATTTAGATTAAATTAATAAAGAATATGGGTAATCTTTGCTAAAGAAGAAAAAAACAAGAAAAAGACATCAATAAAGAAGATAAACTCATGTAAGACGAATCTGAGTAGACTTAGAACTAAGAATAAGATCAATAAAAGAATTAAGAATTAGCAAAAAGCAATAATGGAAAGTAGAAAGTTAGAATTGCTTTGGTTGGTTCTCAAGGAGTCGGAAAATCCACTGTTTTTCAAAATATTTCATTTTAGAGTAAATCAACTAAAAAATTAAGTTCTAAGGTGACTCAAGAAATAGGTTAGCATGAGGAAATAGAAATAGTGTGTTGGACAATTAGTGAAGAAGATTAAAATACAACAATGAGTGAAAAATTGCTTAAAAATTTTGATGCAATTGCATTTGTTGTTGATAGGACAAGAAAAGATAAATTGAGGAGCGATGGATTATTGATGAGATAATTCATCAGCTCTCCAAGTATGCTAGAATTACCTCTCCTTATCCTAATCAATAAATCTGATAAAGAGGGAGTAGGTTTCTGGGAGGTTAACTAAGAAATAGGTCTTTAGTATATTTAGCACAGAGAAATCCATATTTAAAATTGTTCTGCCTAAAAAAATGAAGGAATTGATGTAGGTCTTAATAAAATTATACTCTTTGTAGAAGCTTTAAGAAATAAAAAAGCTTAATAAGCAAAATGAACGATAACTATGTGTTAAGTAAAATGTATTTATTTATTTATTAATTTATTCTCAGCTATAAAAAAATAAATTTAAAGTAAAACCTTCTAAAAAAAAATTTTAAAGTCTTTTATTTATAAAATAAATCAATAAATTTTTAATCACTGATTTTTAATAATTTGCTTGTTCTTTGAAAATCTTTAAATAAATGAAGAGTTATCAAAAATCTACGTTTTAGACAACATTTATTCTGATTGCTTCTTATAAAATATGTTGGATACTTAGATCAATTTTTTTAAAACATAATTTTGATAATATTTTATAATGAAAGTAAGCACTAAATCCATACTAGAAAACAGCAAATAAATTAATAAATTCTTAATCACTGATTTCAGTAGCTTTTTTGCTCATTGAAAATTGTCAAATAAATAAACTGCTATCAAAAACTAAGGATTTAACAAATGTTGTTATGATCTAAGAAATAAATTAATTTTTGTGTGCATTAGTTTTGTTTTTTTGAAAAAAATCGTTTTAAATATATTTTATGATCCAAAATAAGGCTTAATATAATATTTTATATATATTTGAATATTAATTAAACACTAAAAAATACAAACTAAAAATTTTAAAACTATCTGCAAATTATTTTTTTTATCTTGGTTAAAAAATTAAATAATTAATCAATTATTTTTTAATAAGAATTAATTACTACAAACTTATTATCTAAATTGAAAAGATATACTTTCGTAGAAAACTATTTTATTTTGAATAATCTTATTCATTTTAATTAATATTTTGTATGTGTTTTAAATTGATAAATAGGTATAATTCTAATTTATGTAAGCCTTTAAATTAAATTTATTTAAATGCCAAAATTATATCTTCAAAATTAATCATTCAAATATTAATTCCAAAATGGAAATATATTAAATTTTTATTTTTTAAAATAATAGTTTTTAATAATTTTATTTAAATAACATTTCAACTGGCAAATAATTAACCTTCTGGATAAATTAAAATAATAATATTTTAGTTTCGAGAGAATGTAGTTAGCTAGTTATTAGTTATATGGTTTAATGATGGTTGAAGTAATATGTTTATTAGCAAACACATACATGAGGTAAAAAAAATAGATTTAGAAAATATTCCTTTTCATAATTTTATTATCAGTATCTTTATGATAAAATATTAAATAAAAATAAAAATATAAAGATTTTGAAAGATTTAATGATTTTGCTTGTTTGTTTATTTGTTAAATAATTTAATTGTTTTTTAATATGCTTGATTGCTTGATTGTTTTAATAGGTGTTTTCATGAAAAGTGAATGAAAGTATCTTACTGTAAATAACCCAACATAAATGAAATTAATATTAAAAAGAGTATGTAAAATAAAAGGAAAGATAAAAGAAGATAAGACAAGTAGGTAAAGAAAAAGGAGGAGAAGAATCACAATTAAATGGATACATACATACTCACTATATATTAAATGAATTTGTTAATGCAAAATTCAATGCATTCTGCAAATTAACAACATATTAAATAAACAAGCAAGAAAGCAAACAAATAAATAAATAAACAAAGAGAAATGAATGAATTTGTAAATAAATAAATAGGAAGGAGAAAGGAAAGAAAAGAAAGAAAAAAAGTGAATTTAAAAAGAAGAAAAAAAAAGAAAGAAGGTAAAGAAGAAGAAGAAAAATGTATGAGCATTAATTGGTAGTCTATAGATGAGTGAGGAAGAGATTTTTTCTTTATTTGGATTAATAAAACAAGAAATAAATAAAATAAAGCAAGAAGAAAAAATATTAAAAAGATAAATATAAAATGTCTGAAAATAAGGCACCCGGCCAAATTTACGCATACGACATTCACAGTAATAAGTGACATAATTTAAAAAGGAAGAGAAGGAGAATGAGCTTAGGAGTACCAAGAAAGTATGCCAATAGATGGAGTGCGTTTGGATGAAATAAGTTAAGGGAGATTAACATCGAATTATTAATTGCATTGATGAAATTAGATTCGATGAATATCTTGCAAATTAGAATTAAAACTTTTTAGTTTCAAAGTTTTTAGCAATTTAAAGGAAAATATAGTAGCATTATAAGCTGAAACAGTGTTAATACTTAAACCAGGTTTGGCTGTTTAGTTTCTTGGTTTTAGTTTCAAATAAGTTCATGCACTCCTTCTCTTCTTCAAAGATTTCTTTATTGATTATTGCATTTTAAGAGATTATTAGAATCTTAATATTAAGTATTATTTATTTTAATGAAAAAAAGATACCCACTATCCCTACGTCAATATCAAGTAGGATAGTCAAACTTAACTTTTGGCCAGTTTCAGAAGATCTATTGCTTCAATTAATCCTTTTTCATACAGACAAGTTCCCTCTCAAGATAGAGCTGCTTTTGGTTTGAGATGGGGTAACGCTTGGTATGCTCCCAATCCTTATCCTAATGGAATCCACTTCGATAGAGTCTTCCCTACTCGTAAGCCCAACAAATCATATTTTATTTATAACTAAGCTTGTCGATATTAATCCCTTAGCATTAAAAATTTAATTTAAGAGTCCTCATGCATGCATTGCCAAAAAGAATAGGCTTATCCTTAAATATATATTTATTTAAAGTGTTTTTCTAAGTATTTTTACAAAGTATAAGCGAATATCATTAAAGAAATATAAATTAGTTAAAACAAAGTTTGAATAAGATACGCTTAAATAGTAGAAGAGGAAAGCTAATAATTTTCATGATATTAACTGAGAAGCAAGTTATTTTTAAGAGGAAAAAGATATTTCCTAGGTTTAAAATGGGAAAACAAGTTAATTAGCGCAAAATGATATAGCAGGTTTGTTTTGTTGAAGCAAACAAATATCTCGTTTAGATTTGTTCGTTTAGTTAAGGAAATAAAGCGAATTATAAAGATATTTCTTTTTAAAAAATGCCAAATTAAATAAAAAAGAATAAAATATCTTTGTCATTTCTCACCAAAACAAGCATATATAAAAGAAATGAGCAAAACCTAGAAATCGAAGATAAAAAGAAAGCCATTTAATTCATTTATGAATGTTGCCAACAGACAAATCAATTTAAGTTTTATCCAGATTTGCAAATTAAATTTATAAAATTGTTTCTAAAAAATAAATTGTTGATTTGAATAGCAAATTTATAAACTTTGTTTGCTTTCCTTAGAAAAATGTAACAAAAATAAGTTTTCTCATTCAACAAAGCAAGGCATAAAAAAAAAAATAGCATGTACTTGATTGAATAATTACCTAAATAATGAAAAACTTACAAACTCATCAGCATAAAATTTAGCTAAAGTTAAAAAACAAATAAAATAAAGGGAAGATATCGATAATCAATTTAATCATATTAATTTATTATGAATGACTAACTAATTTATTTGTATATTGAATATCAAAAGACTACGACCCCTTAGCTGAAACCAACAGAACTAAGGCTAACTTATAACTTATCAAGTACGCTCCTGGTAATTATTCTACTTTGGTTGTCACTTCTGAAAAGTTACCCAGACCTTGCGTCAGAACTATCTAAAACTACAGAAGATGCCAAATGGTCAATGGTACCGAAAAGTGCAACAGTGAAGCTCAAGATATTCTTGCTATTTGTCCTAACTGGGCTTTGGACCACATGAAGGAAAAGGTTAGATTCTACACCAAGGCTCTTGCTATCAACAATTAGACTTATCTTAGAGCTATGTAAGTTGAAGATTACAATAAAGGACGTACTACTGCTGATGTCGCTCCTAAGACCTGGGTAATTAGCCATTTAAAAAATATATCATCATAATTCTTTATCCCATTCCTATAATGTTAAAAAAAATGATTGCTTCGATTCATAAAATACCCTTTTACATAAATAAAGGAGCAAATAAAAAATCAAGAGCTTGAATAGTTTCTATATTAAAACTAAAATATTTTGTTTGATAATAATTAATTTTTTATAAATAGATTCACGGTACCAGACAACACTTAAGACCCGACACCATGTGGGCTGATGATAGATATACTAACATCACTCAATCTGAAATTAACGAAGCTATTAAGAGAGTTGAAGCTAGAAAGGCTAGAGAAGCTTCCCATGAAAAGAAGCAAGCTGAATAAGTCAATGTTAATGCTAATACTGGTGAACAACCCGTTAGAGTTGAAAAGAGCTTATATCCTTGATTTGATTGAAAAATAAAATAAAGGAAATAATTCAATCTTTAAATCAATGCATTAAACACATATATTCATTCATACATTCACAAATAAATTAAGAATTAGCCATATTCATTAATAATATTAATTTTAATTTTTGTACTTTTTATTCTTAATTAATTGTTATTAGGTATAGTTGGTGCACTATTATCAATATTTCTTCTTACTAAAAACCCTTTAATTCATGCATTTGCCTTTACTTACTTGCATTCTCTATTTATTTATTATTTATTTTCTTTTTTTATTATTTTAGATACCAAAATCATTGTAAAATAAACTTTTTAAAATGAAAAAAAAAATTCTAATATTTTAGTTGATTTATTAATAAATAAATATTCAAAGAAAACGAATATTCTGTTTAAAAAAATAAATATTTTTAATTATCAAATGAGCGAAGCTAATAATTTTAGTTAATAAGAAATACAAATCTAATTATTCTTTGAATATTTTATTCAAAAACAAAAATTTAATTATTTCTTTATTAATTTTGAATTTTCTTAGGTGGGAAATGATTTGAATTAAGTTTTCATAAAACAAGATTTCAAAAAAGAAAATATAATTAATTTAATTAAATAAAAAAACTCTCTCTCGAATCTCTAAAAAGTATAAAGCGCATCTGGAAAATCTTTAGTAGCTGAAAAATTAATAAAAATGAACATGGAAAAATAAGTTTTTAAAACCCGATATTGATGTCATCTTTACAGACTCCTTATCAAAAATAACATGATTTAATGATAGAATACTCACAAACCATTACTATTCACTTAAATCATTTATTTTCCAATCACCAGTGATTAATTTAATCCAAAAAAAATATCCATGACTAATTAATATTAATTCATAACTAAAGCTTTGAAAGATCTCTCTTTCCCGAAAACTTATAAAACCTATATTAGAATCTCCTATTCCCTTAGGTACCTGAGCTCTTAATTGCAGTTCAAAGGCGAATTTTTCGAATCAAATAATTTAATTACAATTTTAGAAGCAAAACCACACACACACATATACAAATTTTGATTAATATTCACACACATACACACACACACACATCTCGCATAAATAATTTTTAATAAATTAAAAAAAATAAATTAACTAATAAAAATAAAAAAATAAAAACAAAATATTAATTAGATAAAACCAAATTAAATTAAATAAATAAAAACAAAATAAATAAATAAAATAAAATAAAATAAATAAACAAAAATAAATAAAATAAAATAGAAAAACAAATAGACTGAACTAAATGAATGAATGATTTGATGAGCGATTTAATTTGATATATTTTGTTATAAATTAAGTTTTTTTATAAAGTAAATAAATATATAGATAAAATACATAAATAATATTATACAAAAGTAATTTAATTTAAATCAATACACAATTTTGAGATTTTAAATAAATTGTAGTGAGCTTGTTAAAAACTGAAGGTTCTATGTCTAATCATCTTCGATGTAGTTTTTCCTATTTTAATATATTTATTAGTTTGTTGTTCTATTTGATAAATAGTTAAATTATTGTTTACGATAGATTGAGATCTAGATGTTTAAGTGTTTTAAGATTAGAGATGGAGGATAGAATACCTGAAATTCCATCAATTTTTAGCTTGGATAAACTATAAATTTTATAATATATTAAGTAAATAAATAATTTATTTAAGAGTATAAAATGAAATT
Source organism: Tetrahymena malaccensis 436 (assembly GCA_000231845.2). Taxonomy (NCBI): domain Eukaryota; phylum Ciliophora; class Oligohymenophorea; order Hymenostomatida; family Tetrahymenidae; genus Tetrahymena; species Tetrahymena malaccensis. The sequence continues at coordinate 5,535 of JH720071.1, read as the reverse complement.
CATCTTACTTTAAATTTAAATTTATATACTCCACATTTGGTAAAATTAAAGGATTAAATATCTATTTAAGAATTAAAACTCCTTCATCTCCTATGATATCTTCTCTAAAAAATAGATAGAAATAAATAAATAAATAAATAAGTTAATATACATTTTAAATAAGATAATCAATTAATTATTTACTTAAGATCTATAATTATTCTTTTTATTTTGGGTAGTTCTTTTTATATCTATTCAAAATACTTAAGTCCTTCAAAACTAATATTATTGCCACTAACAAACATTAATTTCAAAAATAAAATAATTTCAAATATATTTAAAAAAATCTAATTTACCTTAAGTCCAACTCTATTTCCTACAAATCTTCAAAAGAATTCAACAGTGATAAAACTGTATTACTTCCTTCATTTTTCATATTAGTATATCTTTTTAATAAAACATATTTAGTAATTGATAAGATAAATTAAATTGGATTGATGAAACAAATAAATTTGAATCAAAATAAAATCAGTAAATCATTGAAATAAATAAACTACCTTAGCTTAACCATAATTACTTATATCAGAGTTATCTGTTTAATGCTTTCAACCATTTCAACAATACCATTATCTTCTAAATTTGTAAAACTATAAAAAAAATTTATTTTATTTTTGTTAAATAGATTTTTTACCTTAAATCTATCCATAAATGTGTCAATAAAGCAGCTAACTATAAGGAATTGTTCAATATCTATATTCCTTGTTTGTGGATATTGCAATAGCTTTTATATATAAAATTTAATCAATAAATTCCATATTCATAAATGAAATGAGAAAATTACTTAAAAATTTTATAAATAAACAGCTAAATAAAAGCTAAATTCAAATAAAAATAGAATAATAGAAAAATTACCTTAAGTCAATAGTCAGCTTTTAAAGATTTTCGAATTATGCAAAGGAATTACAAATAATTCTTTGATTTTTTGTACCAAGTTGCTGGTATCTTTAGTTTAATTAAAATAAAAATAAAACTCAAAATAGAAATTGTTAGTTAGCTTACTGCGAATTTATGATGAGGGTAGTGACACTTTCAGAAGATATGGAAATTTTATCTGAATCGAAAGTATTATCACTTACTTGGTAGACTTAATCAAAATTTTCTATATTGATATGCTCAACAACAATTTGAATGATGATTTTTGTTGTTAGTAAAATGTTTGAGATACGCAATCGAAGGTTTTCGTTGTATAGGATTTTATGATAAGCTGAAATCATAATATTTTTTATTCTTTAAAAGAAATCTTGATGGTCGTCGAAGAAATCAAGAACTTTCTCTAAGCTACTTTAGGTATTTGAATAGATTAGTAAATTTTCTTCATGAAACTTAACTTCGATTTGAGGGTTGCTGATAAAAATTTGTTTGATGTTCACAATTAACTTAAATTAATTTAATAAGGATTCAATCCACTTCATATCTACCCATCCATCTTAAACTATTTCTACGTGATTTAAATTTTTAAGTTTATGCACTAAAGCTAGACTTTTGTCTAGAGAGTCGATTTTAGATTGATTTTTATAGCTTAATCGCAGTTCTTCCATTTTTTCTCCTTGATGAACAATCGTTTGAATAACTTTATCGATTAAAATTTAGCTGCCTTTAATTTAGACATCTACAAAATTCATATATCTTTTTATATCAAACTGAGAAGTGTCAATTTCAGCATTTTCAATAGTATTTTTATAAAAGTATGCTGTAACTAATTTGACTACTTGATTATCAATAGAGAATATTTAAGGGATTTTGAATCCAAATATTTTCACTTAGTCAGATATTTTTATAGATTTGAGATATTTTTTGATATAATCAAAAGAAAATCCATTATAGCTAAAAATAATCACATTTTTCATGAATATTTTTGCATCTTTTAATTTTAAAAAAGGTAAGGTAGCTTGGTAGTTAGTTATTGAATATTGTTCAAAATTAAGATTTAAATCTTATAAAAACTTCAAATTAGCCAGTGCTTCAACCAGCTCTTCAATATTTTAATTTTTTTACATGTTTCTATGGCCCATATTTAAAGTAAGTTTCTACAGATAATCAAATTTTTCTATTAAATTAATTTAAAAAATGTATTATTTAGTCTTAAAAATTATATCTTAAATAATAAGAAAATATAAAAATAATTAGATTTTCAATAAAAATAATTTAACAAAAAAATTTGTTTTTATTGAGCAAAAGATTTAATTCAAAAAATGTTTTGTTTAAATAAAATGATAGTTAAAAAAAGAATTCTATTGCTTTGTTTTAATGCTTATTTGATGAATTTGATAATTTATTTTATGAATGAGAAATATTTTACTAATAAAGTTTAAAAGTCCTGTAAATGATTCTGGTGAGAATTGCTGGTTATTTTAGATGATTCTGATTTTTAGAGTACTTTGTGAAAGATTATTAAAGGTTTATTCTTCTAATTTTTTTACTATTTGGTTAAGGTTTTGGTTGTGAAAGAATCTGTTGTAGGATATTTCATTTGAAATTAGACTAATTTGCTATATTTTCTTCAATTTTAATTTTTTGTGATTTTGGAATTCTTGATCAGCTGCTATGCTTATTTATATTTACTATAAGCGTTTGCACTTAGCTATATCAAAGATGATTTTATCTGCTGTGTAGTTTGTAAATATAATATTTCTTCCGAGAGTCAAATTCAATTTAATAAGAGTTTTAGATTAATTAATTATTAGATTTTAAATTAGCTTTCCATTTACCTTAGCTGTGTCCACTTTCAAGTTAAGGTCAACTAATCCAACAAGATTCTTCAAAAATAAAAAGCATCTTTTTTGCTATTCAGCTAATTTTTCTAACAGCAAATTCAAGTAGTTCGAAGTGAGTAAACTGTTATTGAAGAAGTTTAAATGCAATTGCTTCAAAGATTTGTAAGACTTTTAAAGGCTAGCCAGGAAACTAGTGGCTTCATCGTCAGTTAATTACTCAAAGCGACTGAAATCAACTTGCAAGCTTTGGAGTTTATCATTTTTCTCTTCTATTTCGTATATCAATCCTTAGAGCAATACCTTCCTTGAATTCTTACCAAGAACTTGATTCCATTTTATTTGAACTTCATAGTTGTCTTTTTACTCTTCAATCACTTCAACTTTTTCTTCAACCACTTCGATTTGTTCTGGTTTGAGAACTTCGTCTTTTTAGTCCATTTTATTTTCAGTTGGTATGTTGCTAACTTTTTAAGATATTGAGTCATCCCTTTAAGAATAGTGCTAACTTTAGATATTCGAAGATGGAATTTTACTTATTAGTGACAATTGTGGGATTAAATTCTTTTTTTCTTAAACCAATTTACTTAATAAAATTAAATCATTTTTCTAGTCTTTGCTCTAACTTGAAGGGGAAGGATTTATCTAGAGAGGTGAAACATTTTCTTAGCTGACGTTTGATCTTTGAGCCTAAATTTGTAATTTTCTTTAAGACATTTTTTTCTAATTTTCTTCAAACTGCTTATTTATTTCTTTTGAATTCAACCTCTCTCTCTGGATGTTATTTGCAGATATCTTCTGAGAGCTTGGGGGGTCCTTTTTGAGCTTTATATGAATAGGAGACTCGACGTAGGAAGACTTGCTCAGCTCATCATCTTGCTTTTTATAACTTTTAGGAGGAATGACTTCCTAATCAATGGATTTAATATCATGATCTTTGTTATTTGAGTAAACACTTTTAGTATCCATAATATTATCTTCTCCTAAGACATTATCGTCTTCTAGCATCGATTTATTAATCTGCTAAAAAGATGAGAATTTACTTTTTTGGCCTTCTAATCTTGTCTATGAGGGAACTTTTAAGTGATTTAATTGGGGCTTCCTGCTTGATAAATTGATTTTTGAGTTATTTAAACTAACTATAACAGGTGATTTAAGATTATGATGATGTGCTCTATCGTTTTCTAAATCCTCATTTATACTAATTTTATCATTTTCGTCACCAATCACTTGAATATTAAAGAAACTAGATTTCTTTTATTGCTTTGACTCTTAGCCTTGAGTATTTTGCTAATTAGTCATGTAATTTTCAATAGTTAAAAAAGGTTGATCATTAAGGTCATCAAATTTATCCTGCTTCTCTTCTTCTTCATTGTCGTTTTCATTTTCCTCTTGAAATTCTTAACTCAAATCTACATCATATTCATCTTTAAATTATTGAATAGAATCATCTTCTTCTTAATCACCTAATTGCTTACTAGACTTTTAATCCTTTTAAATATTTTACAAGAGCAGTTTAGAGTTGTTCACAATTTTAGATTCGTAATCAACATAAAAAGAATCCAATCTGATAGCCATATTTATTTTTTTTTCCTTCAAATGAAGCATTAACTTTTAAATATAAAACTCACAATTCATTCTATCTGATGGGTTTTTTTTTATCATATTCAATGCAAGTTTGGAAAGAATAGATTCGCTTTATATCTGCATTTGTGGAGGTATTTGGCCCTAAGAAAAATATTTTTCATAATCCTTTTGAATATTTTCAATAGAAGTATAGTTAAATTTTTATATATTATCCAATTACAATAGCATAATTCCTAACGTGAAGATATCTGACGAAACAGTAGACTCCTTCTTTTACATTATTTCAGGAGGATTCATTTAATAATTGCATATTATCCTTTACAGCTAAATATTTTTCGACTCTTCGTCTACTTCTTAGCTCAACAAAGATTCCTATTTAAGCTAGTCATGAATATTTAAGAACTAATCTGATAGCTTAAAAATTTTAGACTGTTGTAAAATATTACTAAATTTTAAATTTCCATGAATCAATTCCTGCTTATGCAAATAATTAAGTGAATCTAGAATCTTTAATACGATTTGTAACTTCATTTCCTAATCTAATTCAATGCTTTTAGGTTTTTGTGATAACACAATATCTAGCAGAGATTAATTGCACATCTCCTCCTCAAAATAAATAATTAAAACATCATTCTAAACATTAAAGGTCTTGATATCATTAACTTAGATGTAACTAAAAAATTAATTATGATTCTGCACTTTAATTTAGTTTATAATCGAGTAAATTATGCTATACTCACTAGTATGAGCCTAACAAAGCTTTAAAGCGATATATTCTTTAAATTTATTTTTTGCAGAAAGCAGCAAACTATGATCAGTATCAATAATATAATCAATATCTGTGTATTTTTCGTTCCCCATCAGATAAGCTATTGTTTCACTTAAAATATTTTTGCTAAATAAAGCCTTGTTCTTCACCTCATCAAACACATCCTAAATAGTTTCTAATATCTATGATCCATTTAGGTTTTGCATTTCTAATAATTTTATCTCAAACTATATTTGAAATTCGAAATACTTTTTAATTTATTTATGCAAATCTATCAAATATAACAACTATTTCTATAAATCTTAACAAAACCAAACAAACCAGCTCAATTTTTTCAACACAAACAATTTCAAACAACAAGAAATAAAAACAACAAAATAAATAATAATAAAAATAATAAGGGGGTTGGGGTTGGGGTTGGGGTTGGGG
>JH720070.1:122154-262052 GCA_000231845.2 Tetrahymena malaccensis 436 | reverse complement strand
CCCAACCCCAACCCCAACCCCAACCCCAACCCCAACCCCTATAATTAAATTGTTTTAGTAATCATTCTAAATTATTAAAATAATAATGAAGTTAAATCAACTGAAAGGGAAATATTTAAGAGTAAGTACACAAAATATTTATAAAAGTAAAATAAAAATTTTTAATTATTTAAAACAAAAAAACTTGTTGATATTAAAATAAGCATCATTTAAATAAATTAATATTTTTTATATTAATAAATAGATAATAAAAATAATGAAAAGATACTATATACAATTATTTTAACTTAAATTAAAAATAAAAAACAAATGAATTAAGCATTTTTACAGAAAAATCTATAGATTGCTTTTACTTAATGAATCTATTTATTTAAGTTATTTTGGATAAAAAATAAAAGTTTTAAATTAATGTTTTAAATATTATAAATGTTGGTATTAATTATTTTAATTGCATTTTAATATTTATATTTTTATAATTAAAAGCTGTGAATATGATATTTTAAGGAAGGAAGGAATAATTATTAATAAAAAATTAATAAAATGAAAGATCATTATTACTATACAATATATAAGGAGAAGATAGATTTAGTAAAAATTATTATCTCTCAATAAAATTTTGGTTAGAAATATTAATCTATATAATAAAATTAAAATGCCTAATAGACTCTAATATTCTTACTAAAATTTAAGATTGCATTTGGTTACAGTTATGGTTTATTTCTTACTTATATTCTTTTGTTTTTATTAAATTGCTTATTATTGAAGTCTATTATTAAAACTATTAGTTGCCATAATTTAGTTGATTTTAATATAATTCCTATCAGTTTTCATCATCGTCATCGCTTTAATCATCATCACTTGAGTGGGGATCAGGCTTTAAATATGTTTTATAATTTGATTATTGGTTTTTAATATTTATTATTTACCACATTTCTATTAGCATTATTTATGATATGAGAAATTAGAGACTAACCATTTGCCTTTTTAGTTTCGTATTCTTGTTTAAATGATGGATAATGATAATATAATATTTCTTCATATATGAGATCTATTTTTCAATTAAATAAATTAGCTACAAACATTAAAGTATTATTTTACCTTTTAACTACTGTAAAGTAAGATTATGCTCTTCGAATTCAAAATCGAGCTTTGAAACAGGTTCACATGTTGGCTTTTTGATAAATATATATGATTTAAAATTTAAAAATATATGCTAATTTAAATATTTCAAGAAAATTAAATGCTCACTTCATCTTCTGGGAAATGCAATTCTGATAAATAAGGATGGCTTAATGCTTCATCTACAGTAATTCTCTTTGTGAAATCAAAAGTCAATAGCTTTCTAAGTAAATCAATTGCTTTTTATACAATTTAATTTAATTTAATTCAACTAGACAATTTAAAATATATAATTTTATTTATTTACCTTCTTTTGAGGCTTTACTGAATAACTTTTCAAACTACTTTGGCTATCTTTTTGGCATGTTTTTAACCATTTTTCTAAACTTTTCTCTTGGAATATTATTAATTTCTTATTCACTCGGAGTACCCAAATACTCAAATATAAGTTCAATTTGATTTCTTGCTATTTAATTAATATTTAATTGATTTAATTATTTTTTGATAACAGCAATTATATTTGTTTTTACTATCTATTCCTGGTAAAAATGGCTTTCTTCTCAATAATTCTGCAAAAATACAACCTACAGACCAGACGTCAACTATTTTTTAGTTTTATTTAAGATTTATTTTCGTATGCCAAATAAATTTACCTTTCTCATCATAATCTCTCCAAGATAAAAGAAGTTCTGGTGCTCTATACCATCTGGTTGCAACATAATCTGTTAGCATACCAGCTCTACATTTAAGTCCAGGAATAATTGTTCTAGCAAGACCAAAATCACAAATTTTTAAATCACAATTGGAATTTACAAGCAAATTTCTAGGTTTCTGATTAAAAAAATAATAGTTAATAAAAAGCTAAATTAAAGAAGTGAGGTTAATTTTGAAAAGCTTGGATAAAAAACACTTTTTAAATTATATATCAACTGTATTTGATATAGTTTAAAACTAAAAAATGCATGAATTAAAAAGAAATTGTTAATTTAAGTTGAAGATAAATTTTATAAATTTCTTATAATATTTCTAGTAACCCACTTTAATTGTAAAATAAATCAAATTTTGTATACTAAGTCACGATGCACGACTTTTGCTGAATGTATATACTTTAAACCACGGAGGATTTAATAGAGGAAGAATTAACAATGCTCATCAGTAAGTGGTTGCTCACTTTTTATAATTGATGCTAAATCTGTCTCCATCAACTCAGAAACTACATATCTGTCATTTAAAAAATAGTTTAAATTTACATTTTCTCTCTATTAATTGCTTTTTAGTTAAACATTTCGCTTTTATTTATTTATTTCTTTTATGTTAGGTTAGCAATCGAACCTAACAAAAAAACAAGCAAAATCAAAAAGGCTTTATTGTCTCTAAATAAATTGAAGCAAATTATGATAAAATAAAAGCTATTATTTACATATCCTCAAATTTTTCTCTTGATCTAGGTAAAAGTAATGTATTGATGCCAATAATCTGTAAATTAACAATAAAATATTTAATAACAAATTTAATTTGGAATAAACAATCATCTTAATCTCAATTTAGTCCTATGTCTGTATTGCGCGAATAATTTATAAAATATAATGTCTTATTTAATTTTTAATTTTATTATAAATTGAGCAGATTTTGTTTTCTAATTTTCTAAATTTTTACATTTTCATGCTTAAGCAATCTAAGTAATCTTAGTTCTCTCAATGTTCTTTTTGTAAATATTTTATGTTCAAATGCTTTTTCTATTTTTTTGATTGCTACCAAATTATTCTCTTCGTCCTAACAATTTAAGTCTCTTGCTGCTACAACAATACCATAAGCTCCCTGACCAACTATATTTTATTAATAATATATAATTATGTAAGTTATTTAAATAAATGGATGCATTTAGTTTTTTTAAGTCTAATTTTGTGAAAAGCTAGTTTCTTCAATATTAAAAAATCAAGCTTATAAAAACATATTATGAAATTAGGTAATCAAATAATTATTAGAAAACTCATGTGTTTGGAATATGAAATAAAAATGCCTACTTGAATCAATGATGCTATAATTATCATCCATTTCAAACTTAGAAGCACTCAACACATTTTAAACTCTAATATTTGATTTCTTGTTTTCATATGGCTTGTAGTATTCTATAATTTCTTTAGGCACCTAATGCTCCATAGTTTACTTAATCTATTTAAAATATATTTGTTTGATAGTATGTATATATTACTCTGCTTTGCTTTGCTTTTTTTCTTAATTTTTTAATTTTTTGTCTTAAGTATTATCAAAAAATAATAATTGTTTTATGTATTTATTAAGGATTCTATTCTTTTTATCTTAGTTTTTTATTTCAATCTCAATATGTATTATGATTGATGATGTCTCATTCAATTCTGTCAATTATTAATTCTAAATAACTATTCAGTCAACTTATTGCCTTTTTATCTAATTCTAAACTATTATTTTCCTTATTATTACTTATTGTGTTTTTTCGAGCTTATCAGCCACTAAATTATTTATTTAAGAGGATCATAATAGCATTAAAAATTTTTGTAATAAAAAATTAGTATAAACATGTTTATAGCATATAAAATGGAATTACAGTAGAGTTTTTTTCTGTCAAAAATTAATTAATAGAATTCATCTATAAAGTAATAACGCTAATATTAATTAAAATAGAGAAGTTTAGGTTGTATAAATAAATTTTACAATTTTATATTTTAAGGAGAAATTTTTAATTATAAAAAAAACAAAAACTTTTTAGTAAAAAAATAAGTATATTTGATTCTATTTATTTCTTACTGAAGCTCAATTTTAAACAAAAACCTGTTATTACATTAACTAATTTAGAATGAATATTATAAAAGCTATTTATTTAATAGATTTATTAAAAAATTTGAAATTATTTAAAAGTGTTAAATTGACTTACCTAAATTATAATTATATCATTATTTAAAACATTCACTATTTTATTTTACAATGCAATTTATTTTGATTTAATCTTTCAATCTTTCATTTATTTTATTTACTAGAAATTTTTAATAAAAATATACAAATGTTAATTTTACTATTTCAAATATTTTAACATAATTGAATTATTTTGAAATTATATCATTGAGGAAATAAAATAAATTAAAATTACTACAATTTCAAACCCATTTATTACAATTAGTATTTATTTAAAATTTTATAAAGAATAAAAAATTAATAGTAAACAGTACCTTAAAAATTAGATTATTACTTCAAACAAAATAATTATTTACTTATTTTTATACTAAAGACAATTATTTGCTATTTTATTAAGATTTTTAAATAATTTGTTAAATTTAAAATAAATTTTTTTTAATTACTTACTTTCTAAAAGATATCATTTTTATTTGTTTATATTTTATTAGAAATTGTTTTAATATTATATACTTGTGTCTAAAATAAATTAAATAAAATCTCAAGCACAATCATAATAATATATCTAGCTTGTTTGATAATATAAATAGCTCAAATATATATATTTGTTTATTTAATTTATAATTAATTATTTCATCAAAAAATTATTAGAATAATTCAAAATACAATAAATTTATTAGTAACATGGGAGATTTTCAAATTTTATTGCATAGACCTGGTAATGAAGTCACTATGGGAGAAGAATTTAACTATATTTAGGCCTATTTGAATGATTTTAAAAAAGAAATGCTTATTGAAAATAAATTAACAGATCCAAGAAAAATAGAAAGAATTGATTTTATTGGGGCTTAGCCTGTTTCAATGAGAAACAGTCACGTTGACAGAATAAGAGAGGAAAGAGATGCAGGAGAATTTAGTTATATTGTTTGCGAAAAAACTGATGGTGTAAGATACATCATGGTAATTACAAATAATGGCAATTGTTATTTAACAGGAAGAAATACCTCTACTGATTCTGTAAATAAATACAAGCTGAATGAAATCAAAGTTTAGCTAAATAAGCAATTATTTATTGATGAAGATGATGATGAAGAAGATAATTTATAAATCTTATAAATTTTTGATGGTGAATTAGTTTTAGACAAAAAAGGAGACAACTACTATTTGAAATATTTAATTTTCGATTGCATAGTCCATTTTGGAGAGAAGATTTTTGCAAATAATTATTTGGAGCGTCTCACTAATGCTATCTATTTTGTGTAATACAATAACAGCCTTTATGAAATAAAAGGGGAGGAACCACCAAAGCCTTAACCATTTTGTGAAAATAAGGCTAAAGTTCTCTCTTAGTTTTTAGAGACTGGAGAGACTGATAATTTTGAAGACTCAGAAAATGATATCGTTATATCAATATGTGTTAAAGATTTCTTCAAAATAAAATATTGCAACTATTTATTTGATAATTACATCCCTTCTCTTCCTCATCACAATGATGGTTTGATTTTTACTAAAAATAATTCACTCTATAGGCCTGGAACTGATGAAAATATCATAAAATGGAAACCCCCTTCAATGAATACAATCGATTTTCTCCTAGTAGCAAATAAAGATAATATAATATATGGTATTGACGAAAAAAGAAATGATGGAAATTATCTTCTATAATCAAGAGTTATAGATTTATATGTTATGGATCACAATTCAGAGAGGAAAAATTATGAAATAGCATTTTTCGATTTTATGATTGTAGATGAAGATTTCTTCGAAGAAGTTATTTAAAAAACAGAAGAAAAAGAAGGAGCCAAAGGTATTGTAGCTGAATGCAAATGGATTGATTTAGATTAAGAAAAGGGAGATTTAATCAAGAAAATATACACAAGTGACACAGATAAAATATTAGTATTACCAGAATTTCCAGATGATAGCAATTAAGATGATACTCGTAAATGGATAGCCAGTTAAAAGTAAACTTATAAAGAGAGTAAGTACACTAAAGGATGGGGTTTTGATAGATATAGATTGGATAAAAACTTTTCTAATAATAAAAAAATTGCTAAAGATATTGTTTCCTCAATAAAAGAAAATCTAGATTCTAAGGCTCTTATGTAAAGATTGATGCCTAATGTAAATCTAAATCCCAATATGGGTAATCCTAATTTAGAACCAGCAATACAAAAGAAACAAAGAAGATGAACAATAAAAATGTTAATTATTTTCAAAAATTATATTCTTAATCAAGAATTATATTAATTTATTTTTTTTATTTCAGTGACAAAAACAATTTAATTCAATTATTAAATAGAATTTACTTATTATTTTAATATTTGACTATATTTTTTAGAAATTAAATATAATTTTTTAATTCGTAATTAGTTAAATTTAATAAATAAACTTCATAATAAATCTTAATATTTGTAGATTATAAATTTTACTTTTAAATAAAAAATAATTTTTCATAAGTTCATTAAAATATATTATTTATTTTAGCTTCTTTAGATGAATTGTCTAAAGTATACTCTTTGTGTACGGATGACCTTGTTTTAAATCTATAGTATTCTACTTTCTAAGGATCTTATACTATATTATCTTTATTGCCAGTTTCGATGACATAATCTGAAGTATTTTCTTCAAAATTCTCAGATTATTACTTTTAATACTTAAAAAGCTTGAATACTTAATTGCTCTTTTTACTAAGTTAGAATTTTGGACTTGTTGTTTATGAGGCTAAAGAAGATAATTGTAAATTATCTGTTAAAGCTATTTATATTTTTATATTAAGTTAATATGAAATTTAAAATTAAAATAATTACGTTAACATTAAGTATCATAATTGAGATTAGGCGATTTAGCTTGAGAAGATTAAGTAAACTTATTGTTTACTATGGTTATGTTTTAGTTAGCTTTGGCGTGAATAATTTTATTAATGTTTGATCTTAAAAATTTCCATCTAAAATATGTTTTAATACCAACTTAACCAAAATTAGTTAACTACTTAAAGTATCTTTTTGGTAATATTCTATTTAAGAATATTTTTATTCCTTTTCCTATCCAAGAATTAACATCATTTACTTTATAGATTAAAATAATGCATATTAGGTAAATAAAAAATAAAAAATCTAAACCCAAAATCAAAGTCTCCATAAAAAATTAAGTTGAGCTTTTGTCTTAAATAATACTGACTAGAAAAACTTTAAAAGCTATTAAGCTGTAAGCCATTAATTCGCAGTTTGTTATTCTTAATTAAATAAAAGGCTTTATTTAAAAAACAAGCTTGATATACACTCCAAATATGAATAAAATTAGTATAGTAGAAGAATTTATAAAATCATTTGATAGCAAAATATGTATGTAAACAATTGCTATTTTCATATAAATTCTTACGAACTCCCAGTAATAGTACTTTTCTTTTAATTCCCCATAAAAATAGCCGAGATTAAATTTTGTGGTGCAATCATTCAAACGCTTTTTTTTGTTGATCAACATAAATAAGAAAACCAAAGGAACAAAAGACCATAAAAATATAAAAACCAATGAGTAAGAGTATATAAATATTTTCATGTCTGCTTAATCACATGATAATGTTAGGTCATTCGGATTGTATTATTTAGATCCTATTTATCTGCATGTTAGTGAATTAGAAAAGTAAGAAATCTATTCTACTTAAAAGAAAGTAAATAATATCGAAAATAAAGTGATATAGTGATATCTTTTAACTATTTTTCTAGTAAACAATTAAATTGTTAAAAAGCAAAGGTAAAGAATGCAGATAAAGAAAACAGGAATAAAGCTTTATATTATAGACCCAAAAACTACTTTTCCAATACTTTAAATAAGTTAAGAACTTATGATACAATCCATACCAAGAGCTAATTGCCTATTAGTCTATCCTATAAAATTTCCAAAAATATTTATGTTTATAGGTATCAACTATGGCTGGCCAACTAAAAGAGATGATAATTAAGAGTAATTCACTATAATTTTTATAAAAAATCCTGATTTATCTTTTACTGCATTTTTAGAAACTGGTATGATTTTCATAGCTCTTAAGTAATAGCATCTTTGTGTAAAAATAAATTAGTCAATAAAAACTTTCAAGGTAAAAAGTAAATATCCAATAAAAAATAATCCTTTTGCAATTAAAAAAGTGTATTATAAGGCTTTTTGAGAGCAAATTTCACATTTTCCTTATTATAATTGTTGAGTGTACCTATTTTTCCAAATTTATCCTATTGTGTCACATTATTCACATAATGGACCTATATAGCCTTCTACGCATCCTTGCTAACTATAAGGATTTTATGGTTAACATGATCCTATATTAGAATTGCAAGCTAGTATTTCATCTGTATAATTATCACTTCTCCAATACCCATCTTTTAAAATAATTGTTGATCCTTAACAACTAATAGCTGAAATAGGGCATGAGTTACATTCATTTTTAATAATTTTTTACTAAGCTTATTAGGATTCTAAAAATAATGTTTAAGGATCTATTAGTTAATATGAACCAAGCTAGCATTATTTACAAACATTAATTAGATTTGTAGATTATTGTATTATCTCTCCAAATTCACATAATCTAAAATTTATCTACATAGCAATAGGTTTTTGAATTACTGACTAAGAATATATACTAGAGCTTAGAATAAATATTTATTAGCTTGATAAAACCCCTTAAATTTAAAGACCTGTTAGCTCATAACTTAAGCTAGTCTCATTATATTAGATATAATTCAATATTTTTTCACCAATAAGCTAAGTTTATTAAGAATTTTAGCTGCCTATTTGTATTTAAATGTTTTCTAACTCATAATGAATATCGCTAGGGTATAAATTATTCGTAAGGTTCTCTTTAGAAAAAGAAAGATATCTATTATAATTATCGATAATATATATTCTCAAAGCAAGATAGCCTCCACTTTAAAAATTATTTACTTCTATATATTTTTAGTAAGCAGATTAGTATGAGGATGGAACCTGGCTTTAGTTATTAAAAAATTCAAATTAATAATTCGTGACTTGATTTGGGTCATAATAATTTTAAACTATTAAATTTTGTAAATAAGTTGCTGAATCATCCCCATATATTTCAGCTTAATTTTTAAACACATTTGCTTTAAATGGGAAATTTTAGGGTATGGTTTAGAGTAGTTAATTTGTTTAAACAATTCTTATTCCTCCACCAATTAAAGCATAATTATCAACTATTGTACTGTCTTTGTCAAATTTTATTTTGCAACTACCTATATTCTCTATATAAAATGCTCCTCCACTTCCTTTTGCTCTATTTTTTGTAAATTAAGACTATTTTAAATCAATTAGTGAAGCCACATTTTGAAACTATACAGCTCCACCATTTTAAGCTGTATTCCCTTTAAACAAAGCTTAAAAAAATTTAACTTAGCTTGATGAATCAATCAAAAAACCACCATTGTTACTTGTAAAATTAACTTAATTAATTTAAACAAATGAACTTTTTATTTAAACCAAATTTTATTGAATATCATTTTAAAGGAATGTTGTATTTTAAAAAACTATTTAATCATTAACAAAAGTAATTAATTGACTATCATAAGTATAATTACTGAAAGATTTTAAAAATGCTACACCAGTATTATTCCAAATTAAAGAATCAGTGAATACAGAATTTAGGCACCCAAATAATTAAAATAGTGCTAAATTTTAGACTATTTAAGAGCTACTTTAAAGACTAACTGAGTTTGAAATGATGCTAATATTTCTTATACTCAATTAACCTATTAATGAAAATCTAAAAATCTAATAAATATCTAAGTTTTAGTTAATTTATATGTTTTATATAGTAACTTTTTTAACATTATATAAGTCAAACAAATATTTCTAAGAGTTAGGTTAGAAAATGCAGTTTTATATTATTAAATCTGAAATCTCAACTACTTATATATTCAAAAATTTTATCAAACTGCTTTCTTATACACCATAATTTTAAAGTCCACTGAGTTAAATTTATTTAAAGATTATATGATTATTATCTTGGAATATTAATTATGTTAAATTAATCTACTGTTATATTATAGATATATTCTACCATGTCACATTTTAAGTATTTTTATTGAAATTGATTTGGTTTGTAGAATTAATATCACTTTGGAAGATTAAAAAAAAGTCTTAAAGATAAAGATTATCCTAGGAGAATGTATTGAAAGTGTCTTGTGCAATAGTTAAGCTATTCGAGCTTAAACTTTAAGCAGACATTACAACTTTAATATTTTAAATATTTTAATTTTAGATAAATTTATTTATCGTTTCAAACTACTCTCCTGGTAATTAAAAGAATATAATGTTGTTCCATGTATCTTAGCTCATTAGGATTTTTCCAACAAATTTAAAGGTTTCAGCATATTTTGGAGTCAAAGAAGTTATTACTTACTCCGCTTTTAATAAGCTAGAGCTATTAACAATAACTCCGCATAAATTGGCATTTTTATCTTAATAGATGCTTAGACTAATATTATCCTCGAATACTCCTGAATCATGTAATATGTATATTTTTAAGAAGTTTTATTCTTAGTTGTAAATATATCCTAAAAATCTCGGATAATTTTAGAAATTTTAAGAAATAAGCTAGTAAGTTTCATTTTAGAGCAAATATAACTCATACCTATTTTAAAGTAACAATATAATTTAATTATTATTAATTATTTAATAGTCTAAAATAGAGTCATAGAAATTGTTTTTTTTGATAATTGTCAATAGTTAAATTGTTTAATTTCTTGTATATACGTTTATTTAGTAGCTGCATGAAGTTAAAATAAAAGAATCTGTAAGTTTAATATGATTTCCTTAGTCGTTTGCAAGCATTAAAAATTATTCTTGTTATTTATTATTAATATTCCAAACATATGCTCTTTTTTAACCACTAAAAAAGAAAATATATTTAGAATAAATTTAGTCAAAAATAAAATTTTATAGTTTTATATTTTTTTCCTCATTAACAAGCTAAATTAGGTTAATTTATTGAATTATTTATTATGTAATTACATCAATAACTACTAGCAAACCTCCATTTGTAACAAAAAGGACTTAAGGTTAAGATTAATTTTATTCATTAACAATTACTTTAATTACAGAAATATTTATTGCTAAAGTATTAGGTAAACTATAGTTCAAAAAGGATTTATCTTTTAAATTATATTGAAGCAATTATCCATTACTAAAACCAATAAAAAGTAGGTTTTGACTTTTGTTTGAAGCAAAACTTGTGACAAATAGTTGTGTATCTAACTAAATTACATTAATTATAGTTGCTAATTAAAGATTGCAATGTATTATTTTTTTGTCATAAGTTAGAAAAACATCATTTAGTAAGAAGTGATAAAACTGTATTTAGTTTAATGTAAACTAGTTTTGCAAAATATTACTATTGATCGAAGATTGATATAATTAGAAAAAAATTATTTTATCACTGAACCCATAAATTAAAACATCTCTAGAAGCATCATATGAGACATCTATTGGAGGTTAATTAAATGTAGATTCATAGCTCATTGAGAAATTTTTATATTTAAAAACTGTAGAATCTTTATTAATTATCAAGAATTGTAATTCTGAGTTACTAACTGGTATTTAAGTAAATAAGTTTGGAGATTCTTTGAGTCCAAATTAATACTTAACTCCTTCTTTGCTATAATTAATTTAATAGATAGATGTTTTACTATAAACAAAAACATTATTAAATAGTTTATCCATAGTAAAACCCAGTAAAGATTCGTTTCTATCAAAAACTTCTGTTATCTTAAAATTATTTCTAATATTATATTCATTATAAAGCTCATAAACATAAAAATTACCTGCGTCATCTAAAAAGGATAATTTTGTTATATCTTCATCATAATACATTCCTTTTACTAATCCTACTTAATTCCAAGAAAAGGCACCAATTATTTTTCCTGCTAATGTTTGAGAAGGTATATTATACACGTATATCTATGCGAATAAAGAATTATTAGTATATAAAACAATCTAAGAAAGTTATTTGATAAAAAGATATTGGATTATGCTAAGACTGGAAGGAGCTTAAATTTGACAACTGACAGAAAAATTAATTCTATCTAAAAACACAACATCTTTTTTTAATTTTACAAAAATTTTTAAATTAAAAAAAAATCTTTAAATCAATGTAAATAAGATAAATTTAATAGTAATGTTTATTAGAAAAAATTTCTTATTTTTTTATTTTAAAATTTAATAAAGCTGAAAAAAAAAATTTACATTTAGAAGAAAGTAATACTAAGTATTTTTCCTAAACTTCAAAACTTGTGAATATTCCATAATTTTAAGAAAAAGTATATTAATAGGTCCCTATTAAACTATAAACTTAAATTTAAGAATAAATTAGATAAATATTCTAATTTAATTCATCTACTCCTAAACTAAATTGATTCTAAAATCCAGTTACGTTTATTGTTTACTATACCTTATTTTAAATTTTGTTTATTATTGTAAATTAAGTAGGGGAATTACTGCATATTATTAAATTTTAAGTATTTTAGCATTAAATGAATATTTAATCTTTGGAAATAACATATAGCAAGTTCATTTAAGAATCTAATTTTACTAATTCAGACCCGTATATATAAAATTATTATCTTAGATTATCAAAAACCCATCCATTTATTAAGTTCATTCCTTTATAGTAAAATTTTTTATTAACATTACCATATATTGATAAAAGTATTTGATTTTAGTTCCAACAAATAATACTTTATAGACTAGCTATTTCATTAATACCATTAAATGGACTATCATATGTTTATTAGGGGACTAATTATTCTAAGAATTAATTTGTAAATAAATTAAATGAAGTAATAAGGTATTTTGTTCTTACAAAATACATATAGAGGGTTGTACTTTAAAGTACCTCTTATATTTCATCATCAGTGTGCTAGCTTGACATAAAAAGTTGGCTATCAAGTACTTCATATCTTTTAAATTAGTACTTTAAAGCACACGATAATCCTTATTAGGTTCCAACGTAATCGATATAGTTATTTTCTGAGCCAATTTTGGTTTTAGTTTATGTAGTCTACGTAGCGCCATAAACATAATCATGACCATATGTATATATGATATTTCTATTTAAATCAAATTAATATTCTTCATGAACTGTAAAGAAATTTAACTACATTATATGTTTAACATGATAAAAAGATGACCCTGCATTATTAACAATTTTAACAGGATCATCTATGAAAGGTGAATATTAGTATGTGTAGTTATTAATAAATGATATCATTGAATTTTTCTGAATAGCGTGAATTTTTACTACAGGATTTGATGTTGCAGAAAATCCGATTAAGAAATAAACTGTATCATCATTAATTACTCTCTTAGCTTGGCTTACGGATTTTAAAGCAATATTAGGGACTTGATGAAGTAGCGATAATTAAATATTATAGATATTAAAATTTTGTTTATTATCAAATGTTAAAATCTCTTCTATGATAAATTTATTATTTAACCTATCTTGATCAGAATTAAATACTTAAACACAATTGAAATAGATAATTTAATTTTATGCTGTTAGTTAATTAATTAGTGATATTTGATATTATTATTATTAATCTATTACTATTTAATATACTTAAACTTATAATGTGCTTTGGGCAACAATAGATAAATCACTATTTAAAAATACATTTTAAACTTGATTAAATTAGTTATTATCACATTTATTAAATAACTGCTAAAAGTCAGATTAGACAATTGTTAAACAGTTGTCATAGCTTATAACCATCTTATCATAGTTTATTGAGAGGGAATTTATTTTACTAAAAGCTGAAAATTTACTAATTACTAATTATAAGAATGGATTTATTAAAAAAATAACATTAGTCATTTAAGTCACAACGAAATTATTTGTAAATCTTCCAATTTATAAACATTTTAGTGAGTCATTTGAAATCACTCTAATTAATTGCAAATCGATACCTTACGAAGTATCATAGAATATAATATCTCCATTTTAGTGACAAGTTAAGAGTAAGGGGGGATCTTATATTTAAATCAAAGAATTTACTTAAGAGCTTGGAGTTGGGAACGGCAAATAATAATTATTTATAATTTTCATCTCTAATTAAGAAAAAAAGGTAGGGCTTTATCTGACTATTTAAATTTGAGAATTTATAAATACTAAATCATATTACTAGTTACTTTCTTAAATACTTTTATCACCATATGTAGTTTCTATTTTAAGTATTTATTAAGCTGAAATTGTAGGGAAATTTTTTGTTTGATAAAACTAAAATGTTGAATCTGATGATTAGAAATTATATAATTTTAAATTAAAAAAATTATCAAGTACAATTAATTAATTATTTTTGCTTAAAAAGTTTCCAACTTCAAAATCTAAAATAATATCATTGCTACTTTCATCTACTAAGAGGGTTGTTTTGGAGAAAAGGTTAAAATTAAAGAAAGAATTTTAAGCCATAATAATAAAATGAATATTATATGATGGGTTTGTTGTTTCAATTATTTTTCCTTTGAGAATTTTCTAATATGAAATTACAACTTAGCATGAATTATTTTGGAAATTGATATCTAGCACACAATTTTGATGAATTAAAAAATACCTGTATGAATATGATGTTTGTAAGATTGATATCAAAGCACCAAAATTTGAAATATCACAATAAATTTAACCATTTAATTATAGCTAATTATTGGAATAACTAAATTATGATATCATCAACATGATTTAGTCATTTTATTAAATTAATATGTTGGTTTAGAAAGATATTTATTATCCGTTTAAGTTAATTTTAATTACGTTTGAAGTAATTGGCGAACCATTTTTTAAGTCATATATAATTTAAAAATTCTACTAATTATTGATGATTGAACTAAGAAGCATAAACTAATCGTTAAATTTAGATAATTTAGATTATTAATCTATAAAAAACTCATTTGTATTATAAATTAGTTTTCTATTTCCTGTTATAACATCCCAGAGAAAAATTTGATTATTTATAGATATAACTATTATATTTCCATCTACACTTATAACATTCAGGTCATTAGTAGAATAGTTAGTATGTCTAATCAATTAAACTGACTGCTTATCATAAATAGATAAGTATCCTATCTGAAGGACAACATAGTATATGTTTTAATATACTAATATTTATTAAGGGGTATCAAGACCCAGAAAGTTCTACTATGTTTAAAATTATGATGAACACTCAAAAAGTTTTTTACAAACTCTCTAAAGCGGATCACCTATGTAAAGTGGTTTGCAAATTGATACACAGTTTCCAATAGATTAATTAGTTTATGATTCATCTATTTAAAAGAAAAAGTCACCTAAACAAGCAGAATAAACACATTTTTTAATAATATCGTCAAATTAATAGTTTTAGTAACACTCAACACAAACAAAGTTATTTTCATCATTACCTTTTTGAATACAATTTAAACATCCTAAACCGCAATTGTTATAAATTTAGCAACTATATTAATATATTACTAGGAACCAAACGATTAAAATATTATGTAAATATATTTTTTTCATTATTTTAATCCTATACTATTTATGAACTTAGATAGCTTTCAAACCTAATTATTTCAATTACTTAAAATATTGTTATTAATCGTCAATATTTTTAAATAAAATTTCTTTTTTTATTGATTATACTTTAAAAATTTTTTCAAATTAATGATGTATTTCATAAGTAAATATAATTTGAGTTGAAGTTAACATTATTTTTTATTAACTCATTTTACTATTTTATGATGATTTAAAAAAGTTTTAGATTAAGCTTTTAAATTTCAATTAATACATTTTAGTATAGTTGTTAAATAAACCTTCTTAAAAAAGAAATAATCAGCTTTTGAGTATTAAAGAATTTAGAATAAAAAAATTAATTCATAAATGTGGTATTAATAATTAGATATTTTTAATTCTAATATTTTATTTAGCTTTTGAAATTGGTATTTCAATAAATGTTACAAAAATGTTTAAAAATATTTTAAAAATCAATAATACTGATTAGATAAATAAATTTATTGAGTATAAACTGAAAAACAGAAAGATACCTTATTATTTTTATAATTATATGAAAAATTTGTATTTTTTACAAATCTTAGTTTATTGAATTAATTAAAAAACCTTTTTAATATTTGATATAATCTTATTGTTTTAATTATCTTATTTTTAATTTTATTTCTTGCAAAATAAATAGATTTTTTATTTTTAAAGTATCTAAATCAGACTAATCAGGAGTATTTAAAAATGTAATATAATGAAGGCTTATTTATTTAGCAATAAGTTATAAAATTATCATTTTAAAAAAACCTAAAAGTTGTATTTTTAACAGATATTATATTCAACAATTCATAATTTATTCTAAATCAACATTTTATAGTTTGGATTAACTATAAATTTAAATGATTTTTATTATATTATTATTCAAATTAATTTTTTATCTAGAGCACTAATTACTCCTTCCCACATTTACTTTTTTTTAGAAGCCAAAGGAGCTTTATCCTTTATAGATTTTGTAGATTTTTTCTCAGTAAAATCTTTAAAAGAATTTTCCAATTTTTCACATTGCAATTCTAAGCATTCAGACTTATTTGTTAAACCCATATCATCTTTGGCACATTATTATTCATCAAAATCTTCATTAAAATGTTCTTCTGATTTTTCACACGTATATTCTTCGCAATCATAATAAGCAGAACTGGAAGGTAAATCTAAATTTATAGTTTCTGCATAATTTTACTCAAAGCATTTTTTAAAAACTATCTCCATTTAATTAACTTCATCTTATGCTTTTATTAAATGATAATCTACTTTATGTTATTTTAATAACTCATTTATATCTTCTTTTTTAGTTCCACATGGACATCCATTTTTTTACCACTATTAGTCTGAGCTAAATCCTCCATACTCTTAACCATGGGGAGGAGCATCGCAAATATGGAATAAAAACCTTTTAATAATGAATTAAATAATTTTAATATTCATATTTTAAGAAAAAACTTTTCTACCTTTTACTTATAGTCTTTCCATCTTCACTTAATCTCCAGGAAGAATTTTTTAGACCTTCTCGCAGACCATCCATAACAGCTTCAGGTCCATCTCCACCGCCTTAAGCAGATAATTTAGATATTACTTTAATTAAATTTTTAGAAGAAGTTAAATCTGTAAATTCTGTCACATATGATGTTTCCTATGGAGGATGATCCTATTACAATTATTAAATATTAGATTTATGGGTTCTTGATATTTTAATATAAATCAAATTATGGATTTTTCTATATGATTTAGTAAAGGTTTTTATCTTATTAATAATTAACTATAAACCAATATTTACTAATTTAATATGACTAAAAATAGAATGTTTTTCAAAAAATAAAAGATAGATAAATTATTTAAATTTAGAAAATTACTCTATATGTACATAAGCCAAATTTTATGTTGAATTCCATTTTACTAAATTTTTCAACAATTTTTTTTATTGTATCAATAGCTGGTTAAAAATAGCTTCCCATAGATCCAGTAGTATCTAAAACAAATAGAATATCTACATTATTATGATAATCTTCTCTATCACTATCAGCTAAATCAAAATCATCCAAATGAAGATTTTTTTTATCTTCATCTTTATTTTGTTTTGATTGTTCTAAAGGCTTTCTTCTAAGGCAAATTTCCATAATTGTAATATTTATAATATTTATTTAAATAATATAAATTTTTATTTTATTTATTTTGTTTTTTAAGAATATTTTTTAATTATAATATTAGTGGAGACACTTTTTTTATTTTAATAATAACTTAATTTTTCTAAGAGACACTTCGATTGTCTATAATAATGATTTCTGATTAGATAGAATAGAGTTACTTTAAATAAATGATTCAAACACAATAAAATTAATACAATTTTTATACTCTAGTTTATGAAGTAAATTTTTTGATAGTATTCAAAAAATATTTCTGCTTTTAAAAGAATCAATTTGATTTGTAAAACTAATATATCAAACAGTTAGTAGTATTTTAGATACAAATTAAATGCATTATTGCAATTTAAATTAATAAATACAATTTTTACAATTGCACCAAATAATAATTTTTAGATGATATTCTTTGAAGTTTAAAAATAATAATATTTTGCACAGAGTTATATTCTGATTTATATATTTAATATTGCGTTTTTTAAATTAAAAAGTTTAGATAAATTATTGTTAAATTAAATAAATGTGATTATCTTGTTTGAATTTTTTAGAAAAATTGAAAATATAAAATTCGAAATTTAAAAATTTAGTATTTAAATTTTAACTTTAAAAAAAATAAATATCTTATTTATTTTAAACAATTTAAAAAAAATAAAAAATACTTTTGAACATAAAAAAAGAAATTAATCACGAATTAGAAAATTGTTCATTTATATCAAAGAGTCTAATATTTTATCTTAATGTTTATTAAAATGAAGGTCTTGTGTTCAAAGAATATTGCTCAAGTTTTTTTGGATCTAATTGTTATGTCTATTCATCTTCTTAACTCTCATCTTCATTAACATAATCGAAAATAGTTTTTTCTTAAGGGTAACTATTACGGTTATATAGTTAAAAGATATATTTTTATTTCTCTTTATAAAGTAATTAATTTGGACTACTAGGCTAAGTTAAAACATTATTGCTATTTTATAAAACTAAAAATATTATGTAAAAAAATGATAACTATTAATAATTAAATTAAAATATACCTGATGAATGATTTTAACTTTATTTATTCAGATCAATTAATTTATCTTTAATGATATCCATGTTTTATTTTGCCTTTTATTTTATTACATCACCAATATTAAACCTTATAAATTTCCATCTTTAGTATGTTTTAAAACTTACTTTTCTATAATTAATAATCCTCTATGCAATATTCATAGGTAGAATTTTCAAAAACATTTTTTTCAATAATTTACCTACTATAGAATTCTAGTTATTAGCTTTATATACTAATATTATACCTACTAAGGTAATAAAAAATATGTAATCGATTATTAAAATAAATAATTCAATAATAAATTGGGTAGAGTTTAAATCTTATGTTAGAATTTTCAACAACATTTTTAGTATTATAAAAGTATAAGCTATGGTTTCGCTTTTAATTATTTATTTAGAAAGAAAAGGCTAAAAGTAAAATACAGCCTTTAAATAAGCTCCAAAAATGACTATTATTAATGCTTAAGAAAAATTTTTCAAGGTGCTAGACATTAAAATATTTATATATACGATAGCAATTTTTAAGAACACTCTAACAAATTCCCAGTAGTAATATTTACTTTACAATTCACCATAAAAATATCCTAGACTATATTTTGTCTTACACTCGTCTAATTTATTTCTTTTCTAATAGAGCTAATATAAGAATGCTAATGGCAACACTGACCAAACAAATAAAATAACAAGAGAAAAAGGTATTATGAATTTTTCGATATCCTATTATCTGCATGGCTAAGTTAAATCATCAGGATTATAACTCTGTGATCCTATTTATCTACAAGTCAAAGAATTAGAAAAATATGATATCTACTCTAGTTAAAAAAATATTAAAAATATTTAAAACAATGTCATGTAATGGTGTTTTTTTATCGATTTTTTGCGTAACTGTTATATTATAAATAACAAAGCACTCATAATTACTATAAAAATTACAGGAATTAAGCATTAAATGAGTGCATAAATTGCTACTTTGCCTAAATTTTAAATTGCATTTTCACTTATAATACAATCAATTCCTATACTTATTTACTTATTAGATTAACCAATAAAGTTGCCAAGCACATTAAAGCTTACCGGAATAATTTAAGGTTATTAAATTAAAAGAGATGACAATTATAGATAGTTTATTATTATTTTAATAAAAAACCCTGAATAGTCTTTGATAGCATTTTTAGATATAGGTAATATTTTCATAGCTCTTAAATAAAAGCAAATCTATGAATAAGTAAATTAATTTATGAACACTCTGAGAGTAAAGATGAAATAAAATATCAACAACACCCCTTTACCTATTAAGAAAAAATACTAAAGGGAAGTTTCTGAGCATTAATTACAAATTCCAATCTATACTTGTTAAGTATATCTTTAATTTTTCCACACTTCTCCTATTATATCACATTATTCGCATAGGGGGCCTATATATCCTTAAATACATCCTTCTATACTTTAAGGGTTTTCAGCCTGACAAGAATTTATTAAGGTGTTGCATTTTAATATTTCATCAGATGAATTACCACTTCTCCAGTATCCATTTTTAAGCTGTATTGTTTATCCTTAACATAAATTAGCAGAGAAAGGACAAGAATTGCACTAATTTTTTACCATATTTTCTTACTTAATTAAGGATTATTTATATAGAACCTAAGGATCTATTAATTGGTAGGAACCTGTTTCACACTATTTACAGGTACTTATTTATGTAGTTGATTATTATATTATTTCACCTAATAGGCACTTCCTAAATTATATTAACATTAATATAGGATTCTAATTTTATGACTAAGCAAATATGCTAGAACTTATAGAAAATACTTATTAGGTTTCCAATGTACCATATATTTATAAACCGGTGAGTTCATAGCTTTTGCTGCTAGTGTTAAATTAATTATAATTTAATATTTTTTCTCCAATTAATTAGCTTTAATACACGTTTGAGTTATCAATTAAAATTTCAATCCCTTTTAATTCTAGCTCTATTTCGTTTGGATATACTCCAGCAGACAACTTTTCTTAGGAAAACGAAAGATATCTGTTATAATTGTCAACAATGTAAATTCTTAAAATAAGATATCCTCCACTTTAGAAATCATTTACTTGAATAGATTTTTAGTATTTTGATTAGTATTTAATGGGTACATTAGTTTAATTATTATTGAAATCAAAAAAATAAGATGTTTACTAATCTGGTATTTTATAATTTTCAAAGATTAAATTTTGTAAATAAGTTGTAGAGTCATCGCCATAGATTTCTGCTTTGTTATTGAAAACATTTTATTAAAATGGGTAATTCTAAGGTATAACAAGTATATCGATGTTTTTCTTTACTATTCTTACTCCGCCTCCTATTAAGGCTGTGTTATTTTAAATAACACTTTTAGCATCAAAAATAACTAGGCAAGAGCCAATGTCCTCCATATAAATAGCACCTCCACTACTTTTTGCTTAGTTTTAAGTAAATTATGATTTTATTATTTAAATTTATTAAACTATCATTTAAAAATAAATTGCTCCTCCATTTTAGGCTATATTTTAATCAAATAAACTATTTGAAATTTTAACTTATTTTGATAGGCTAATCATAAAACTACCTTAATTTTAAGAATAAATTAATTAATTAATTTCAACCAGCGAACTTCTGATCTCATAAATTGGTTAGTTATTTATTACATTATTTTTAGAAGTAATAAATTGAAGCTATAAAACGTCATCCATTAAGGTTATTAGCTAGTTATTTTGAGTATAATTACTATAGGTCTAAACTATTAGAACTTAACTGTTATTTTCAATAAGAAAATTATAGAAAAGGCTAGAAAAACATCCATATAGTTGGAATAAGGCAGAATTTTATGTATTTTAAACACTTGTTTAAAGTAAACGATTTTGAGACAGGATTTTATTTCCAAGGATTTAAAAATTTGTCAAAGTGAGATTTGCTATTAGCGAAAAGCTAAAAACCTAATTTACATTCTAATTAGATAAAATCTAAACCTAATTAATCGTTACATTCTTAATATTATAAAATTCTAATAATTATTATTAAGATTATTATTAGTAAATACTATCTTAAATTACCAATTAATTAATTAACACACTTTCAATATTGATAAATTTGATAAGGCTGTTATTTAGATAATTAAAATTGTTACTTTACAGTGCTAATAGACTGATTTGATTTATGATAACCTATTAGACATTCTGTATAACTATCTCAGTTGAATTAATCTATTATCCTTCTATAGTGATATTTTACCAAATCATTTTTTGGATATTTTAATTAACATTTATTAATTGTGTTTAATTGCTACTTTAAAAAATAAGACTGTAGTTACTCAGATAAAGTGTTTATTATTAAATATTTTAGAAAGTATTTGATGATAAGGTTAAGTTATCAGCTGTTTAATTTTATGGAGATGTGATAATCTAGGTATTCTAAAGTGATTATTGTTAAATAAAAGTGTTTATTATGTCATATTAGTTTCCTGATATTTATAGGAAAATTAAATTTATCCAATTAGGCTGATTTGTTAATACTGTTCCAGTAAAACTAAATGCCTCAGATTACTTAGGAATTATAGATTATATTTGCTAAACTGCTATTAAAAAATTCTAACTGTTTACTATACTTGCACACTCTGTCACTGCATTATCTTGATATATTTATAAACTTATATTAGTTTCAAATAATTTTGTCTAATCTAGTATGTAAATTTTTAAGAAATTTATTACTTAATTATATATATATCCTAAAAATCTAGGGTATGTCGATTATTACTGGGAAATTAATATGTTATTTTGATTTTAAAGCAAAAATAATTCAAATCTATTTTAGAAAAGTATGATAATCTAATTATCATTTATTACTTAATAGTCTATAATAGTATCATAAAAATTATTTTTCTTAATTATTGTGAACAGTTAAATATTTTTAGATCTTTAATATACATTTATTTGATAAAAGCATGATGTCAAAATCCACAAATCTGTTTATTTTATATAATTTCCTTAATCATTAGGAAGCATTAGGAAATTTTCTTGTTAGTTAGAAATAAAATTCCAAATGTAGACCTTCTTCTCACCAGAAAAAAAGAAAATGTACCTTGAGTAAGTTTTATCATAAATAAAATCTTACAAATTTATTTGATTATCTTCATTTACCAAGCTAACTAGATTAATTTATTTAATTTGTAAATGTTAAATAATATCTAACTAAGCTACCTAACCACCATTTGTAGCAATTATAGACTATTGTTGTGCTTGGTTATTATCGTCTATTATTATCTTTATTACAGAAATATTTATTGTTTAACTGCTTGATATAGTGTAGTTTATAGTAGTTTAGTCAGTTAAGTTATATTAAAGCAATTGTCCATTACTAAAACCGACAAGTAGAATATCTCTATACTAATTATTTTGAAAACTGGTCACAAAAGCCTGAGTATTTAATTAGATAATATTGATTATCCTTGCTGTTTAAAGATTGCAATGTATAATTTTTTTGTCATAAGTAAGATACATATTGCTCATTAAAAAGAGATAGAATTAAACATTTTCAAGTATTTAAGTTTGAGGAATTAAGCCATTATTCAAAGAGTATTAATATTATTAAGTAAAATAAAGATGATTGGAAAAGGCATAAACTAAAACATCCAAATTAGGATCGTAAAATACATCTATTGGTTATTCATTAAATGTATTTTCATATAGTAAAGATATATTTTTATATTTGAAAACGTTGTTATCATTATTAACTAATATAAATTAAGTTTCATCCTGGCTAATTGGAATTGGAGTAAATAAATTAGAAGGTTCTTTTAGTCCAAATTAATATTTAACTCCAGTTTTACTATAATTTATTTAATATATTGAAGTTTTGCTATATATAAAGATATTATTATAATCCCTATTAAAAGTAAAACCTAGCAGAGATTCATTTCTATCATAAACTTCTGTTAATTTGTAATTATTAAGAAGAGTATACTCGTTATAGAGTTCATAAATATAAAAATTTCCAGTATCATCAATATAAAGGACTAAACTATTGTCTGAATCATAATCCATGCCTTTAACAACACCTACATTATTCCAAGTAAATGCTCCTGTAATTTTACCAACTAAAGTACCAGCAGGAATACTATATATATAAACTTATGCAAAAAGAGAATTGTTGCAGTAGATAATTATTTATGAGAGATTTATCATGTAGATATACTTTAAAATACTCAACCCTGATGGTGCTTATATTTAACTTTAAAGTTAAAAACTTTTTCTATCTATTAAAACCATATCTATTATTTAAAAATTTTAAATTTAAGTAAATTAATTTTAAATAATATTAGTAGAATATATTTAAATTTGATCTACTAATGCTAAAAATTAAATATTTACATTGATAAGAAGAAAAAATAATATAAGTTGTTTGAACTTCAAAAGTATTGAGTGTGTTAGCATTCAAAGGTATCGCCTAGTTGAAAATACCTTCCAGATTATAAACATAAACAGAGGTATCGTAGAGGTAGATATTTTATAAATCTTCATCTATACCTATTTTAAATTAGCTTGAGAATCCTTTTACTTGAACAGTTTGTATGGTATTCTTTATTTTGTCAATAATTGAATACTAAGATGGAGAGTTGCTACAAATAATTCTTAATTAAGTATTTTGGCACACAATAAAACTAAGACTTTATGATTGGTTTGAGATATTTAATAATTACTTAAAATTAGTATCCAGTATAACTAAACTAGACCCATAAATGTAAAAATAATTATTAACATTATCAAATATCCATCCATTAATTTAAGAAATCCCTTTAAAGTAATATTTCTAAATAGAATCTCCATATGTAGATAGAAGAATTTAATTGCTATTCCAACAAATTACACCTTTTAATTATGGTATTTCAGATATTGATGAGAATGGGGAATCGCTAGGCAATTAAGGAGAAAGTAATTCTATAAACTAATTATTAAACAAATTGAATGAAGATATCTAATAACTAGTCATAACAAAATACATATACAAAGTTGTACTTTGTAATACTTACTATATTTAATCATTGCTATATTAAGCAGATAGTATATTTTGCGTGCTTAAAACATCATACCTTTTTAGTTAATATTTTAATGCTCCTAACAGTCCTTATTAAGTTCCAGCATAGTCCAAGTAATTGTTAATTGAGCCAATCTATTATTTAATTTAAGTAGTTTATGTTGCTCCAAAGATGTAATCATGCCCACATGTATAAGTAATATTTCTATCAAAATCCATTTGATATTCTTCATGTAAACTAAAGAAATTTAATTACATTATATGTTTGACATGATAATATACTTTTCCTGCTTAGTTAATATTTTTGACAGGATCATCTATAAATGGGGAGTACTAAAATGTGTAATCATTAGCAAAGGAAACATTAGATGTTTTTGTTATTCCATGTATTCTTACAACAGGATTTGCAGAATTTGAATATCCTACTAAAAAGTAAACACCATTGTCATTTACTACTCTTTTTGCTTAGTTTACTGAACTTAAAGCAATGTCTGAAACTGTATGAATTAAATTCAGTGAAGTATCAAAAATTTTAAAGTTAAATTAGCTGTCAAAAATGACTATTTCATCTACTGCGTAATTATTATTAATTAAATCTGACTCAGTATTAAATATAATAATGCAATTAAAGTAAGTGATATTATTAATAAATGTTATCTAATTTTGTAATTGCAGTGAGATTGACTGCTATTATTATTATGATTAATTAATATTTATTTGATAAATAGAAATCGCTTAAGGCGTTTGTATGTAAAAATTCAAATCAACATTTAAGAAAACATTCTTGACATTTAAAAATTGCATTTCATCACATTAATTAAACAATAAGGAAAAATCCGGGGAAAGAATAGCTATACAGTAATTATAACTAATTATCAACTTATCAAAATTAACTGACAATGAGTTAATATTATTTAAATTATTATTTGTATTTACCACTTATTATATATAAGGGTTAATCAATAAAATTGAGTTATTCATTTAAGCGAAAACATAATTATTATTAAATCTTCCAATTTATAAGCATATTGCTGGCTAATTTTAAATTTTATTTATGAATTTAAAATCAAGACCTGATGACGTATCATAGAATAATATATCGCCATTCTAATGACAAGAAAGTAGCAAAGAGGGCTGATAAATTAACACTAAGGAATTTACTTAGGAACTAGGCGTAGGATAAGGCATTTAGAAATTATCAATTATTTCTGTTTCCAATTGCTAATTATGAATGAAACTCTTTCGTATTATTTATATTTAAGAATTCATAAGTGCTATTTCATATTCTTACTGACCTTCTTAAATTTGAAAATTTTGATTATAATACTACTTTTCTATTTTGTATAATTTTTATGAGTTAATAAGCGTGAAATTTGTAGAGTATTCTAAATTGAATGATTAATTTAATTCCAAATAATTATATATTAACAAACCATTTTAACTATTCATTATTATTATTGAGTTGTTAACATTCAAATAATTACCCACTTCAAAATCTAAAATTGAGTTATTATTTTGTGTGATGTTTTATATTGAAGTTGTATTTAAATTAAAATCAAGAAGAAATTTTTAAGTTAAAATAATCAAATGAAGATTAGTTGTAGTCACCCCTAAATTAATTAATTTTCCCTTTATTATTTCTTACTAGCTTAATTTTATGAGACAAGAATTTTGGCTGATAGTTATGTGAAATATACCATTTTCGTGTATAGAAAAATACTCATCTAGTGATTAAGTATTTATGATTTAAATTACTGTTCCTACAAGTGAAGTATCACACGTTATTTTATTACTCAGCGAGAGTTCTAAATTATTTGAATTTTAAAGGATAACTTATTCAACTGTCATTTACTTTTCAAATTATTGAACAACAAGATTGCTACTCAGTTAAATCTGGTTATTACTAGAATCAAAAGAAATTAAATTTGAGACCAAAGAATTATTTTTAGAAAAATCATATATAACTTTCAATTATAAAGAATTCTCACTAATAAATTGCAAAATCATATATTAGCTATTCAAATTTGTTAACAATGTTTGTTGAGTTATTTATTAATCAGTGCTATTGTAAATTATCTATCTCTCTCCTGATATAATATCCCATTTTGCAACCTAATTTTTATTCGTTAAAACCATAACTAAACCATTTATATTTTATACCTTTAAATCATTAGATTCAAAATTTAAATGTCTTATTAATTGTACTTAATTTCTATCGAACAAGGATAAATAGCCATTTTATATTACAACATAATATATTTCTTAATAGATGAAGATTTCTTATGGTAAGCTTGAGCTGAGAAAATTTTATTCTGTTTGAAATTCAGAGGAGCATTAAGACAAAAGTACACATATTTTTTAAATAGGATCTCCTATGTAAAGTGGATTACATATAGAAACACAGCTTCCCTTAGAATCATCCTCTTGAGATTCGTCTATTTAAAAGTATAAGTTGTCTAAGCAATTTGAGTAGACGCACTTAAAGCTATTACCATCAAGCGTGTATCCCTAATTACATAAGCTGCACAAATACTAACCATTATTTTTTTAGTCAATAGCACAACTTTTACACCCAGCTCCACATTAATTTTTATTTTAGCAGTTGATTAAGCTAAATATTATTAAGAAAAGTATTGTTGATTTTATAAACCTTGCCATTCTTCTGATTAATTCAAAAATTTTGTTTTGTTTGAATTTATTTTATTATTAATTGAAGTTTATCAAATAATTTTGAGGGAGTTTTTCTATATAATCAAATTCTAAAAATATAAATAAGAATTTTTATTGCTTGAAATAATCAAATAAAATAACTCTCACATTTAAATTTTTTTTTTTAATTTTCTATAAATTTGAAAATCTAATCATAAATATCTGAAAAATAAATTATTAATATAATACTTTTTATGAAAATGTTTCTTAAATTTGATATTTTTTTTCTTTTTTTATTAAATTTATTTTAAATCAATCTAAAATTTATGATTAAATAAAATCAAGAAAATAAATTAGATATACAAGTCATCCAAACATTTATTTTTCCATTTATAACATAAATGATTAAATAATATTTTCAAAAATTTAAATTAAACAATCTAAATTGATTTTTAGAATTCATAGACGGTTTAGCATTAAATTAATACTATTCAACCTTATTATGATCTGTTTCTAAGCTTTCTTAATAAGTTTAAGTTTATTCTACAAAGTCTTAATCTATAAACTTTTTGCTTTCCGGTATACTTTAACTGATAGTTCGCAATCTAAATCTCTAAGATTTTTTAGCCATATTATTTTTCGCGGATAATATTGGAGTGTTTTATGTAGTTGCTTAAAAAGAGCTTAAGTGTTCTATGAATTAGCCTTGTGTTTTAAACAAAAATATAATTGTAAATAATATTTGATAATTTAAATAATTTTTTACTTTAAGGAGAATTTTGATTTTCCAAATTTATTCTAGGTACTTTACTTTTTATTTAACTAATATTCTAATTTGCTTTGAAGTGAATGATTGTATGTAAATTTTTCCTGATTAATTTCCATCTTATATAAGTATTGAAGCTTATATTTTTTTAGTTTAAAATTTTATTTATCAATTTTTTTGGTAAAAATGTTAAAACTAGTTTTTGAACAACTTTCCCTAAAAGTGAATCATTGTTATTTGCTTTGAATACTAAAATGATAATTGCGAAAGCAAAGAAGAATAAATTATCTAATATTAAAATTGAAATCTCGATAAATAATTTGAAGGTGCTCTGGTCCTAGTAAAGAGATTGTAAGAATATTTTAAGTATAATAATTGCAAAGGCTAATATTTCACTGCCAAGTATTCCTCTAGAAATAAAAGGTTTTACTTGTAAAATTATTTTGATATAAACAGTTATTAATATTAATATCAGTATATCTGAAGATGTCTAAAAATTTTATTGAAGTAATATTTAAATATAAACTATTGCTATTTTTAAGTACATTCTTATAAATTCCCAATAGTAGTAATTACTCTTTAGCTCTCCATAATAATATCCATATTTATATTTAGTCTTACATTGATTTAAGCAATTTCTTTGCTTATAAAGTTAATAAGCGAAAATCAAAGGCAAAATTGACCATAATAATAAAATAGATGTTGAATATATTTTAGTAAATAAGGAAAGGCTAGGGTCATTACATAATAAATTCAAATCAATAGGATTATATTATTGAGAGCCAATTTATCTGCAAGTCATAGAATTTGAAAAGTATGAAATTTAATTAGTCTAATAAAAAGTATAAACTACTTGAAATACCACAACATAGTGATAGTCTTTAATTAATTTATTTGATAATTTTGATGTTACTAAAAATACTAAAAAGAGTAAAACTATTTGCAAAATTGGTATGAAACTCTCTATTAAAGCATAGGTGACTATTTTTCTAGTTCTTATAATTAATGTAGGATCAATTATACAGTCTATTCCTAAGCTCATTTATTTATCCGATGAACCTAAGTAGTTATTTAAAAAATTAAAATTTAATGAAATGACTTATGGCTACTAGATAAGTAGTTAAGAAAGTTAAAAATAAGTAATCAATATTTTTATATAAAAGCCTGAGTAATCTTTTATTGAATTTTTTGATATAGGAATCATTTTTAAAATTCTTAAGTAATAGCACCTTTAAGAAAAAATAAATTAATCCACAAACACTTTCATGGTAAATATGAAATATGCTCCCAGCAATATCCCTTTTAAGAATATATATAAGTATTGCATTATTTTAGATGCACATGGCTCACACTATTTTTCTTAAATTGATTTTGTATATCTACTGCCATTCCATACTTCTCCTATGATGTCGCACTGTTCACATAGAGGACCCATATATCCTTGAATACAGCCATTTTTACTTTAAGGATTTTCTGCTTAGCAAGAATTAATGTTTTAATCGCATTCCAAAATTTCATCAGTTAATTTGCTACCTCTCCAGTAGCCGTCCTTTAGTTAAATAATAGAACCTTAGCAGCTTAAGGCAGTAATTGGACAAGGGTAACATTAATTTTTAATCTAATTTTATGTATTCTTCAAGGATTATTAATATAATTATTACGGATCAACTAAGGAATAAGTGCCTTATTAGCAAAATTTACATATACTTATTTAATTAGTTAAATCTTATATTATTTCTCCTATTTAGCATTCTCTAAATTATACTTACATCATTACTGGAAGTTATACTTGAGATGTAGGATATATACTAGAGCTTATGGAGAATATTTAAGTGGTCTATAAAGTTCCTTAAATCTGTAAACTTGTAATTTCATAACCTTAACTAGTTGAATTATATTAATTATAATTCAATATTTTTTCTCCAATGAGTTATGTTTGTTGTGTATTTAAATTATCAAAAAGAATTTAAATACTTTTTAACTCAGCTTCTACATCGCTGGGATATGTTCCATTTAATAGATTTTGCTATTAAAATGAAAGGTATCTATTATAATTATCTACCACATATACTCTCAAATATAAGTTAGATCCACTTTAAAAATTACTTATATTCAAATATTTTGAATAATATTATCTGTAATCTATAGGGATATCTGATTAGTTGTTATAAAATTAAAATTAATAATCACTTCTTTGTTATTAAAACTCATAATTTTAAACTACTATGTTTTATAAATAAGTGGTTGAGTCATCCCCATAAATAGTAGCTTAATTATTAAATACATTTTCATAAAACGGAAAATTTGCAGGTATGTTTAAATTTCCAGAATTGCTACTTGTAATTCTAACTCCTCCTCCTATTAATGCTTTATTTTGATAAACTTTCGTATTTTTATCAAAATCAATTAAGCAAGTTCCAATATCTTCAAAATGAATAGCTCCTCCGCTGCTTGATGCCATATTATGATAAAATTAGCATCTTTAAAATTAGATTAATTAATTTATATTTTGAAAGAAAATAGCACCTCCATTCTTTGCAGTATTTTAAATAAAAAAGCTATTTGAGATATTCACTTATTTTGATAAATTTACAAATATTCCGCCATCATTTTTTTAGTATTATAAGTTATCTATTTATACAAAAGAACTCTTAATCTTAAACAGCTATTATTAGGCATTTATATTAGATAAAACTTTAAAATTGTTAATTTATAAAACGTCATCAATTAAAATGATAATTTAGTGGTTTGAAGTAAAATTACTAAGCGCTTGTAAAATAGAAATTTGAGTATTATTTTAAATAGAAAAATTATCAAAAATAGTATTCTAGCATCCAAATAGCTAAAATAAGCTAAAACTATTTTAAGATAAAGTCATTTGCTCTAAAAGACGTGATTGTTAGCTACTCATCTAATTTTATATGATACTGGTTTTATTAATTTTCAAATTTTAAATCAATGAAAATTTAAAAATCTAAGAAACATCATAATTTTAACTAACTTAGAGGTTCTATATTATAACTGTATTGACATTAAAAAATTCAAAGTAAATTCCATCAGAGTCGCTAGTTAATTAACAATCTTGTATTACTAGTTATTAAATGTAAATTGAATTAATATTATATAACTATATTAAGCTTGTATTCTTTAAGCTTTGTATTTGTTAAATAGTAATTTAATTTAAAACTACCTATTCAATATTATTCAATAAAATTCCTTAATCCTCAATTTATTAATTGATTATACTGATATTTTACCAAACTATATTTTTAATATTTTAATTCAATTAAATTTAATTATTAAGACTGTTATTTTAAAATACAAAATTATAATCTCTCAAGTAAAAATTTTATTGTGATATCATCTAAAAAGTATTCTCAGTTAGGGTTAAATTGTTTGATGCTTGACTGATAGGATTTATAAATATTTAAGTATTTTATAATTAAGATTGCGTGATGTATTAATTTACGCCTTAAAATTACTCACCATTTATGTATAGATATATTATGTTATTCCAGTTTTAATAGTTATTAAGAGTTGTTCCATAAAAACTAAACGCTTCTGCTTGCTTTGGGACTACTGACTCTAGTAGCTACTCAACATACATTAAATTTTCACTACTTATTAAGCTTGCACACTATGTAATATCAGTCTAATCATAGATATTTAGACTGAGATTATTTTCAAACACACCTAATTAATGCAAACCATATATTTTGAGAAATTATGTGCTATTATTATAAATATATCCCATGAATCGTGGATATGTGTATGATTATTAAGAAATTAAATTAAATTAATTATTTTAAAGATAAAATAATTCGTATCTGCTATCAAAAAAAATTACTATTTGTTTGTTATTTATAATTATATAATCTATTATATAATCATAAAAGTTATTTCTTTTAATTATTGAGATTAATTCAATTTTTTTGCTTAGTGAATAAATGTTTAACTAAAAAGTATTTGAAGTCACAATTAGAGAATCAGTCATTTACATTTTATTTCCTTAATTATTTGATAACATTAAAAAACCCTCTATATTCTTAGTTAGGTAATTCCAGACATACACTTTTTTTTACCCACTGAAAAAAAAAATATATCTATTGTAAGTTATATCAAACTTTAAATCTATTAAATTGATATTAAGTTCTTCATTAACAGAAGTAATTAAATTTATTTCTGAGATTAACTATTTTTAAATTATATTAATTTATTGTGCCATACCTCCATTTGTTGCAAAGATTGCTGCTTGCTATGAATTATTATCTATGCAAATTGATATAACTGATGTTCTGATATCTTAATTGTTAGATATAGTGTAATATGTCTAAGATTAATCTTACAAATTATACTACAATAGACTTCCATTACTAAGACCGATTAAGATTACTTGATTATTAAAATTAGATAAAAACTTTGTAACGAATATTTAAGGATCTAATTAAACAGAGTTAATTATACTACCGTTAGTAATGTTGCAATGTATAATCTTTTTATCATAAGTTAGATAAATATTGTTTTATAAAAACTTAAAAAATCGAATATTGTTAAGATTAATCTATTTTTTTTATTAGTTGCTGTTTGTAAAGTTTTAGTATTAAAATTAAAATACTATTCTATCACTAAATCCTATTATTAAAACATCTTCTGTTTAAGCATACATCAAATCTATTGGTGTTTAGTTTAAAGTGCTCTCATAAATTATTGACTGGTTTTAATATCTAAATATATTATTATCAGTATTTAGTAATAAGAATTGGCTTTCTAACTGTGTTATAGGAACTTAAGTAAATAATTTAAAAGGTTCATTTAATCCATACTGATATTTTACTCCAAATTTGCTATAATTAATTTAATATATAGAAGTCTTACTATATACAAACACATTGTTGTATATTTGATTGTATGTGAAACCTAATAATTTCTCATTTCTGTCAAAGACTTCTGTTATCTTGCAATTATTCAAAATATCGTATTCATTGAATAATTCATAAATATAAAAATTTCCAGTATCATCTAAGTATAATATGTCTATTGAACTAGTATCGTAATCAAGGCCAAGTACAATACCAAATTAATTCCAACTAAAAGCTCCTTAAATTCTTCCAGCTGAAGTAGCTTATGGGATATTGAAAATATATATTTAGGCGAATAGAGAATTATCACAATAAAGAGCAACCTAAGATAAAGAATCCAAAAAAAGATAATTTACAATATTCAAACCAGAAGGTCCTTAAATTTAGCTTAATATATTCTTTTTTACTCTATCTAGTACTATTAAATCTATTTATTTATAAAATTTTTTTAATTTAAAAAATAAGAAAAGATATAATTACTTGATGATGAAAATAATACAATAAATGATTGATGTATCTCAAATTTC
The DNA here is from genome assembly GCA_000231845.2 of Tetrahymena malaccensis 436. Classification (NCBI taxonomy): domain Eukaryota; phylum Ciliophora; class Oligohymenophorea; order Hymenostomatida; family Tetrahymenidae; genus Tetrahymena; species Tetrahymena malaccensis. Next base: position 228,434 of record JH720070.1, on the reverse strand, counting down.
TAGAAAGAATTAGAATCTATTTGTATCATTTAGTTATAAATACCTTGAATGCTAAAAATTTGTATTTATGAATCAAAAATATATAAGCTTTAATTTTAGTCATCTATTCCGATTTAAAATTGATTTTAAAATCCATTAACTTAAATTTATTAAATTATTTTATTTGTATTCTTATCAAATAAAGAAAAAGATGAGATTGAATTACTGCATACAAGAAAATTTTAGCTATTTTCACACTAAATGAAGTTTAGATTTGAGGTTTAGCTTATTATTGTTTATAATAATTTTAAAGTAGAATCTAAAATTACGAAAGCTGACCCATAAATATACAATACATTCCTAGTATTATCAAACACCCATCCATTTATTTATCTCATGTTTTTGTAGTAATATTTTTGATTTATTTCACCATAAACAGAAAGAAGTATTTAATTTTAATTCCAGCAAATAATGCTATCTAAATCGGAAATTTCTTGAATCTTAGTAAATGGAAGGTCAGAAAGATTTTAAGGCTTTAAAAGCTCAACAAATGAATTTGTAAACAAATTAAAAGATGAAATTTATTAAGAAGTCCTAACAAAATACATAAACAAATTCGAGCTTTGTATTATTTCTTATATTTCATCAGATGGTTATTAGCTAGAAAAAATATTTGATGTATCTAGTGTAGTGTATCTTAAGAATTGATAATTTAAAGATCCAGAAAGTCCTTACTAAGTTCCTGCATAATCTATAAAATTATTTTAAGATCCGAGTTTCATCTTAGCTTATACTGTTTAGGTTGCTCCAACAATATAGTCATGTCCATATGTATATGTTATATTTCTTGCAATATCTATTTAATATTCTTCATGAACAGTATAAAAATTCAATTGCATTATATGCTTAACATGATAAAATACTGAACCAGCGCTGTTAATGATTTTAACAGGGTCATCTATAAAGGGAGAATATTAAAATGAATCAATTTTGTAAGATACCATCGAGTTTTTCGAAACAGCGTGTATTTTTACTACAGGATTATCTGAGTCAGATAAGCCGATTAAAAAATAAACCGAGGTATCATTTATTACCCTCTTAGCTTGGTTAATAGAAATCAAAGCAATTTTAGAAACTTAATGGACTAATTAAAGCTAATTATCAAAAATAAAAAAATTTTACTAACTATCAAAATACACTATTTCATCAATCGAGTAACTGTTTTAAATTAAATCCTAGTCATTGGAAAATATTGTAATGCAATTGAAGTACGTAATATTATTTGAGCTTTATATTTGATGTAATAAAGTTATTTGTTGTTGGGGAGAAATTTAAATCTGGTAAATTTAGATTGCTTAATTTGTTTAAATAATTATTTTCAAATCTGCATCTAAAAATATATTCTTTACTTAAATATATTGATCATCGCATTATTAAAACAAATTTTAAAAATCTAGGTTAAATAAGGCTATACAATTTCCAAAACTGATCACCATTGTATCGTTATTAATTGAAAAAGAGTTTGTATTATTTAAATTTATTAATTTTTTTTGCAATTATAGGTATGGATCTATAAGTAAAATTTATTAATTCATTTAAACTACAATGTCATTGCTAGAGAATCTCTCAATTTGTAAACATGACTAAGATTAGAATTGTAAGCGAATGATAAATTACATTTCTATACCAGAAGAGACATCGTAAAATATGATATCACCATTTTAATGGCATGTCACAAGTAATAGAGGATTATAAATTAAAGTCAAAGAATTCACTTAGGAATTAGGAGTAGGATAAGATAATTAGTAGTTGTCTACTATCTCAATTTCTAATTATGAATTTTAAGTGTTTTCTCTTACTATTTGTATTGATTAGCCTAGCATAACGATCTAATATTCTGTATTTTGTTCTAATGTATTGTTTTACTAATAACTTTGTTATATTTTTTTTATTTAATTAGATGGGGAGTTCATTAAAATTAAATTTTAGTAAATTGTAAATTAATTAATTAGTTGATTAATATCAAAAACAGTTACTAACTAATCTTGCAATACAAAAATTTAATTATCATTTTTTAAAAAGTGTCCTATTTCAAAGTCTAATATTGATTAGTCAGTTACTTTTTAAAGTGATTAAGTATTCATGTTAAAGTTGTAAAGATTTTATTAATTCATATATATCAAATACGAATAAATTTAGCCTAAGTTATCAGATATTTCTATCAATTTCCCTTTTTAAATTCCTTATTAAGCATATTTTAGTGAACATTATTGAGTGTTAAGATTCAGAATTAAAACTCCATCAGAATGTATGGTAAGGTAAGAGTATTGTGAACTAGTTTTTTAAATAGAGATAAAACTACCCACTTTAGTAGTATCACATTTTGTGGTATTTCCAAGCTATATCATTAAATCATTTGATTAAGAATTAAGAATGATTTAAGAAACAGAAATATCCTATTCATTTTTAATAATCAGCAAATCATTTTCAATTTAAAACTATTGTTAATCTATGTTAATTTAAAGCTAATTAGAATAGGATGATTTTTAATTAACTTAATCATAGATTATTTATAATGTTAAAGTGGCTGAGTTAATTTATTAGATAAGGAAAAATTAACTCATAAAATTTGATAATTGTGTTTAAATTGTTATATCAAAGTTTGTTTTATTTATGATAAATGTCCTTTGATTATTAATAATATCCCATAGAATTACCTAGTTGTTATTTGTAAGCACTACGATTACTCCATTTACATTTTAAATTTTCAAGTCATTTTAAGTTGAGTTGACATGTGCGATTAGTTAAAGATTTTGATTTTCATAAATAGATAAGTAGCCTTATTATATTGCAACATAATATTAATTCTAGTAGGCAAAAAAGTCTTAGGCTATATCAAAGCCAACAAAATTTTGTTAAGTAGCAAATGAAGAAGAGCATTCAATTAGCTTTTTGCAAATTTTCTAAATTGGATCACCAATATAAAGTGGATTACAAATTGATACACAGCTTCCAGTTGAATCGCTATTAGAATTTACATCGATTTAGAAGTAGAAGTTATCTAAACATTATGAATAAACACATAGATTATTTGAGCTATCAAATTAGTAACCCTCTAAGCAAGCTGTGCATTTTTATGCATTGCTGTTAGTGTCTGTTGCACATAAATAGCAACCAATATCACAATTGCTCGAACCTTAAACTAAAATTAAAATTGTATTTATGAAAGTTAATTTAAATAAATAGGCTTTAATCTTATTCATGATTTATAATAAATTTTACTTTTTTTATTTTAATTCTTTTTGAGTTATAATTTTTAAATTATTTATTAATGTTTATGGGGTTTTGTCTAAAATTTAATGAATATAACATTAATATTGCAGTATTATTATTGATAAAACAAGCCCGGTCACCTGTTTCTAAATTAGGTTTATATCAAAGCCTTTAAATGTTTGTTATTGAAGAATATAAGTTTAAAATATAATTTAGAGTCATTAAAATAAAAAGTGAAAAAATATAATCTACTTAGAAAGGGCAATTTTAAAACAACTATTTTTTTATTTACATATTATTAAATGAGAAGTATTAAGCTTTTCAAATATAATAAATATATTTTAGATGAAAAATAAAATTATTACATATTTTTAATAGTAAAATTAATTTTATTTTTGATCAAACGGCTTTTAATGTAACTAATTTTAATAAAAAAGTATAAATGTTATGCCAATAAAAGAACGTTAGCACTAGGAAATAAGTATTAGTTTATTAAAATATAAATACTATAATTTTTATGTTTTGGTTTTAAAACGTTCAATGATGTTATTTTTTCAAAGTAGCAATAAAGATATAATTATGAAAGTATATTTTAATTTCTATTTAAGTAGAAAAACTAATTTAAAAATTGTAAAAGAAATATATTAACATAAAAGAGTGAAAGTTATTATTTACAATTTTAAATTATTTTAATTATAAGATTTATATCCAATTTAACTAAAAACGCACAATCAGTAATCTTAATCAGAAGAGAATTCTTCATCTACCTTTAAAATATTAAAAAGAATTGAAAGAATTAAATGTTAAGAAATATTATTTTACTATATTTTTATTAGCATTATCAAATATGTGCTACATAACAGATTGATTATTTTAAATCTTTTCAAGATACTTCTTTTTAAAATCAGGGTAGTGATAAAGGAGGATTTCTTCATAAACGAGATCTATTTAAAAAGAAAAATTTTAATAAAAAGATTTAATTCATTCTATAAAATAGCGATTACCTTTGTATTACTATCTTGTTAAGTTGGAGTGCATTTCAAATTCAAATTCATGGAAGGGAACTTCACTTCTAGAAGGTTCATCTTCAGGTAAATGAAGATCACTCAAGTAAGGGTGCTTTAAAGCTTCTTCAACAGTAATACGTTTATTGAAATCAAATGTTAACATTTTTTTAAGTAAGTCTAAAGCTTCTTTTGGTGCTTTTGAAAAGATCTTATCAAATTATTTAGGCTCTCTCTTTGGTAATTCTCTGATAAATTTACGATATTCATCATATGGTATCATTTATATTTCATTATCTACTGGAGTACCTATTAAATCAAATATTCTTAGAAGCTGATCAGATGAGCTTGAACCAGGAAGTAAGGGTTTTCTTTTTATTAATTCAGCAAAAATAATACCAACAGACCAAACATCCACTAATTTATTAATCATTACAATATTAAAAAATTAGACAGTAAAAAAAACTTTCTGATTTTGATGATTTCTTTTAAAATTCTTAATCATCTAATTTTTATCCAGTAAGTTAATAAAATAATTAAATATTGATGAAAACAATTATATTGGAAGAATTTGTTTAGTTTATGTGATAAAAAAACATTTTTATATTTTATTTATTACTAGCGCAAGTGTAATCTGTCCAGGATAATAGTAGCTCAGGAGGTCTGTACCAACGGGTAGTTACATAATCAGTTAAGTCATTTTTTGTGTTTGCCACAGATCTTGCAAGACCAAAATCGCATATTTTTAAGTCACAGTTTGAGTTAACCAAAAGGTTTCTTGGTTTCTAATTTATTAAAATTTTAATTAATTAATATTTTTCTTTAGTATACATTTTTTATTAGACTAGATAATTGTTTTTCAATATTTTGATAATTATTTCAACTTCAAAATGGTTAACTTAAAAATGTACTTTTTTATGTAAGAAAACCTTTTAAAAAGTAAAACTTCTAATATTGTAGATTTATTTATTTCATGCTATTTGCACAATGAAATTAATTAAAACAGTTATTTAAAACATAACGAATCCTCTTACCAGATCTCTGTGAATAACATTAGCTGAATGAATGTATTTCAAACCACGAAGAATTTAGTAGATAAAGAATTTGCAATGATCCTAAGTTAGTTGTTAGTCTGACTTAATAATTTGTTAAAGATCTGTTTCCATCAACTCTGAAACACAATAACTATATTTTTAAAATTTTAGTAAAGCTAATTTCATTACTAATTAAAAACGTATTAATTTGTTTTATTAAATTAGTTTTTTAAATTTTTTTTTAAATGATGTTTTATGGTCTTTTAAAAATTGAACTTATTGGTATTTTTATGGTGGAATTAAAAAATTATTTTCTTAAAAGACTACCAAAAAAGTTAATTTTTATTTTAATTTATGTTGATTTTTTTTTCAAATTTAGTTGCTTTAAACATTTTATAATCATAATATTATAAATGAAAGCTATAATTACATATCATCAAACTCTTCTCTTGACTTAGGAAGGAGAATGCTTTCTAGACCTATAACCTATTTTTATTTTGTTAAAAAAAATTGTAATTTAATTCACCCTTCTGCTTCCTAAATATTTATTATTTTTACATTTTCATGAGTTAGTAAACGAAGAAGCTTAAGTTCACGAAGAGTACGCTTTGTATAAATTCTTTAATCAAAAGCCTTTTCAATTTTTTTAATAGCAACACTTTTTCTTTTGACTTAATCAATAGCAGCTGAAACTACACCATAAGCTCCTTGTCCAACTAAAATATGAGTACATTAAGTAAATATACATAAAAATGTGTTTATAAAATAATGTTAAACTTACTTTTCTCAAGAATTCTATAGCGCTCATCAATGTTAAAGACAGAACCATGAACTTAGGTTACTGTAAAATTACTTTTATGTCTGTAAGGTTGGTAGTATTCTACGACTTCTTTTGCAACTAAATTAGCTGAATCCACCATAGTTTTATTAATTATTTATATACTATACTTAAATGTTGTTGAATAATAACTTATTTATTTTCCTTTAATAATATATGTATGTATGTATCTATCTATCTATCTTAAATTATTTATTTATTTTTATTGAAAATCAATTTTATGACAATATTTCCCTTCATCTGACCAATTTATTGGTATGCTCTAATCTTTCAAAATGCTTATAAACTTTTCTGATTTTAATATATACTTGTTTTCAATAAATTCTGCAAATTTATCTATTTTAACACCATATTCTAAATATCATTACAACTAAATGAGGCGTTTTTTAAGCAAAAAAAAAGGAATCAATATTTTTAGGAATAAAAACAAAAACTTAATGAAAACCTCAAACTACACCTCATTTTTTTTCTTTTATAAAAAATTAAGGAATTTAATTTAATTATTTTGTAAAATTATTCAAATAATCTGCATATTTATTCTATTTTAAATTAAATTTCACTATTATTATGCACTATTATAGAAAAATTTCAACCATTCATATTTTAATTTACTCATTCAACTTATAGAAAGTTAAAAATAAACTTTGAAAAATACTAATTTTCGAAGAAAGATAGAAAAAATGTAAAACTTTTAAATTAAATATTTTAATATTTTTTAAAAATAAGCTAATTATTAAGTATAAATAACATGTTTATAAATTAAAATTTAGAAGTAATTATTAGCTAAATTATGATAAATGTACTTTTTAGATAAAATTTATTTTTCTCATTCCTATTTTATTTAATTTTCTTTCTAAATAATATTTATGATTTAAATATTTTACATGTTAAATATATTTTATTTAGATTGATTTAAATTAAATATTTCCAAAAATATGTGCAATATTATTTATTTTATATTTTAAATAATTTATTTTTAAATTTCTTATGTTAGGTTTTTATTTATTGTTTGGATATTAATTATATATATATTTAGATTTTGTGTTGTTGATTATATTTCTTTTTTGATTCAAATATATGTTTTTGTTTTATTTTGTGTTATTTTATATTTTTTAGCTTTTTTATTTATTTTTATGTCTTTTTTGTGGCTGTGTTTTTGTGTGTTTAGATGTTTTGTTTAATTATTTACTTTTTTTATTAAATTTTTTATTGATTGATTTATATTATGTTTAACTAAAGATATTTTGAAAATAAGTAAAGAAAATTAGATTATTTTTTTAATATTTTGTATTTTTAATAGAAAGAAAGAAGATGAAAAAAGAAATTTCCTGCATTTAACGAGACTTTTATTAGATTATTAATAGGATTCATTTATGATAATTTTAAATATTAATTTATTATGTTTTTTTTAAGGAAAAGAGACTAAATTTTTGACATAGTAACAATAATAGTAATATGGTTTGTAAGTGATTTTAGTGGAAAGGATGTAAAGAGCTGAATTTTTAGGAGTATTTAAAAAACTGAAATTGAAAAAACTTTATTCGAAATCTACTTAGCAAGCGTTTTACTACTATTGCTAATATTATAAAATTAAATAATTGCAATTGCTTTCATTTTAACACTTCAGTCTCCCTATTTTTTTAGATTAATAAATTTTTTTCAATTTTTAATAATAATAAACAATTTAGCGGAAAGTCTTGATCAAGCATCTGATTATTTTCTTATTTTTTATTAATTCCTATTAAATTTATTAATAAAAATTATTAACCAATAAATTTGTGTACAAAAGTTAAACAAATTATTATTAATTTTATTTTGTAGATAATCAATTATTAAAAGAAAAATGAATGATAATAACTTTATTTTTAATTAATTTCCATAAAAAATTTGTTATCGCTTATTTCTATTGTATTTTAATCTGCTAAAATTTTCTTATTACTATTTCTTATAAGATATTTTTAATATTTTATGTAAAAACTTGCTAAATTTATTGATATATCGATTTGTTTAATTTATTTTATCTAAAATTATTCTAGTTTAAATATGAATTTAAATCTAGTTTTCATTAGTACCTTAGCTAAAAATTATAAAAATGGATTTTTTTGAAAATAATCTATTCTATTAAAAAATTTTAATCAGCAGAAAAAATATCAATATTATTATTTTTTTTTCATAAAATTATTTTTGGAGTACATAATTTCGATTTCTTTATTTTAAATTGTCAAATTTAAAGAAAAATCTATTTACTTTTATGTGAAAATTTTATTAACTAATTTTAAACAAGTTTTTTTTATTAGATTCTTCAATTATCTATAGGTAAATATTTTTATGGCTTTTAACAAATAATCTTCTTCTTAATCAAATATTTTTATTTGTTTTAATATTTGTAATTTTTACTAAAATTTGTTAATAAATCTTATTTATTTCAAATATCGATAAATTTTAAAAGTAAATTTTTAGTAATCTTAATTATCTTTGTAAATATTTTTCATTTTTTTTTCTAAAAGAAATTCTAGCTAAAAAAAATTAAAATAATAAAAAATGATTATCTATTCTCTTTACTAAAACTAAATATTATATTTTTGAATTAATTATTTTTACCTTTAATTTTTAGAACTTATCCTCATAAAAAAGTGAATCTTAATATCAAATAATGTTCCATCAATATGAAATCGTAACTAAAATTTAAAAAATAAATAAATAAATAAAATGACTAGATTTTTAGCACGCATAAATGATAAATGTCTTAGTTTTAAATCTTAAAAATAAATTTACTTACTTGATCTATAAAATTGTTAGCATTCAACTTCAGTAAAAACTGTGTGCAAGTGTGTATCTATCATTACAGTTATTTTATGTTTTGTTTTTATATTATTTGATCTTTTTGAAAGATTTTCTTTCTTTTTATTCATTTTATTTTTATTTTGTTTATTTTTATTCTCTATGAAAGATTTTTTTTTCTTGTTCTTATTTTGGTTTATTTATCTATTTATTCTTTTTTTCTATGTTGAGAGATTTTATTTTTATTTATATGAGAGAGTTTTATTTGATTTTTTTAGTTTTTTTGTTTTAAAAAATTATTTATGCCTTTATTAATCAATATGCCAAAAAAAATATTGCCTTATAAGAAAATTATATCATGCCTAATTTAAAAAATACTATTATATATTTTTATATGCGAAGAGAGAATTAGATGATAATATTTCAATCAATCTATTGGTTTTTTTAAGAAAAAAAGGTAATGCCTAGAATAAATGATATTTTGATAATTCCAAACTCCTCTAATTAATTAGAAGGTTTTCACTTTTTAAAAGTATTTAGTAGTTTCTATTCATAATGGTTTTATTCTTTCATTAAAACGAGGGGAAACTGACTTAACTCCATAATTTATTTGGGGTTTTAAAAACTTTTCCATTTAAAAACTTATGAAAGAATGTATAATTATGAATAATTTTAAAAATTCTGTAGACGACATTCTGTTTGATTGCCAGCTTAAAAAATAGATCCATCCATATTTAAAATTCTAAGCATTTAATTTGATTCGTTGTGACTAAATTTGTCACGATTAGGGCGCTACACTTCTTACAATTATGAAATTATTAGAAGGCAGACAATCCCAAATTGATTCCTTTTTTCCTTTTCAAATTAATTTTTTTTTTCTTTATAATTTTTATGAAAATTTTTTTCTTCCCCTTTTAATTAAAAAAGTTTCTTTAAATATTCAAATATCAATTTTCCTCTCTAATCACTTCTAATTTAGAATCAATAAATAAACTTAGAGATATCTAATAAAATTTAATGTTAAAATATTAAATTCAAAATATCAAATAATAATTTAGTTATAATTTATGTATAGCAAAAGTGTATTCATTTATCTAGCTTATAAAAAGGAGATTGTTCAACTCAATTTATTTATTTCAATATTGTAATAAAAACACATTTAGATTTTTATATCTTTATTTTAAATTAATTTATTATTAAAAAAAAAATTTAATTCTAAATAAATATTTTTATTTTAGAATATTGAAAAAGTTATGATACTTTGAGTCCATTTTTATTATTTTTGAAAATGAAAAAAAAACTAGTAATAATTAATAATTTGATATTGAATGCAATGATTAAGATTTATTTGTATTTAGTTATAAAGAAAATAATTTATTTTTTTTAATTATTGAATAAGATAGTGAGTAGTTTTATATATAATATGAATATTAAAAATATACAGAAATAATTAAGTTAATTGTTTTGAACTAAAAATAATTGATAATTTATTTATTTATTTAGAATGTCTTATTAGTTATTGTTTAATCACTTTCGATTTGATTGTTTTAAATAATTTTTATAGAGCTTGTAATAGTATTCAAAATCCAAGGCATTTTTTATAGACAGGAGTATAGATTTTGCTGAAGTAGAAGCTGCTTAAAGAAGCAATTTTTTAGCTGACTTATTAATCTAAGAAGCATTCTGAGAAGTAAGAGTTGAAATTTAATTCATCATCTTATGAAGACTATTGAATGAAACTTGAGAAGTTTGAGCAAGCTGTGGTATTTAAACTAGAAAGATAAGAGTCAGCAGATTAGCAATTATTTTTTTCAGTCTCATCCTTGAGTTAATTGCAGTCAGAGAGATTTTTCATCACACATACCTTAAAGTCTTCGATAGTAGGTAAGTGCTTTTTATGTGATTTCTAAAGCAGAACAGTGGTACCTATTCCCAAAAGGGCAATAGCGCTTATGATAACCCATAATTTAAGATTCATTAGTGTATTATTAATTTTTTTTAGTTTGGAATTAAAATTTCTATTGGCTTGAAATTAGTTTTATAAATTAGCAAGAATATTTTAAATGATTTAAATGTTTCTAAACATATAGATATTGTTATAAAAGAATTTTTGGATAATTCATGAGCAATTACCTAAACTCATCCTAAATAATAAAGAAATTAGAAGTTAAAGACTTTTTAAAAATTCTTTTATTAAGTTTAATAAAAGAATTAGTAGGATTGCTGTATATGAATGAATATCTTTATTGGATCTAGTGAAAAAACTCTAAATGAAAAAATAAAATATTTGCATCTGCTTTCAATTTGACTTTTTTTTTTATATTTAGAGATATTTTTTAATTAAAATATCTAAATTTTTTAAGAAAACAATATATTTTTATAATTTAGATTATCTATTTTCAATTTGGCAACTTCTCACTCCACAATAATTAATTAATAAAATGTTGCTTTGGAAAAGATAAATTTATTAAATTTTATCCTACGAAATATAATTCAAAAATAAAACCAAACTAAAGTAGAACTATTTTTTAAAAAGAAAATACTATCTAAATTGTAAAATACTATCAAAGAAATGTTTATTGAAAAATTTTAATTAATTATACTTGCTTAACTTTGTATTTAATTATGATAAATTTTTCTAAGACATCATCATTTAGACACTTATGTTTAGACATAAGTATTTTTGATGAATTAATTATCTCTATATTTTTTTAAAGTAAGATAAAGTTGAATTTTAGCTTTTAAAAATTTATAAATTGTAAATACTATTATTATCTTTATGAATTTTAAAATTTGTGAAAATTAAAATCCTTTATTAAAAATACTAATAATTTTTTATATTATTTTTTTTAAATTTCTCATTATAAGGATCACTAGTTTATAGTTAAAAATTAATGAATTTAAAATAATATCCTTATTTTTAGGTTTTTTATAAATATTTAAAGAATAATTATGTAAATCTTATTTGATATTTCACATTAATTTATGATGATTTTTTATATTTAAAAACCTAGTTATTATTAAAAAAAATTATTTTAATACTTACAAATATTTTAATTAAAGGTGTATGGAATGATATATTTTTTTAGACTAAATTATCATATTTTAAATTTAATAAATAAAGCTATTATAGAATGATGTAAAATTTAAATATTTTTGTTTCTTGCTAATGATTTTATAAAAATTGATAAATAATAATTAAAAAGCAATAAAGAATGTTAACTAATATTTGAGTTTATTATAATCGGAATAAAATGTTTTACATAGATATTTTTAATATTTATTTAAAAATTAATAATTTTGTTATAATACATATGCCATTCTACATTATCTGCACAAATATTATTAAAAAAAAACAAATGTTTAAAATAAAATTTATTAATTTTTTCTCAATAAAATGCACATTTTAGACATTTCAAAATTAATATAAAAACATTTTAAAAAAATTAGAATTAATTGATATTACATTTTAAAAATTAAGATATTTTAGTATTCTATTTAAATGGCTTTTATATTTATTTGATTAATTAATATTTTATTTTAAGTTTATATTGCTAAGTAAAAAGAAAAAATGTGAGAATATTAAAGAATAAATAGTAAGGTCTGATTTTAACCTTGATCATTATAATTAGTATGTGTATCTATTTTTTAATTGATTTAGATCACTAATTTATAATTTGCAGTTGTTAAATTGATGCTTTTGAGATATTAAAATAAATCCTACTAAAAAATTATAAACCTGTTAAATTTTATTTTTTATCCAAATATGATTTTATAGGAATTTTAAAAAAATAATATTTAACTGGATTATTTAAATTTATTTAAAAGTTTAAAGAAGTATTTAGAATCATTTTTTTTAAACACTTTTTAATGCTGATTAATACAAAATTGATAATAATCATTTTTATTTTAGTGATTTCCACTTAAATACCAATGAAAAATTTAAAAAATAGCTTTTGAAAAGATATATAATGAGCAAGTAATCCAAAACCATTGAAATTATAAAAAAATACACTTTTTTAAAATATTTAAAAACAAACTGACATAATAAAAGTTTTAATAGTGTAAATTGTTTAAGAAGATTGATTTTAAATCATAAATATTATCATGATTATGATTATGAAATACATGTAAATTTTAATTTATTTACTCATTAATTGTATTCGTAAGCTTGAATATAAATTCTGAAGTTATCCATAAATAATATTTACATAATATAAAATATCAATTGAAGCCATTTAAAAAAATCTATGGATAAAAATTAAATGTTATGTTTCAAATAAATTTCTTTTTTAATTTATAATACTGCACACTTAATTATTTTTTACTTTTAAATTTGAGATTGGTATCTTATTCTTCTTTTAAAATATGAATGGTAAGTGTATAAAAACATCAAAAAATAAATATGATTTGTTAATAAAGCCTATACCTAACGCATTTGTCCACTATTTACTGATGCTTACAAATCAATTTAAAATGAGTAAATAATTGTTTGTGTAAAAATTTTTTAAATGATACATCAAGGTATCATTTTATAAAAAAAGAATCTAATTTAATAAATAAAGTACAGGTATTTTATTATAGCCATATGTTTTTAAAATAATTTCTATTTTTATCAACAAACGATGAAACCAAACTTGATTTTAGTTTTTAATGCTAATTTTTCAAAATAACGAATGAAGGTATTGAACTCTAAATTTATCTTTTGTAAAAAAAAATTAACTACTATAACCTGAAAAATAAAAAAATCAATAATTTTAATATTATAATTCAAAATTTATTAAATGCACGGATTCCTTATTTTAGAATCTTAATAATATTTCAATAAACAATAAATAATTTTCCATCCAATTCTATTTTCTAATATTTAATATTAAATAACTATAACAAATATTTTTTTACCATAGATTTAATTAAAGAAAAATAGCTTCAATTTTCATAATATTTTAACAATTTATGGAATTAATACATAATATTTAAATTTAATAATTTTAGAAAATTAATGGAGCAATTTTTTATTTAATAATCAATTTAAAATTTTCACTCGATTTTCAACATAGATTTTACTCTAAAGATTGTCTTTAAATACTCCGGCAAATTTAGATAAATGATAATAAATTAAATCAAAAAATAAAAAAACCCTAAACAAAATATTTAAAAAATAACAATGACTAAAGTTACCATCGTTTCCTTACAAAACTCTCAACCTATGACTGGGGTCTAAAAGAAGAACTAAAACAAAACTAAGCTCTAAGCTCCTAAGAGAAAGGAATAACAAAATATCTTTGAAAATGATGACGAAAAGAACATCTAACAATGCAACTTAATTTGAGGTCTGAATCTCTTGAATTAGTGTATTGCTATTTCTTAAAAAATATAAATAATAGATACATACTCCTACTGCACTTATTTGTTTGATTTATGTTTGTAATAAATTATAAATTTTACAAATAATTTATTTATATTTTTTACAATTATTTTAAATTTCTATATTTAGATAAGTTTGTTTCATCATGATAAAAATTTACAATTAAAATATCAGTTTGTTAAATTTAGTGTAAAATATATGTTGAGGAATGAAATGAATAATCTATTAAAATCTAATCAAATTAAAAAAAATTTATTATTTAAAAAATCTAGCTTGTAAATAAAAAATTAATAATAATTTTAAAGTTAAATAGAAATACATTCTTTCAAATCAATATTATCAATTTTATAAATTATTCATTCTTTCATCTTAATATTTAGCATAATTCACACAATTCTATTTAAACAGATACTTATTTTATGGCTGTATAAAATACAAAGAAACTTTTTCAGCTTATGAGTTTTTTAATAAAGAAATTGTTCATTTATATTGAAAACTATAGATTATATCTTAATAAATAAATTTTTAACAATAAATTTTCAGTATCAATCCCTTATTTTTTGCACAAAAATTTATTTACTAATGAAATTGTTAAGTTATCAATAAAATGTTAAATATATTTATTAATATTGAAACTTGTTTGAATTTTTGTATTTAATTTATAATTAATTCTAAATATTTTTATATTTTTTATCATTTATTTCAATAAATTTGTTTGCTTTTTATGAAGTGTGAATTAATTCATATTATTATTTTTTTATATTTCTTTTTAATATCTTTTATTTTAATTGTATTAAATTTATTATTTATCTTGATATAATTTATAAAATAGTTTTTAGGAGATAAGAAAGTAAATAAATTTATTTTTTAAGTAAGGTAAATTGTTTATACTAACATTTTAGAAGATCTCAGACTATTATTACTAATTATCAGATATTTTCGTCTCATTTTTGAAAAAAATTGAAATCTAAAAAGGAAAAAGAGATATTATCATTTGGTGAGTTATAATTTTGAATAAACCAATCCAATTCAGTTAGATGTAAATTTATTATCTAGCAGAATTAAGATGAGAGACTATTTGAAGAGGTTTTTTTAGTTGAATATTTGACTATTTCTACATAATAATGCCGTCAAGAGAAACAAATAATTAGATTAATTGATTTCTCTTTATTACTACATATTTTGAAAAAAATATGTAGCAAATTATGAAGGATAGACAATACTTCCAACTTATGCTATATTAAAAACTAGTATTTGAGCCGATTTTATTTAAAAACTATTAGTAAACCATCTTTTTTAATAGATCTCTGATTTGTAATTTCTTATTTTTATTAAGTTTTTAATATTTATGAAAGATTTTTAATATTTAATTTGTTTGAATTAATTTTTAACGAATATCTTTTATTCGCTAACTATAAAATCAATAACTTAGAAATAATAACAAATAAAAATAAATTATTGAAATTCTTAAGATCTAAAATCAAATTCGTTTGCTTTTCATAATAAACACATAATTTCTTAAATTATCATCAAAATCCATTATTATTTTTTATCAAATTTTTTAATAAGAATTTAAAGAAAATTATTTTTTAAATGAAAATAAGTAAAATAAATAGTCAAATTATTTAATTTAAATAAATATACTGATATAATAAAAGTTATTGAACACATTCATAAAAAAAAATAATTTTTATTTTGTATAAACTATAATAATTATACCCTTACTTTAGTTGCTAAAATAATTTGATTATTTTACGTTTATCTTCATATGTGTTTTTTAGCAAAGGATAGGAATACTCTATAAAAATACAAAATCCAATCAAAATAAGATTTTCTTTTATATAAACTAAATTTATTAGAAATTATTTGCTTTAAATTTTAAGTCTTGTTTATTTGGTTTATTAGACTTATTTTTTGATTGAAAATAAAATAAATACAGCATGTATTTAAATAATAAAGAAATTTAAAAAACATATAAAAATCTTTCACATTCAAAATTAAGTGAAAATATTATATCATAAAAATAAGATAAGTACTTTTTAAAAATTAATTTCTTTTATTTAAATTATATTTAATTTCATTCACTAATTAAATTTTTGTTATCCACTCTTAAAGGTTAATCAAAACATTTAAATTTATATGGTTGTTGGTGCTTAATATATTAGTATATTTGGTTTGTTTATGTAATCGAAATACAAAATAATTAAGATATAAAGAGCTTAAATTACCAGTCATTTAATAATAGATTATATTAAAAAAATTAACTTTGGATAAATAAATATATCATGAAAATTATTTTAACTACATTTATTTCATTTTAAGATAAAACATTTGTTAAATTGATTCATAAACAAATATACCTGTAAATAATATTTCTTAAATCTTTTATAAAAATTTTAACCATTCAATTTTTAGGATAATAAATAAATTATTTATTCCCTTTTTGTTTTAAGGAAAAGTGTTTGCTTTTTTTCTTCAATTTAATTAATCTTTTTAATATTGATTTTTTACCTAAAAAAGTCCATTAAGAGTAAAAAGACATTTTTGTGTAAATAATAAAAAATACTTATTTTTTTCAAAAGTAGAAAATCATGATATAGCTAAAAAAACAAATTTTAATTTTTTTTTTAAATTTGTATTTGTTTACTCTAGGTATTATACCTATCTAAACCTTAACTAATGTTATAAGTCTTAAATATATCAAATTGGGAAGTTTTATCAATAAATATAGAAAGAGTGAGTATGGGATTTATTAAAGTTGAGAAATCAAAGCTATTTAAATCTTTTATTAGAAAATGTTGTCTAATTTACAATTTACTGATAATTTAGGATATAAACACAAGATTCAAAGTCATTTTGTGAAGTTAATTATTCACCATAAAACTAAAAGCAATTACTTTGTAAAAAAGATACTCTATTTGCTATTAATTTTTGTTTAATTATTAGATAAATGATTCATTGATTGATCAGATTAATCATAGAAATCAGATTAAGACATATTTAATAAAAGATTTCAAAAGAGCTTTTTTGTTTTAAAATCAAATAATAAATAATTATTAAAACAAAAGTAAAAGAAAATAAATATTGAAGGTTTTAAATATAAATGAAATTAACTTATTTCCTAGTTGGCTTAGCTCTTCTCGGTGCTGCCACTGTTTACTTAGTCACAAGAGACCCAAATGCTGATGGTCACCTTGATATATATTCTTTCTAAAAATTCAAGAGATCCTTCAACGTACAATATAAAAACGAAGGTGAAGAATCTTACAGACTTTCTGTATTCTTAGAAAACTTAAAGATGATTGAATAACACAATGCTGATGCAACTAGAACCTACAACCAAGAAGTCAACTAATTCTCTGATTTGACTAATGAAGAATTCGGAGCTAGATATCTTATGAAATCTCTTCCTTCTTAATTAAACAAGAGCCTTCCCGTTTTAAATCTCAATGAAACTGCTAGTCAACCAATTGACTGGGTTCCTAAGAATGTCTTACCTGCTGTTAAAAACTAGTAATAATGCGGTTCTTGCTGGGCTTTCTCTACTGCTGGTTTACTCGAATCTGTTTACAACATTTAAAATAAGCCCAAAACTCCTATTTCTTTCTCTGAATAATAGCTTGTTGATTGCTGTGGTGCTGAAGGTTTTGGATGTGAAGGTTGTAATGGTGCATGGCCTACTGATGCTGTTTCCTACGTTTAAAAATTCGGTATTGTCTAAGAAAATTAATATCCTTACACTGCTAAGGATGGAAATTGCAACAAAACTCTTGAAAATGTTGGTTTCAAGCCCTCTAAATAATTCTAAGTTCCTGCAACTGATGCTGCCCTTTAAGCTGCTCTCTAGAATTCCCCTATCTCTATTTGCGTTGATGCCTCCAGATGGTCTTCTTATGCAAGTGGTGTTTTCCCTCAAAGCAAGTGCAGTTCTGATCCTAATGCTGCTGATCATGCTGTTTTACTTGTTGGTTACAATGCTGATGGTACTTGGAAGGTTAGAAACTCATGGGGTACTTCTTGGGGTCAATAAGGTTACATTACCCTTGCTGCTGGTAACACATGTGGTCTTGAAAACTATGCCATTTATGCCGCATACTGAGCAAATTTTATAAAAGAAATTTTAATAGTATGTATATAATAATCTTACATATGAATATATAAAAAAGTATAATTTATATATTATTGAATATCTAGATTAATTCTTTATTAAAGATTTTTATTTTGGAAAATATTCGATTAAAATGCTTTAATCTGATTAAAAATATATTAATTATCAACAGGATGTCCCTCATTTAAGATAATCAAAAAGATAAATCTTTTTAAAGGAGTAAAATCCAACTCTTTCATTTTAGTAGGAAAAGGAGTGCATATTTTTATTTTTAATCACACTTTCAATGATTACATATTCTATAAACAAGAAAGGATATTCTTTTACTTTGTAAATAAATTTTTTCTCAACCTTCAATATTAATGTATAAGATTTAAAATTAGTTCAAAAATATTTTTACATTTTTATCCAACGATTCATATTTTTTATTCCATCTCTATTGTTTTTATTTAATTTAAATACTACTTTATTAAAAACCACCTTTTTTTAATAATATTATTGATAAAAGGAGAATTCTTAATATATCTAATTTCAGTATTTTGTAATATAGCATAATAAATTATATTTAGATAATCATTTTATTATACACTTATTAGTAAATAATACATTTATATAAATCAGCAAGGTTTTAATTTTAAATTTTTTAACAAATAATTTAAATGTAAAAGATTATTGATAAATAAAAATAATAATAAGTAAATTTTTATTATTTTATAATCCTTCTCTTTGTTATGTAACAAAAAAATATCACAAATAAAATTCAAATAATTTTATTTGTATTGAGCATTTGTTTTATTTATTCTCTAAAATATTTAATTTTACAAAAGGATAGAATAAAGGGTTTTGAAAATTTTCTAAAACTTGACTATCTCAGATGATTTTTATAAATTAAATTTAATATTATTATTTATCTTTGATTGATTTAATAAACAATATATCAAAAGAAGAAATTAATAATCAAGTAACAAATTAATAATTTGTTTTATTGTAATTGATGATGGACCAAACTTAAAAATAATAAATAATAGCATACATTTAATTAATAGAAATAATAGTAATTTTTTTGATTTTGATTAGTTTTAATAAATTTTTATCTTTATTTAAATATTATTTTGTATATATTAATGTAATAAATTATTGCATAGTTCTTCAATAAGTTAATTAAGCAATTAATATATCCATTAATTTTGATATTTATTTCCTTTTTCATCCATTCGCAGGGTTTTTTATATGATTTAGGTCAGATATATAAAACATTTTTTATTTATTTTAATTCTTTAATATTCAAGAAATATGTATTTTTATCAGAATTCTAGAGTGTTTAATAAAACTTTTAATTTCTATTTTTCTATTAAAAGTCATTTAATTTGTATTCAAATATTTAATCAATCTACGTATGTATTTTTTAGAGCTTTCTCTTGAATTAATATTTATTAATTAAATAATTATTAATTTTTAGGAAACTAAATTTTTTTTGACTTTAAATATCATACTATTCTAATAAATAATTTTTTTAATATAAATGAAGACTAAAATAATTAATCATTAATGAGTTTATAAAATCCATTTTTAAAGTTTATTTAAAAAGTTCATTAAAAAAAAAAATTTATATTGATAAAAATGCATTATGTAATTAAATAACTTTTAAAGAGTAATCTTTTTTAACATTTAAAATTTTTTAGAAGAAGCTAAATAATTTTATAAATTAATTATGATATTCTTTCATTTTGAAAATATAGATTAGATTATTCCATTTTTTAATTATATCATTAATTTTACCATTTTTAGATAAAAAGATATTTACAAATATAATAAGAAAATATGTATCCTCTCTGATTAATTTAGATAAGCAACACTTAATTGTATTTCTTAATATTTGATTTTCAATAGATTGATTAGTATATTAAAAACTTTCATATATTTTCTTAATAATAAATTTATTAAATAACTAATTTCATAAATAAAGAAAAGAAAAAAATACCGAATCTTGTTTTACTTGATAAAAAAGGTTTGGACTTGGTGTTCGAAGTATTAGTTCAGAGATTCTTCAATTATTTTAAATAAAAACCCTCAAAGGATCTAGTATGCCCCAAAGTTTTTAAAATATCTACTTTAAATAAGAATCTTTGAAAAATAATTAGAGCACATAGTATTTCAAAAAAACTCAAAACCAATCATGCTTAAAAAGCAAATAAAATTCTTATCTTCCCTTAGAGATAAATTTGATGTTATAGATTTTTTAAGAAAGTTGTATCTTAGTATGAGCTCATAGTTTTTGAGATGTTTAGTTTTTAATCCTGGTAAAATGCTTTCGAAAAACGATTTCCCTTCGCAGATGAGCAATTCTTAGATATAATACTAGTTGAAAATAAACTTTCTGAGCAAGATCTTAACTTAAATATCTCCAATTAAAATCGAAATTATGATAGTCTTTTATTCAAATTAAAATAAATTTAAATCTATTTTCTCTCTCCTTTTAAAATCTTCTCTATTCTACTTTAATAAAATTATAAGAAAGAAATATAAATAACATCATCTAATAAATTATTTAAATTAAGAAAAAAAATAAATATCTAAGAAAAATTTAACAGAAAAAAACTCTAACAGAAAAATAATTAAAAACAAACAAAAGATAAAATAAATATAAACAAATAATCCTTAAAAAAAATAAAAAATTCATTTAAAAGCTGAAAATTTTATTTCTATAAAAGATGAAAACAGAAATGCCATAAATATTTTTCTTAATAAATTTATTTAAAATTTAAATACATCTCTGCATGCATAAATTTAATTATTTGATAAAAATATTTGTTAATAAAGTTTCAAATCAATTTTTAATTTATTTCTATCTCTTTTAGAAATCTTCAATAATCAAAGATTTATTTAATGCCGTTAAGATGCTCAACTTTGCTAAAAATATATTTATTAGATATTTCAAAACTAATAAATAAAAGATATATTTTTTATTAATTTCATTTAATTTGAAATTAAGTTTTCAACAAAAATGCTTTTATTGTTTAAATTTCATAAGAAGACCATCAAGATCATATTATAAGAAGCAATTAATAATTAATATTATTTATATTTTATAATTGATGTGTAACTTATTAAGGAATTATTAGGAGAAAATGAATTAATTATATATTAAGTTAAAATAGTACATACATAAATGCAATAATTATTTATTTTAATATTGTTAATATTGATTGATATATAAGAAAATTGAAGATCCAATTAAAAATAAGAACAAATTATTAGTTCAATTAGAAAGATTGAATCTTATTTTTAATTAAATTTATTTTAATTCTGAGTTGAATAAAACTTGTTGCTTTTGTATTTTTTCTCATTTGCCATATTATTAATAAATATAAACAATGAAGGTTCAAATAATTTAATTTTTTGTTTTTTAATTTTATCAACTTTGATATTGTTGTTATAATTGTTGTTATTATTGCTGAGCTTACTAATTATTATTATCCTAAAAGAATGGAGGGAACACTCCATCAATTACTTTTGCACCCTGAGCATTTCTTTTTGTGTTTATAAATGGAAAAGAATCAAAGACTTAAATGAGTTTAGAGTAGACTAATTTTGCGTCTAGCCCTAAGTCTTATGACAAAATTTAAATGGCGCTAGATTCTGGTTTAAGACTTTTTATATGACGAGTATATTCTTAATAATTAGAAGCAACAAACCACTTTTCGCACATTGGTAGTACTAAGAGCATACCTTCACATAATCTTTCTAATACTTATTCGCTGGCGCCCTAAAAATCTGCTGGTAGAGATTAGTTTCTACTCCATCCTTAACTATGTTTCAGTAAATCGGTTATATTGATATTTACACCTTTCGGAGTTACTTCTTTTGATAGGAATGGGTGCTATTTAAGATTTGCTAGAGTAGATCTGCTTTGGTAATTAAATCTAAGAGTTTAACAAAGAAAATCTAAAAACTCTTTTGTGAATCTATTTGTAGTTAATAAGTTATTAATAGAAAGATTGATCCGTTATTTTTTTGAATTGATTTTTAATTTTTCATCCATCATTTACTGCAGAATATCTTCTGCATGCAATATACAACATACTCTATATTGTGGATCAGGTTTATTTTAATCATCGAGAAGTTTATGTATGCATTCATAAAGTAAACTAACATTCTCTATTATATCAAAAGAACCTATTGCGCAACTCAATACAAGCATCCCTAATCTGAATACGTCATCTTGCTTTTATATTTGTGCTTTTTAATTCTAATGGTTGTTATTGTTGTTGTTATTATTATTATCTAAAGGAGGAACTTTAAACAAATTTGGCGTATTGACTCCGCTTGGATCAAAAAGACTAATTTCAAATTAAAAAGTTATTAGAAAATTTAATTATTTTAATATTTATTATAAATTTATTTTTTTATCTTTCAAGATAAAATTTTAACTTCCCTTAAGAGATTACTACTTATAAAGATAACTCAAAAATTATAGTAGAAAGTGAGTGAAAGCATAAATTTAAGTTAAAAGTAAGTATGCTGTTTAAATAAATAAATAAATTACCTCATCCTTTCATTTTATTTAGACATATTTACGCTGTTGAAAAAATTCTATTACTGCTATTAAGACCTATAAGAAATTCCTAAGGATAACTAATATTTAAGCATTAATAAATTGAATATTAAATATTTTATTTACTTTAACATTTCCATCTTATTTAAATAGAATTTAACTTGGAGTTAGACCTCCATAATAGCTATTCGATATGTTATGGATAACATCTAATGCACTTATTGTTTGAATAGCTATTTATTTAATTATAGATTCAGGAAGAGTACCAAAGCTCTCAAGAAGATCCTTAGATTTTGTAAATATTTAATAATCTAATCATTTTTATAAGATTAAAAGTTACTTGTAGACTGCCTCCACTTAAGAATTCGGTTAAAATAGAAACACAACCTTCAGGTACATTCCAAAAATGTCCATATAACTTTACATGCTTTCCTGTATTATGGAGTTTATTTTACCAAAATATAACCCAATCTCTTAGGTTCTACCTGGCTTATTTACTTGATAAAGGAACCTCTTTAACAGAGTATAATCTCAGAGTTGGTGCATGAAATATCTTTTTTACTACTCCTGAATCTAAAAAAAAATAAATTTATTTCATTTTCTAACAAATTAAAATGTTAAAAATTTCCATTCTTAATATCTTAAAATGATAATCAATTTATTTAAATAATATTTTATTGATTTATTTAATTAATTAATATTTACCTCTTTAACATTTAATCACACCCAGAGTAATCATTTCTTCTAATTTTATGCTAGATGAAGATATTTTATTATTGTTATTTTTACCTGCATCCAGAAATTATTAAAGTTTTTCCTTATTCCATTCCATTGGCTCTTTTATTGCTTCTGTTATTAATTGCATATTTTACATATATGTCCTGTAAGATCCTATTGGATTTTTAAGATTCTAAGATGGTTTCATAATTTATTTTTTTTATATTAATTCTTGCTAATTTGCTTAATCGTTAGGTTAAGGAGACATTCTTTCTTCATTCTTAGTCATACAAAAAAATGAATAAAAATATAAGTTAATTTAATGGTTATAATTTATTCATTTATAAAAATTAGTTGTAAATTTCTTACCACATTTATTGGTTGCAGTAAATTTTAAGCTTAATTATATTATTGTTATTCAATGAGATTATCTATATTTTTTTGAGCGTCAAATATGCCTAATTACTAAACTTTCCCATTTAGAGAACTGAGCTAATTCCTTTTTAAATTTAAAATGACGTAAATTCATTTTGTAATAGATTAAATAAGTTTATTAATTCTCTAATTTCGTTGAAGAATTGCTAAATCAGATTGATACGCTTGATTTCAGTTTTGAATATTTAAATTATTCTCTGATATTTTTTAAAGATAAATTTGTTTAAACAGTGTATGTATCAGAGCTTATCTATCTCACTTAAAAAGTAAAAACATCTATACTTTTTTTTGGTAAAGAACGCTTCTGGCATTTTACCAGCAATAATTCTAGGAGGAGGCCTTCTGAGAGTATCCCTTAAATTATCTTCTTTACTTAATTGTGCGTTGCTGCTTCCACTATTCATTTGATTATCTGTTTAATTTATAATTAATTAAATTAACTGAATTCTGAATTATATTAGATTGCTAGCAATATATTTTATGTAGCTGAAGTTTGCATTGCTATCAATAGAAAATAACTAATAATACTATTACTCCTTTGCTAATTTTTATAAAATAATAGGTTAATTTTTTCATATTCTGATAGTGCTATTATTTAAATATCAACTAGAGCAGATTTAGTTTTGGTGAGAAAAAAATAAATTTGAATCAATTATTCTGCTTTTATTGATACCTATATAATATAAAATTTACTCCTATTCCTTGCATAATTCCATCATCTTCAATGCTTTTTAATTAATTGTTTGGATGGCTATTTATTTTTTTCATCTGCTTCTAATAAACTTCTGATAATCTATTTTGATAATAAATATATTCTACTAACTCATTTGAAATTAAATTTATATTTGAATATCATAAGCTCCTTCTGTTTTATTTTTTATTATATACATTTTGCATTCATACTATTATTGGATTGCTATATTTCGTAGAGAGATTTCTATTTTAATTATAAAGCAGACTTTTATTACAATGAGGATTTGGTTAAACAAATTGATGTTTCATCATATTTTTATATTCTGCTTAATAAACTATTTTTTACTCTAAACATAAACTAAACAGTGAAGGAGTCTATTTTATTTAAATTTTTTATTTTTCCTTAAAATCTATTACTTCTCTTCCATATAGTTGAGATAAGTTAGTTCCCCTTTCTCCTACTTTTTTTGTAAAATTTGCTAAGAACAATTTATTTATCTTGATGGTTTAATATTATAGATTATATGCTTTATCGAATTATTCTTTAAGTTAATTAATTAACTAATTAATTAATTGATTTTGCTTCAAATCAAGCATCAACTTTTATTAATTTTCTTACTATAAAGAAGTTATTTATGATATAATAAAGAATGCAACATTCTATTAATTTAATTATTAAATTGATTTTCTGTATATTTTTAAATTCTCCTTAAATAAACTTTACTTAAAATCAAGTGTTGTTTACATAAACAAATTTAAAATTCAAAAATAGGAACAATTAATATGTATTTCTACTATATAATTTATTTTAAATTTTTCTATAAAAATAAATAAATTAGAAAAATATTTAAGGGTAAGATTTTGTTTTAAAATTAATTTTTTTTCATTTTAAAAACTAAATATAAAAATAATTTTATAGTCAATTCATAATTTTCTGTCTGTAAAAGGCTAATTTTAAATAAAATTGAAAATGATTTTAAAAAAATGGATTTTAGATTAGAAAAATTTTATAATTTAAAAATATTAAAGAAAAAATCAAATATTAAATTGGAGGATTATCTTTAACAAATAACACATACTAATAAATAATTTGAATTTCAAAATTAAGGAAAAATAAATAAATAAATAAAATTCATATTTTGAATTAATTCATGTTTATTTTTTCTTTTTGTTAGGAAAAAATCTTTCTTTATAATTTTTTCTTCGGTCTAAAAATCAAAACAAATCAAAGGAGCGAAAATACAAAAGGAAAACAAAAAATAAGTAGGAGCGAAATAAAATTTGTTAAATTCTCTTGATAAGAGAACAAATAAAATTATTTTTCGCGTTCAAGAGAAAGTATCCTTCTCTATTAACGCCAATTAATCAGGTTATTTTTTAAAAATTAAAATATTTTTAGGTTCACACAGACATTTAAAAACATAAAAAAATTCATTAATCATAATGTAAAAAACAATGGTATGGTCTAATTCATTTAAAAATATATTAAACCCTCAAACTAAAGAAGCAAACATGCTAATCAAACAAAAAATTATCTTAAAAAATCCAAAATAATTCAGCTAGTAAGAGAGAGAGAGGGAGAGAGGATGAAGAGAAAATGCTTATGAGAAAGAGTAATAATTAAGAAAACAGCTAACGATTATATCTAAGTTTTTAATCTACACTAGATGAAAAAGAATTCTTGGCTTTTGTATAAAGACTTTAATAGATAAGAAAATTTTTATTCAGATAGATCATTTCTACTAATAACAACTCCTTTTCGCATCGCAGTGTTTCGGAGATGTTGTAGAATGACTAAAAGATGAAAGTTTCTTTGAATTAATACTTTATTGCAACGCTTCGATTCTTATGAATCTCGATAAGATATAAATCAAAGCAAAATTCAAAAGAATTAGATTTACGAGGGAAAATAAAACCAAAACAGAGAGAAATAAATAAAATAAAACAAATGATTTAAATCGAGGATGTGAACTTAAAAATATTATTTTATTTTTATAATTTTAAATAAAAATTTATTGAATTCTAATTAAGTTTTTAAAGACACAGCTATAATATTTCTTAAAAATAAAAATGAAACTATATTATTGAGATTATATTTCTATCTTTTCACATCGCAGTGTTTCAATAGAAAATACCTCAAATAATAAAAGACATTTGTTTTTTAAATTATTATTTAGCTATAAAAATTAGATATTCAATTTATTATCAAATTTATTAATTAAATTACGCTTGGAATTTTATTATTAAAAGAATTTGAAAGAATTTAGTGGCAAACACGCTTAACACAACAAGTGGCTGAAATACTTAAACAAAGTGGCAAAAGTCTACATAAAAAAGTGGCAAATCCTGACTTAAAAGTGGCAAAACAACTATCTAAAATCTACTAAAAACCTATTTTTAACTATGGCTAAGTTTAATTTTTAAAACTAATTTTAAATGGCAAACTTTTACAATTTTAAATAACACAAATGGCAATAAAATTTAAACAGATAAATTAATTTTTAAAAAATTAACTCAATTTTACAAAAAATGGCAAAATTTAAACCAATTAATTTTTAAAACATGGCATAATTCATTTTAAATAAATTTAAACAAAATGGCCTTATTTTTAATTTTATAAATGGCAACATTAATTAATTTTTAATTTTCAGAGGCAATTTATTTTAACAGATTTTTAAAAACTTAGATAAATGGCATAGAGGCAACAATTTTTTATAAAAAAAACTCGTCAAGAGGCGAATTAATGTGGATCTTTTTTTTCACCACTTTTGCATTAGAATAAATCATTTAGAAGTTTTTAAATTTTAGTTTTTTAACAATTCTACTTCTCCCCTTGCGCACCACCCGCAAAGTAGAAAAAAAAATAATAATGGTTAATCATAAAGTAAATTAGTTTCACATTATTCTAGAGCTTAATTTTTCGCAGTGTATTAAGCAATGAAAGAATACTTGTAAATTAAATATTACACATGATAACCAAATTATTTTAAACTAAATGATTTATTTTATGCATCATAGTTTTCAAAATATAAAAGACTCAACAGTCTTGGATTTGTCAAAATTAATTAAAACCACCTCTTAATTCGGTTACCTCTTAAAAATTATGTCTTATTCCCTTAGGTAATTAAAGGCAGGCAACAATTTTTCTAAATTTAAACAATAATATTGGCAAGGCAAATTTTAAAAAGAAAAAAGTAAAAAAGAAAGAAAAAAAAAGATAAAGAAAAAGACAAAGTAAAAAAAAGAATAAAAGATAAAAAGAACTAAAAAGAAAGAAAGAAGAAAGATAAAAAAGATAAAAAGATTGACAATAGAAAACAGAAAGCATAAAATAGAAAGATTAAAATACTAAAATAAAACAAATAAAACTAAAATAAATTAAACAACAAATTCTTAATGAATATCTTATGAAAGTTTATTTAATCAGAGTTATGCTGCAATTTTTTGACAATTGAATAATTTATTTTTACTATTTTCAATGGTATTTTTTAATTATTAACTATTTTTTTTTTGTTAATCAAAATCAAATATTTAAAATTATAATTTATTTTTTTTTAATTAAAGTCATCCTTAAAAATACTTTTTATGTTTTGTTGCAATATTTTTTTGAATAGATTTGTTAATATTAAAATATATAGTATTTTTAATATCATAAATAAACTCAAATTTAAAAGGTTAAATAGAATAGAAGTGCTATTTAATTTATAATATATGTACCTTTTTAATTCTATCTTCTTGAGAGAAAGATTATTAATAATTTATTTGAAATAATACAGAAAGTAAAAATAGTAAAACAAATTTTTAGAAATAAAATGTCAAAAGTAGATAATCCAAATCCTTAAATTCATGAGATTAAGTAAACTATCTCAGAAACATAAAGAAAAAAGAGAGATTTATTAGAATAAAATGAAGAAATTGAAGATGAAATCGATTAATTAGAAATTTTTGATTTAATTAGACATATTGATGATCCAGAGCATCCCTTAACATTGGAGTAGTTAAATGTACTTCAACCAGAAAATATAAAAGTTAATATTGATCATAAATTAGTAACCGTACTCTTTACTCCCACAATTCCTCATTGTAGTTTAGCTCAAATTATTGGTTTAATGATTAAAGTTAAGCTTATTAGATCACTTCCTAGAGATTATAAAGTAGATGTTTATATTACTCCAGGTACTCATGTTTAAGAACTTTCTGTAAATAAATAAATCAATGACAAAGAAAGAGTTATGGCGGCTATAGAAAATCCTTCTATCCTCAGAGTAGTTAATAAAGGAGTTTAAAATTCTGATAGATTAGATAATTGTTGCTGATATTTAAAAATAAATTATAGATAAAAATTCCATAAAATAATATAAAAATACAATCTAAAACTAAATCTGTTGATTAATTAGATGAAAATTTATAAACAAAAAATAGCTCTGTATTAGCTATTAAATGATATAAATAAAGCTTGATAGCTGCAAAAAAAAAATATAGAGACACTTTATAGTATATTTTCATAAATTTAAAACAATAAATAAATTGTGTTAAAAATTATTTAGTTAAAATGAACATAACTTACAGTTAAATATTATTCTTTTCTATAAAAAATTATGATTTAATAGCCACTTTATTTATTAATAATAAATAAAAAAAGCATAATTAATAAATACTATGATTGATTTCAAATTTAATTTTTCTTTTAAATAAATAATTTTAATTAAATTTATTTTTTTATGCTTTAACTATACTTTAAAATATTTTTCTTTGGTATTTGGTATGTTAATTATAATTTTCAAAAAATAAACTAAATTATTTTAAATATGATTTACTTAAAATATTAACAATATTTTATTCATACAATTTTCATAATTAATAGACCAGTTAGTTAAAAATTAAATGCGATAATTATTTTAGCAAATTAAATATTAATTTAGAGATAAGCTAGATTAATTCAATTTTATTTTAAATAATTCAACTATTTGTTTTAATAATAGTAAAATACATCAATAATTAGAGAAATAAAAAAAGCATATTTTCATATATTTTATTTAATTTGGAACAAAAGAATTGATGTAAATATTAATTATTCAATAATTCTAATAAAAGCTTAGACATATATTTAATAATAAAATTTTTTTTTCTTTTAATTTTAGTAACTTTGATTGCCTTCTTAATAGAACTTTTATTGCTATTGATATACAATATAAAGTAAATATTATATACTTTTGATGTTAAAGTGAATTATAATGATTATATTTGTCTAGTAGACTATTACCAATTCGTAAAAATCAGTTAAGTGACCTTTTTTTATTAATTTGTAAAATTTATTAATTAGAGTTGAGGATGAAAATATTTTCTAAATTGAAAATTAGATAGAAATCAGTTAACTATATAATAAATATGAAAGATTTTACAAATTAAAATATAAAAATTGTTAATAGTCAATTAATTAATATAAATTGAACAAAATATCATTTGAAATTCTCAAAAATGTTAATTAAACTAATAGTTAATATGCAAAAATTAATTAATTTTCACTCTTCGTAAGTTGCTTTAAAAGGTGTTTCTTGCATGTTGAGATCATCTTCTTGCTGAACAGTTTTCTTTTAAAGTAAGGATTAAAAATTTAAAAAAATATTTATAAAAGAATAATCGAATTTATGTATAAAAGAATTAATTACGGGTTTTTTGCCTCTATAAATGACATAGTGTTGAAGGATGAAGATTACATCGAAGAAAATAGAAATAAGACCTAATAAATATTTAACTGCATTTAAGGCTCCTCCAAATGGATTATCTCCACAAGCTATAGCTTAAATTACACTTTGTAATACAGATAAAGTACCACCAGTAATATCACATAATATGTTAAATATATTCCATCCTTCAGTACTTTGTCTTTTAATATTCCAAATAACTTGAATTGTATACTTAAAGATAGTAATTGCAAGTTTCATGTATCCAAGCCAGCTTGCCAAGCTCAACTTAGCTGGCCAAGTTCCATCCTTATTAAAAACAGTCTAATATTTAAAAGAGTTAATAAAATATATATTTAGGTAATTATTTTAACTTCTTACCTTATCAAGGGAAGCATATGCAAGGGCAAAAACCCACATTACAGAGGTAGCAGCATAGCAGAAAGGAGTGACCTAGTTTTTACCTCTCTAATTAATTATTTAATAAGTAATTATTTTAAATTAATATTATCATATGCTGTTTATTTTAATTTATTCAATTAAAAGTTGCTGCTTATTTTTATAAATTTTCCAGCAGATTTAAAAGTGTTCATCTATAAATATGATAGCTTATTTTTAAACGTATTTAAAATTGATTGAATAAGTTATTTACTGGATAATAGAAGCACTATCCTAAGGCAACGCAAGTTAAAGCTAAGGCATGGATTGCAAAAACTACGTCTTAAATTTCAACATCACCTGTGCCATTAGCTTCTGAATCACCCCAATAACCAATTACATTGTAGATAGTATAAAAGAAGAAACCACTAAAGTTAAATATCAGATAATCTATTTTACAACCTTCGGCTCTATTTAAAATAAAGTTTATTTATTTAAAATATTTTTTAAATAATATGCAAAGATTTTATTCTCTAAACAATTTAAATATTTATCTATCTCATATGAAGTAGATAATATTTTTTTTAAACTAAAAATCAAGGCTGACAAGTAGATTAGTACCTTTACTATTTGAAATTTTCATACACTTAGCCATAAAATGATATCGACCAAGCACTAAAATATGCCCAGCCAATAATAGATGTAATGACTTCGACTCCCGTTCCTCCGCACATATTATATTTGATTTTTATATTTTTTTAATAGTTTGCTATCAACTTTAAAATTAAGCGATTATTATATAAACAAAAAAAAATTATGCGAATTTTTGATGCCTTAAATGATTGAAATTTTAATTAATAAAAAATATAAAAGGTATATATGAATGTATGCATATATGATTGATTAGAAATACTAAGAGATATTTCTTCTTTTTTTCTTTTTTAAGAAGATATGAGGAATTTAGTATAATTAATAGAACTATATTATTTACTAAATATCTAAGTAACTATGTCACAACCTGCCTATAAAAGAATTTACTATTTTTAAAATTATCCATTTATATCACAGACGCTTAATAGTTAAGTAGCGAGTACTCAATTTAAAATTCATTGCTTTTATTATTGTTACATTTTACGAAAATATTTATCCAAATACTCATCAATCAAATTAGTTTTTTATTTAAACTTGAATGAATTAAGCTAATAGATAGAAAGATAGTTAGATTGAATAATTTTGCAATTTAGATTTTATATTTACTTTACTTTATCTCCAACCAAACAAAGATATAAAAAGTCTAAATTTATCAAAATTTTTGATCATTTTAATTTTGGCAAGTGTAATCAATATCTAACAAAGAATTAATTTTATAATTTTTATTTTAATAGATTATCAATCAATAGTTTAAGAGTAATTTAAATTAAAATGAAAGAGAAATTATTTTAAATGTTATTTTAAAAGTAATTTTTTTTATATATTCAAATTAATTTTGAAATCTTTTTTTTATCATCTTATCAGGTAGATAATCAAAAAATAGATAGCACCTAATATCAAATTATTCAATTTTATTTTGTTAATTTAATATTAAAATTTAATAGGTTGAATATTTGTTAACTCTTATATTTCTATTAATTTATATTTTTTAATTAAAACTAATATTAAAAATTAATTAACTAAAATAAATTTTAGAAGAAAAAAATCTTTATATTAAAATTAAAAAAATTTTCTTGAGTAATAAATTAAAATTTTCTTCATCAAACACTTGTTAGCTTATAAATGATTTAATTATCTATATACTCTTATTGTTTTTTTTTACACTTGTTAAATGAATTGTTTTTTTTCAAATTTAAATATATCAAACTTTATTAAACATCAAATTTTATAGAAGAATTTGATTTTCTTTTGATCAAAAATAATCTTAAAAATTTTATTTAAAAATTTAAGAAATGAAAATCGAATTTAAATTTTTCAGAATTAATTAGAAATAAATTTTGTTTACATTTTCTTCAATTTATTTAAATAAAATATATTCTTAGTCAAAAAGTTTGTTGCATGAAGAAAGGATATATAAAAATGTTAGCAAATATTTGTTTGAAAAAGTTTTATTAATCTTTTTTAAAATCACTCTTGATTTATCCTTGGATATTGTGAATCTATTTTAATATTTTAAAAACTATTAATATGTTCAAATAAAGGTAAGGATGAAATTTGATAATTTAATTTACCTAATAACAATTTGAAAGATATATTAGGTAGTAAAATTTTATCACTGATTAACTGTACATAAGTGTGGGTGATAGATATAAATCGAATTATAATTAGAATATCTATTTTTTAGATATGAATGTAAACTATATTATTCACATTTATAAATCACATCTTAATGATATCAATTAAAAAAATTCATTCTCAATCAAAACTTTTATATTTTATAATAGTAAGCAGGAAATGAATATTTCAGAAGTTATACAAAGCAATAGCAACAACGAAATATTAAATTAGTTTAAAAAATCAAGGATTTCTGATTCTTACTTTGTGTAAAAATAGAATAGTTAAGAAGAGGATTCCATTTATTGCGCAGTTCATATGGGTAGCTCAAACATTAAATATATCATTAATTATTTTATTGCAACACAATTTAATAGAGTCATTTATCTAATAACTTTTTTTTACAACAATATTAGAAAATGTACCATTAGACTAAACATTAAAACTACCTTGTTAGCACATATTTTGTAAAGAGTGTTTAATAGCTTAATATGAAAACTGTATAAAAGAAGGATAAATTAGTTAGCAGCATTTAAAATGCCCTCAAGAGGATTGTAATACCCCTATACCTTACTTCATGATTAAAAATCTTTTATCGCCTAAAATATTTGAGATGTATGAAAGATTAAGCTTTGAAAATTACGAAACTTCGATTAATTCAAATGAAATAGGGATTAATTGCCCGCAAAAAGATTGCAATGCTAGATTTTCTATATGGAAAGGAGCTTTTTATACAAAATGCCCTATATGCAATTATGAGTTTTGCACTGAATGCAAATATGCAAAACACACAGGAATTTCTTGTTAATAATATAAAGAATAAAATATATAATCAAAAGAAGACTTAGAGTTCTTTTAGATGATGAAAATTAATAAATGGAAATAGTGTCCTGTTTGCAAATCTGTAGTTGTAAAAGAAAAATGGTGTAACTTTTTAAGGTATAGTTTTTCAAATTAAATTTAGTTATAACTTTTAATATCAATGCTTTATTTTTTTTTAGAATGATGAAAAAACACAATTTCATTATTTAATTATTAAAAAATTGATTAATTCTTATCAAAAAACAAAATAAAGAATTAGAAATCTATGATTTACATGCAATTTTTTTTGCAATTAATAAATATATTAAATGAATGTTTTAGCTTTTAAACTCACAAAATGTTTTTTATCACATTAATTTATTTTGAGTTAAGTTTAGCTTTGATTTCCAAAATAAACATTAAACATTTTTAAATTAAAATTAGATGCTCTTCTAGTATTTGTTAGAAAAAAACATGTTTCTGCTACTTGTGTTGCGATGTTTTAAGTGAAGAAGATCACTATATACATTTTATAGATAAAAACCCTTATAAAGATAATTGCGTTACTTTGTAACTTAAAAAGGAACTAGATAATATTCCAGATACAAATCCAAAAGAGGAATTAGTTAAAAATATTGAATGTCCTGGATGCTAAACAAAGGATAGATCTCTTTGTGAAGTTATAAGCAATTTTAATTATTAAATATGTTATTGTCAATCTTATAAATGCAAGCAATTCTATTGCTTAAACTGTAATAAAAAATTTAAAGATGGAGATAGGGCTGCTGACCACTACTTAAAAAATTCATGTAAAAAAAGTAACCATCAAATTCATTGCCAAATTTTTTGAGTTTACTTGAAAACATTCTAAATTTCTTAATGCTTAATATATATAAAACTACCTAATTTATAAAACTAACTAAAACAAATAAATAAATAAACACTTTAAATGTACACTAATTGCATGTCTTCTATATATACCTAATAATTTAATAATATAAACCTAATATGGTGTTATTGATTTTGATTTACTTTTTGCTGTGAAATTAAATTTTTTTATTGAATATGAAAATTTATATATTTAATAAAAACGCTTTTACTAAAATAGATATATATAATATGGCGAGTATGTTGAAACATTTATTATATGTCTTCTAAAATATTAATGTGTCTATATATTCTTTGAAAATAAATCATTAAAATCTATAATTTATCAGAATTTTATATTATACTTGTTTGTGTCTCTATCAATAATTTATTTGATTAATTATATTTTAATAGATCTATTGCTGATTTATATGTTAGTAAGAGTTGGCGTTGTATTCAAAAATAGTATAGAAAAATATAAACTCAAAATATATGGGAAACAAGCAACAAAAATCTGATCAAATAAACTAAAGCTAATCGAATCAAAAATAAAATACATAATAAATATAAGATTAGGAATCAAATATGAATTTTAACTAACTCAAGTAATAGTTAATTAAAGAATAATAAAAATTATCAATGCTAGGAGTGTCTTTAGTTATAGCCAGAAATAACTAAGGTAAATTCCTAGCGGTTAAAGAAAATTATGATTAAGGATGGTGGATTCCTGGAGGATTAGTTGATCCTCCTGAAGATTTTGTTACGGCTGCTATTCGTGAAACTCAAGAAGAAGCTGGAATTGATATAGAAATAAAAGGAATTCTTAGGATTGAGTAAAATTTCAAAAAGAGTGCTAGATATAAAGTTGTATTTTATGGTGAGCCAAAAGATTAAAACTAAAAACCTAAGTAAATTCCAGATAGTGAATCATAAGAAGCTAGATGGGTCACTTTAAAGGAATTAGAAGAGTTAGGGAAAAAACCTCCTTATTTAAGAGGATAAGAATTATTAGTTTTTGGATAATATATTGAAAAAGGTGGTCCTATTTATCCACTAAGTATAATAGAAACAACTCTTGTTGATAAATTTGATTTCAAAAAATAAGTAGATACAAACCAAAAAAGTAATATGTAAATCGAGTATCAGCTAAATTAATAGAATAATTAGATTTAAAAGGTATAATAAAATGAAACTAAATATGTACCATTAAATGTAAAATTGGTTAATGCTCCAACGAATAGAATGATTGGATTGTCATTAATTGTAATAAGAAATTAGGAAGGTAAATTTTTGGCAGTTAAGGAAACAAATAATAGAGGTTGGTGGCTACCTGGAGGAAAAGTTGATCCTCCTGAAGATTTTATTTCAGCTGCCATAAGAGAATCGAAAGAAGAGGCAGGAATAGATATAAATGTTAAAGGCGTACTTAGAATTGAATAAGATTTTACAGGTGTATTTTTAAGATATAAAGTTGTTTTCTATGCTGAACCTATTGATTAGAAATAAAAGCCAAAGGATTTTGCTGATAATGAAAGTGAAGAAGCAAGATGGGTAACATTAAATGAGCTAAGAGCGTTAGGAAAAAACCCTCCCTATTTAAGAGGAAACGAGCTCATAGAATATGGATAGTACCTTGAAAAAGGGGGTCCTTTTTATCCTTTAGATATAATTAATTAATTAAAATGATTTATTTATCTTTTCAAAATATTTTATTGTTTTGTATTCGTTTCTGATTCAAAATAAGTAGAATTTTTTTAATACTAATTTAATTTTGATAAAAAGAATAAATCTAATATTTCTTTTTACTATTTTTATTGAAAATATTTTTATTCTTTTATTATTTAAAAGAGTTTTTTTATACTTAAGCTAAAATTTATCTAATATGATAAAAACAAATTTATATTTTTGACATAATTAAATTTTAAAAACAACAATTAAATAATTTCAATCATCAAAAAAGAATTTTTTCATTGAAAAAAATAAACTGCTTTATAATTATAAGCAGCAGCTTAACTTTTGAGAAATTCATTCAAATCATTGATTTTTTGATTTTGAGCTGTTAGTATATTTACTTAATATTTTTGACAGCTTTTCTTAATAAAAAATATTTTTATTCTGTTTTTATAAAGTTTTGGTTAATTTATTTGTTCAATTTATGGTAAAAATTTTTAATTAAAAGATATCATTTGCATATTTATCTAGCTCTATCAAAAATTAAAATAATAATTAATATAAATAATTAATTTTACAAGTAAAAAAAAATCTAAACCTAGTTGAGTAGCAATATATTTAGAATAAAAACCTTTTATGAGTGAATAACCAAAAGTAGTTGTATACTAAAAAAAGGAAAAAAAACCAGAGTTTTCAAATCGAAAAGGATAAGGAAAGCATTAAAACCAAAGCAAAAATAATGATTCTAACTAAAAGCAGTAATAAGAACTCCTAAACTAACAAATGATAGAAAGGTTTAATCAAAATGAATAACAAGACAATTCCCCAATTAAATAGGAAGTGTAAAATATAGAAGAATAAAAATAAGACTTTGAAGTAAAAATTAAGGAAATTTAAGAGATTGTTGGTGATTTACACACTAAGAAATAAATCAAAAATGCCCTTCGTGAAAATAATATGAGTTTAGAATAAACAATTGATAGTTTATTAAATAAAATCTCTAGTTAAAAAAGCAAAGATAGTTAGGCAAGTAACAGCAGTGGAAAGAAGTTACCTTCTAAAAACAGTATCAGCTCAGATGGATAGCCAAAATTTTAATTCATTGATTCTGATGATAAAGACTTAAAACTAAGCCAAGATTCAAGCGATAAAGATTCACCTTACAAGATTTAGCATTATTAGTAAAAAATTAATGAAGTTAAGGAAGTTGTTCCTCATCTAAGTGATGAAATAGTTTAAGAAGCATTGGAATTGAATAATGGAGATGTTAAATAAACTATAGAATACTTAGTTTCAGAAGATAACTGTAAATCTTTAGAACTCTGCATTTAAGAGCATAAGCAGAACATTGGAATAGTTGACAATCACTTAGGATAAATCATTGAGGATATTATTGACGAAGAATAAAATGATGAATTTGATTTAATGATGGAAATTTAAAAAAATCAAAATGAGATAGATAACTTAAATATTGATGAGGATTTATATATATCAAATATCAAAAAAAGCATGAGCAAAGAAGAGTAGTAAGATCCTTAGATTCAAAACATTCTGAAAGAGAGCTTATTTTATGCTAAATAATACGAAATTATTAGAAATTGCAATTAGTAAATACTTAATTTTTTAGCTAATTTTCACAACTATTAAAAACCAACAATTGATCTTTGATTTTTTATTTAGAAAATTGTTTATATCAACATCATTTTTTTTATACTATCTTTAATCTTTAATTGAAGAGTAAACTAAATAGTTTTGCACAAAGAAATTTTTGTATGAATGAGATTATTATAAAAATTTATAAAAAAACCTTTAATTTAATTCATAGATTAAAAAATATTCAAGTCGAGTATATAAAAAATAATTTGTAATAAGAACTAGAATTTAATTATTTTAATTATGATAAAAATTTATTAAAATTTTTAAAATAATATATAGGAACAAAAACTCTAATGCAAATTAATAACAGTAATATAGAGGTATTTAGTTAAAGAAAAATAGCTCTCAAAATTATAAATAAAATCTTGAGCATTTTAAATAACAATTTATTTTAAATGACTGTAAAAATAGTAAAAATAGTAAAGATAAATATGAAATAAATATGTAAGATTTCCCATCAATAGTTAAATAGTAAAGTGGACCTTAGGGAAATATAATTAAAAATCTAAATAGTTAGAAAAAATTAGAGTACAATCCAAATAAAAATGAATGGAACTAAACTATTTTTTAAAACGAAGGTATTTCTGCTTTTGGGCAATAATTGCTTGAAGATTTAAGTACCAAATTTGCTCATGTTAACAGAGATGTTTTGATAGACATCTTTAAAGATTTAAGTGAAAATTATGAGGCCACTGAATAATTTTTAATATAAAACTTCGGAAAGTCTAATATTAAGAGAGAAATCATCATAAGTATTTTATTTGTTTTATTAACTAAAAAAGAATTTTAGTTTTTTATTTACATTTCAATTAGAAACTAAACCAAAGCAGATAGATTATGACGAAGAGGATGAAAAAATAGACTAGGATGACCTTTTAGAATAAAGAATATAAAACTTTCAAAGGAAATATGGGGAAATATAATTTAAGGAAGTTAGAGAGCAAATTTAAAATAAATATGCATATAGTAAAGCATACTAATTTGCCGAAAGAAATAGCGATGCTAAAGCTAAATTTAATCTTAATAAAATTTTTTGTAACAATTAAGTATCGCTGTCTGAACTACAAGACTACTCAAAAGCTCTTTGTTTAAGAGAAGTTAGAAGCTAAAATCCAATTTAAAAGATAGATCTTCATGGCTTTTATGCAGAGGAAGCTTTAGATGTATTAAAAGATTAAATTATATACATGATTGATTTGGCTCGTTAAAAGCAATTAAATAAACTTAAAATCTCTAATAATTACATTTAATTGGAGATTGTTACAGGAAGAGGCAGCCATAGTAAAGGAAATATTTCAGTACTAAAGCCTAAAGTTATTCAATTCTTAAAATTAGCAAGATACAACTACAAAGAGGAAGAAGGTAGAGTAATTGCTAAAATACCATATTGAATAACTATTAATAAATAAATAGTTTAATTAATTATATATTTAGACATTATCAACAAAACTAACACAAAAACAATAAGTTAATAAATTTATACTAATTGAGATGACCAGCATACAAAATAACAATAAATATTTACAATTTTCAATTAATTAATATACTAAAATTTAGTTTTATTTATATTTATTTGTAGTTAATATCGAGTTTTATTGTTTATTGTCTATTAAAGCATAAGTCTTATATAAAAATTTATTTAATTATATTTCTTAAAATAAAATTAGAGTATTAATTTTTTTATAAATTAAAGAAGAAAAAATGTTAGACTATTTATTTTACATTTATATAGAAATAGTATTTAATAAGTTGAAACTTAGCTCTAAAGTCGGCAAACAAATTACTAATAAATATTTAGAGTTTAAAATTAATAATTAACTGAAATGTAGTTTAATTTAAATATTTCGAGTCAAAATTGAATTTTCAGTTGTTGATTACAATTCAAATAAAAAATAGAATTGATTTTCTAAATATTTATTTAGTTTTATATTAATTAATTAACTAAAATTTAGTGTAATTTATATCTTTCTAGTCATAATTGAATTTTTAGCTGTAGATTACAATTCAAATAAAAAATAAAATG
Organism: Tetrahymena malaccensis 436; assembly: GCA_000231845.2. NCBI lineage: Eukaryota > Ciliophora > Oligohymenophorea > Hymenostomatida > Tetrahymenidae > Tetrahymena > Tetrahymena malaccensis. Next base: position 188,304 of record JH720070.1, on the reverse strand, counting down.
GATTTTCTAAATTATATTTAATTTAAATATTAAGTTTTATTGAATTAAAGAAGAAAAAATGATTGAATAGTGAACAATTATTTTGAAAGAGTATTTTATATAATACATTAATTATTATTAAAGTAATTTTTATTTTATAGTTTTAATCTTAAATTTTGGAAAGGTCTTTCAATTTTTAGCTGGCTTAATAGGGCCACCTCCACCCATATCTCTTAAAACGACTACTTCGTTTGTAGCTCTGTTAAACTCCCATCCTCCTTTAATTATTATTTTTAAATTTAATAAAAAGTCGAAAATAAATTATTGGATTAAATACCAAATATCAATATGTGAGGACCAATTGAAGAAGCAGTATGTCCATATCTATTAAGAGGAGGAGTACCTTCAAATTTACCCTTTTCCCATTGCATGCTTTCAGTGTTTAAGACTAAAAAGTAATCTATGTCATCTTAGGGAATAAAGTTTTACTCACTGTTTATATAAAAATAATAATTATAGATATTTATATTTTTATTTAAATAAGATTTTATGTTAAATAAAATTTAGAAATAAATACCCTCTAGCTCCTGAATTTAATGACCAACCTCCAAAGAATATAATATCTGGTCCTGAAATATTTGAAGTATGTCCATATCTAGGTAGTGGAGGGGTTCCACTAACTCTTAAACGAGCCCAAATGAAATTGTCAGTATCTAATATACGTAAGTCGTTTAAGTAGCATTAACGTAATTGAGTACCTTATCTAAATCCAGCTTAATTTTATTTTTCATCATCAAAGTGGAAGCCACCCTATATGATCAAGTTATTACCTACCTATATAGCAGTATGGCCTTATCTTGGAGAAGGTGCAGGACCTATTTATCCAAATAATAATTTTGATTTAATTTAGAAATAAAATTGATTTTCAAAAAAATCTTAAATATTTAATGAAAATATTATCTGTTTTTGAAAAAATAACCACTTCAATTTCAAAAGTAGATATTTTTATTAAGGAAAAGCTAGAAATTACTTTGATTATTTTTCATATTATTTAAAATTCAGCTTATTTATCTATTATTGCTAGAGTTTAAAAATTCTAGCTTTAAAATTGAACTGTTTCATATTATTTTTTGAATTTTTATTACCTGTAGATGGTGGTTAAGTCCAAGCCATAACTTCTAAATCTAAAAGATACAAATCATTAAAAAAATCACTTCCATTCCATCCTCCAAAAATAAGCATTTTGGAACCACCTACTAAATTAGCTGAGTGACCAAAACGAGCAGAAGGTGAACCACTACCTTCAGGACCTTAATACCAAGTAGTAGTAACAGGATCAAGAGCATGGAGATCTCTGTAAACTTTCCCTTTCTCACCTTTACCTCCAAAAATAATAATTCTTGAACCAGCTAAAATTGCAGAGTGATTGTATCTAGGTGCAGGTGGTGTTCCGCTAATTTTAGGTTTCTATTTTAATTAAATAACTTTTAACACAAATATATAAATGATAATTAATTAATTATCATCTAAATTTAAATTAATTTGAAATATTTTACATGCCATCTATTTGAGTTAACATCGAGTATATAAGTATCATTCAAATAAACATAACCTTTTTATTTACCAGCATAATAATGACCCTAAATTACAAATTATAAAAGATAATTAAAACAAAAATATAATAACATTATTTTTTAATGAAATCTGATTTAAAAGAATGTGTTAAAAATTATTTTATTAATTTCCTTTTAATCATTTTATTTAATCTATGATTTAGCTTTAATTTCAATGCTTTCCTTTAAAACAAAATGTATTATTATTACTATATTTTATAAATGAATTTTTTACTCCAAAAATAACTATAGTTGCACCAGAAAGTGTTGCGCTGTGTCCACCTCTAGGACAAGGAGGAACACCTTCAATTAAGGGTTAAGCCCATTACCATTTTCTAGGCTCAAACTCTTGATCATAAAAATTTTTTTCAGATTTACTGCCATGTTCAGATTAAGAATTCATTTTTAACTCCTCTTCATACTCTCCATCTTTGATGAAATTTGAAAAAATAATGAGAATTAGCATTATTGGTCACTAAATAATTACCATTGTTTTCATTATATTCTTACTATTCCTAATATGCTTATTAATTTTACATTTACTGTTAATTTGAATATTCCTCAAATTATTACTAATCCTCATGATCATTATTATCTTCGTTGTAATAAAACTCGTCTTGATTACTCATTTTTAAACTTTACTTAAACTATCTATATCAATAACTTCTTTCAAAAAACAGTTTGTGGTAAAAGGACGAAGCAGCTTTTCCTTTCCTATTTATTGCCTATAATTTATTAAAGAAGTTGACTTTTTCTTAATTGTATTCCAATGAATTTTTTAATATATAATACAAAAGCAATCTCTTTCTTTATGTTACGGTTTTATTTATTATGAAAATTATTAAAAATCTTTCCACTTATATTCAAAAAGTAATTTCAAATAAATTATTCAATTTAATAAGCATTTTAAATAAATTAAAGATAAAAAAATCAATAAATCATTAGCAAAAAACCATTAAAAAATAATAAATATTTTTGTTCAAAAAATTAAATTAATCAGTTTATATAGATAAACTATTTTATATTTTATTCACCTTTGAAAAAAGTAGAATTTTATTTCATAGTTTAATAATATTTATGTTGTTACTTTTTTATACTTAGTTGGTATATCTTAAATGAATGAGTTTTAAGATGAAATATTACTAATATAAATAAATAATTTGGACAAATATTTTTAAATAGTAAGATGCATCTATTATAATTATTTTATTTTTTATATTTTCACAACTCCCCCTTTTCTACCAATTCTTTTATTTTTTTAACATCAGGAGGAAGAATGTTGAAGCTCTGCAAGACACTTCTTTTAATTCTCATATATTCTTTGTAAGTATCAATATTACCATGGTGCTTTTCAAAGTCTTCCCAAACCTTTTTAAAATTTTAATATTTTTTAATTATGAATTATTTAATATAAAATTAATTACTGTCCATAATCTGAGGACATCTCCACGAGGATCAGCAAATTAGCTAACATGAATGTAAATAGCTCTGGCTCTATCTACTTCACCAAACTTTCTTTCAAGAGCAGCATAACGCATACCTAACTAGACCATTTGATCTCCTTCGAAATTGGCAATAGCATTCTAAAAAAATAAAAATGTAAATATCATAGAATGATGAAGAAAAAAAATTACCTCAAATATAGGACGAGTCTTTGTTACACCTAAATGTTCAGCAACTTTTGCAATATATAAATTATAAGCATCTAACCTATCAGTTTATTATACATTAGCAACCATTCTATCATATATCTCGAACATATGATTTAATAATCCATATTTCTCTTCATAGTCAGCATACATAAAATAAAATATTTTTGATTTCTATTTATTAAAAAATATATATTTTATTAATGCTTATCAAACAATAAAAATTTTATTTTTTATCAAACAATAAAAATTTTTTAAGTAAGGATTTATGTACCTTTTTAGGTACTATTGCTAATATTTTTTCAAATAAGCCTCTTGCTCTTTCAAGTTTTTCACCTTCATATCTGTCAATAAATTTTGTTAAATAAGTCAACCAAATCTCATAAAGACTTGGGAATGTGAATATTTGAACACCTGCTTCATAGACTTTAAAAGAATCTTCATAGTAATGATTTTCTTCTAACAATTAAGCATAGTTTAATAATACGAAAGGGGTAATTACCTTTGTTTATAAAAAATAAATATTTAATGATGCTTTGATATTGTTTTAAGTGTATTACTTTTATATCCAACATTTTACTATATGCTATTCTTTATGTTTCAAAAGTTCCAAAGTTATTTTCTAAATCTATATATAATTCCCATAATTATACATTATGGTGAGTTTTTTTATCAATTTCAGGAGTTCTCTTACCAAAAAGAGCTTACTTGATAACCATAATAGCATCTTTGTAAAATCCTTTAAGTAACAAAGTTTCTACCCAATATTTCCATATAAGAGTTTATTCATCTACAGTTTTATAATCAACTTGAGTGGCTTTAAAATAGGTTTGATTAGCATTAGCTAAATCATCATATTCAACATAAAATTGAGCAAACATATGCCAAATTTCAACCAAGCTTCCGTTTTCTGCATTTTCAGGTTCAATTTCCTTTATAGCCTCACCAAATGCTTTTTAAAGTGGGATTGGGTCTTCGTCTGCCTTTTCTTTGAAAATATTTATTCTACTAATCCAATCTTTAACACTATTTTTATTTTATCTCAACAGGCAGTCATTGTGAAGAATTTTTCTTCTGTCTAAAAGTTTCTCAAGTCTTTCAACTTAAGCATCTAATTCTAATTCATCTTCCTCCTTTTTATTTAAATAGTTTATTTATTATATTCAAATTTTATACAAAAATATTTTTACAGTCATCTCTTAATCTTCATTTTCTTACATAGCAAGAACGTTCACTAACTCTTCTTCTAATTTAGTGTAGGCATTAAAAATGATACCAAAATCTCTTGATGTTTAAATTTTGGTAAGTGCTTCCTCAAAGACTGATCTTGCTTTGTCGAAATCACCTATCCTTGTATGATAGTCTGCCAATTTTACCCAAAGATTACCTACTTCATCTGTGTATCTTTTAATACCATCTCTTATGACTAACTCTTTATCTACAGAATTCTATTAAAAATAAAAACAATTTTTTTAGTTAACTAATTGAAATAATAATTAAATAAAGTTTTATAACTTTTCTAATTTTATTAAATAATAAACTCTCGTTTTTATTTGAATAAAATTAAAGTTTGTTTTATTAAAGGTAATTTTATCTACCTAAAATATATGATAAAGCAACTATTAACATATAAATACTCATTATATATAAATTTTTTCTTACGATTTCAGGATGCTCGATGACTAAATTACATAATTCCATATATATTTCAAATTTTGTTCTTCCTTCTTTACTAGCGAATCTTTCGTCTTAAATAATTTCAAACAAAACTCTTGCAGCCTCGTTAAATTCATTCTAATCAAGAAGGTAATACCCAAATTTTTCTTTGTAATCTTCATCTATTTTCAAATAACGATTGATAACTTCTTTTGTTGTCCTCATACAACCACATTGAAGAGCCCATTCACAATAAGCTTGCCATAATTTTTCTTAATCTTAAACTTCCAAACAACGAAGTGCTAAGTTATATGCTTATCTTGTTTTGGTGATTAACTTTTATCTTCCCAAAAATTCAACATATTTAAGCCATAAATCTATATCCTTTTAAATAAATTTTTATCTAAGATATTCATTTTATTATTTATTAAATTACATGTTTTTTGCTTAACTATGACATACTGTTAATAGCTCTTTCGAAAAGTTAATTTGCAATTTAAAATCTTGATGATAATATGCATTTTTTTTCTAATCTCTCTACTGTTTCGTCTAGATAAGCTTCCCATATTTTAAGAGAAGGAACATATAGTAAAGCTCTCTCAAATAAATCTACTCTTTCCTAATAAAAAATGCAAAAATAAATTCATATTCTTAGATGATATAAAAGAAACTAATTAATTGTATATTAGATGCTAAGTCAACCAAATCTTTTGATGTAGTAGTACTTATAATCTACAATACTTATAAATGTTTAGCTTTTATATATATCTTAAATTACTTTGTAGGGACTAAATTTTCTACTTTATAAAACAGCCCACCAGTTACTCAATTTATACTTTGCTTCATCATTCCCCTTTTTATAGAAAATAATTTTAAATTTTACAGTTTATTTCTTTTTCAGACGCTTAAGAAATATAAATTCTATTTATCATCAATTCATATAAATTTTACCTTTAATTCATCAGGGGGAATAAATTTTTAACCAAACAATGGTCCACTAATCATATCTTGCTCCTCTTCAATATCCATATCTTATTTTCTTTTTCTAAATTCTGTCATCTTAATATCTTTGTAATAACTTTAACAGTAGCTAATGGATGGGTTTTAATTTAATTATTTGTATAGCTAATTTAATAAGTATTATGAATAAATGTTAATTTCACTATTAAAGATATTTTTGATTTATTTATTTAATAAATATAATTTTTGCATACAACATTAATAGACGCCTTTTTTATTAATGTATGCATGTATGTTTATGTGTTTATTCAAGATATATTAAACTCATTTACAACTGAAACATATTATCAAACAAATTTTTTTAAAATTGCAACATTTTTTTGTTATGTTATTTTAAATCATGTAATAGCAAAGCATTATTTAGTATTTTAATCTTACTTATGCAATTATAGTTTACAGTTTAAATTATTTATATTTAAAAAATTAACCAAATTTAGAATTAACTTTTAGATTAAAGAAATGATTGATTACATCAGAATGTTTTGTAATTTAAAATATTTGATTTGTATATTACATTTATCAGATCATTTATTATTTAATCTAAGAGAGAGTAGAACCATCAGATTTTTAACTATTTAGTAAGAGTTTTGAATAAATGCAAAGAAAGAAGAAAAAATGACTCATTACTTTACATAAAAAAATTGAGGTTTAAAAAAGTTAAATAAGAGTTAAATTTTTGAAAGAAAATAGTGTATTTGATTGTATTTTGTTTATTTGAAAATAAAATATCACCCAACAAATTTTAAATCATCAAAGATCCAAATTATTAATATTATTATTAAAAAAAAATTGTTAACATAATTTTTTAATTTTCTTTAGCAAATATAAATGAGAAAAGAAGGAATAAATTCAAGAGAAGTCACTGATGAAGAGACTTCAGTTGAATAAGCTAGCAATCATAGTTTGGAAAATGGTAAATAGTATTAGAATGCTAAAAATAAGGAGTATTCTCTACTAGAAGAGAAACAGACAGTTTACAGGTGGTTTTGGTTTGATAAATACCTCTTGACAATTGGAATAATTGTGATGATTTTATCTCAACTTTACTTTAGCTTAACCATCTAAAAAATCAACAAGGAAGAAAGAAAAATAGATTATGTAGTCCCAGGCTTTATGGGTTTTGATAAAGATAACTCAGATTCCTAATGGAGAGCTTACAGTGAAAATTTTGGGTTAATGGTGATTGCAATTATCATTTTTTGTCTACTTTCATAATCTGTTAGGAAAATCTTCGGAACAGCATTCGCTTAGCATACTTTTTATATAACTTTCGGCGTTCCTTATTTGATTTTCCTTTTCAGAGGTAATTTCTTATTTTGGCTATTCTTCACAGGCTTAAATTTTTTGCTCATTGAATTTTTCTACAAGTATTCCTATTTTCCAATCTTGATCTGGACTGTTAATCTAATTACTATCTACACTAATGACACTTATCATGGATACAGTCTAGTTACTTTCTTCCATCTCCCTGCTTTGCAATACTTATAAGATACAACAAAAGATTAGCTTGTTGGTTGGCATTCAGTCTTCAATATGACCATTTTAAGAATGATTTCTTTTGGCATGGATAAACATTGGGCATTCAAAAACAAGCGTTTTATATAGTAAGATGCTCATTTTAAGAAATGCAAATAATGCTAACTTAAAGAACCATCATCTTACTGCCTCAAATACCGTTATGATGATCCATCAAGCATCAAAGAATTTACTTTATAGCATTACTACAGTTATTTAGCTTATACTCCCCTATTTATAACAGGTCCACCCCTCACATTTAATGCGTTTGTTAGTTAAATAAACAATCCAGGTTAGGTTAGAAAATCCGCTTTTAAGTACAGTTTAAGAGCTTTATTAAGTTTTATCTGCTTTGAAATGTGGCTTCATTTTGATTATTCATTCGCTATTACAACTAAGTCCTAAAATTCATGGCTTTGGGAGAGATTCTCACCTGCTCTCTTTTTCATTTGCTGTAAAAACTCAAAATTTAAAAATAAAACAGAAATATATTTTCAAAAATAAACAAAAACGTTTAGGATCCTTTTTTTATTAAATTCATCACATACAACTTTTTTTGATTGATTTTATCATCAATTTATAAGTAAAATTTTATTTAAAAATAAAAAAAAAATTTATTGCCTTATCTCCCTCCCACTTATCAAAGAAATAGAAGTTTAAATCAATAATTAAATTAAATATAAAAACGATTGAAAAAAAAAATAAGATTCACTCGCTATTTTATTTTTCGATTCTTGAAATTAAATATTTTTAAATTCTAGGATTTTTAATAAATAAATTATCCAATTATCTCTGCAAAAAAATATTTCTGAATTTGAAGTTTCTTTTGAATTAAAAATTAATTAATTTCTAATTAATATGAACATAATTTTTTAAATAAAATTGAAAAGCATTCTCAAGTCTCGTTTTTATTTGGTTTAAATTCAACACCATCTGGAAAGTTGCCAGAGCTTGGGCAATGTGGGACAATATAGAAGCTCCTGAGAATATGAATAGATGTATCTATAATAACTACAATTTCGAAGGTTTCTGGAGATCTTGGCATAGAGGATTTAACTAATGGTTATTGAGATATATTTACTTCCCTCTTGGTGGTTCTAAAACTAAATTGTGGAATATTTGGGTTGTCTTTACCTTTGTTGCAGTTTGGCATGATCTTAAATTGAATCTCCTTTTATGGGCTTGGGGTATTTGCATCTGCTTGATCCCTGAAATTGGAGTTAAGAAGTACCTTGAAAAGCCATAATTTAAAAAATAAACAACTTCTTGGTGGTGGAAATATCTTTGTGCAATTTGTGCTAGTTTTTACATCATATTTATGTGCTATACCAATTTGATTGGATTTGGAATGGGTTGGGAAACTATTAATATGTTCCTTACTAAAAGCTTTTCAACAATTTTTGGACTTCTTGAATTTTTATAAGTTGTGTTTGTACTAACTTTTGTGGCTCTTTCATAATTTATGATAAGAGAGCATGAAGATGATCCAGAAAAAGGATTTTGATAAACTAAACCTATTTAATTGTATTTACATCATATCATATTTGTTCTTTAAACCAAACATTTTTTTATTTCAACTCCATTTTGAAAATTTTATAATGATTTCTTTATTAAAATTTTGACATCCCTAATATCAAATTTGTTCGCTAACAATCAAGTTAAAAATTATCAAACGAATCTCATAAGTAAGTTTTTAAAAGAATCAATATTATACAAACAATTAAATAAATAAAATACAAATAATAAAATCTAAATTAATATAATTTTGAATTTTCTTAATATTTATTTATATTAATATAACATTAAAATATTGTTAATAATTTTTGCTTTTAATTTATTTAAAACAGAAAATAATTTATTAAGACTTTTGTTTAACTTTTTTTGATAAGTACTAACTTGAAATTTCTTATAAATTCCTTGTCAGAAAAAAAGGATGATTTATGAATTATATTTTTTTTAAAAAACTTATCAAAACTTTTTAAAAGATTTAATTAATTAGCAAATAAATATCTGACTTTAAATGGTATTCTTAGGTAAAATTAAAGATCTTGGAAAATTAGCTTTTCTCTTTTAAGTTTCTGTGTTTTTATCGTACTTAGCAGCAGCTTTAAGCCTTTGGTTAACCATTTGCCTATTTGAAGAAGATGTTAGCATTTTTTATCCAATAATCACTTTATTTATTAATATAGTGGAGAAAATTATTGGACTTGTATAATTCTCTAGAAATTAAAACATCAAGATTCTAATATTCCAAATACTGGAGATCTTTTACCTTTCGTTTTTAGGATTTTACTCAAACGCTTGTTCGTGCATGGTGAACTGCTAACTCCTTAAAAACTTTTATTTTTTCCTTCCTATGCAATTAATATTAGCAATATTGATACAGAAGATGAATTTAAGTAGCTCTACTCAAAATCTTTGCATAACAATTATAATTATTTTATTTATAATAATGGTTACTCAGCTTGTAATTCGACTAAAAATTAAATATGTTGTACCAATAGTATTTTTAAATTATGTTTTAATTTTAAAGAGCTTTATAGGTGCTTTTTTGATATTCTTCTGTAGTTTTGAAATAATAATCAAATATATTTTAGCAATAGTTTCTTTAAATCTAATACAATGTTTTTTAGTTCTACAATACTTAGAAAAATATTTTAAGATATACAGGTATGAAAAAATTAATTTATATATCTTCTCTATTTTTAATATAAATCATGGCTCTTTAGACTTTATAACTCCTGGATAGTAATTCTAGTATTATGCATGCTCTTAAATATTTTTACCATGCTTCATATTTAAATCTCTGGCTCTATTTATGTTGATGGTCGTGACATAGCAGTATTCTTTATGCTATTTAACAATAGTTTTGTACATAGAGATGATGCAGCCTCATTTAAATTCAATTATGTACTATAAATTTAACAATTGGATAATAAGAGAATTTAAAAATAGAATGTAATTACTGGAGTATCTTAAGAACCAAGATTTAAATTAAAATATAACGATTTATTCACCATTTAAAAAGATTAAAGCTACAGATGATTATATTAAATTAAAAGAAGAATAAGAAATAGATAATTAAGACTTCAGTTTATAAAACTAGCTAGAATTGCTTGGAATTCTTTATGCTTTTTATGAAAAAAATAAGTTTATAAATATTTAATAATATTCAATTTATATAGGCGAGATTAGATTTGTGGTTGAAAAGTGTATTAGCAAACAAGCTCTGTATGAATTTTTTTACTTTGTAAAAAAAATTCCTGAACCTTTTTAATAACCAATTTCTTACTTAGCTATCGACATTTGGGATATTGTATTGAATAGAATTTTAAGACTACAAAAAATATCTAATGATTAAATAGGTAATGTTTCTCTTTCAAATAAATTGATATATGAATAAGCAAAGTTAAGGCTAACTCCCTTAGTTTTGCAAATTCATGCTTTTATTAAGCATACAAGCGATTATTAGGTTACAGATCCAAGATAGATTCTTTATGATTTATATAGTGATTTATGATTTTCTATCATATTATTTAAGTGCTTTTTCCTTAGATATTTAATTATTATATTTATACAAATACTTTACTGGTTAATAATACATTTTTGGTAAACATGTAATTAATTTCTTTTTATTTGCAATCTATAAAAATCCAAATTTCAATTTATATAAAATTAATTAATTATTTAACAATATTTTGAAAAAATCAAAAAATTTAATTTTTAAAATTATTAGTTTGAAAATCAGTTGACAAAATATATAAATATCAATTTAACAAAAAAAAATATTAAACTATTCTTTACTAAAATTTGTGTATAGTTTCAAATATGGGAATGAAAAGAATATAAATTTCTAATATAATTATTTTTTATTAATTTTGTTTAATTTTTTAAATACATTGTTGGTGTCTAAGCTAAGATTGGACTATTCTTTATTAAAAACATACAAGTAGTAAAATGTTAAACATAAATAAGATATTTAACATTTTTGATTTCAAACGCAGATCTTTATAAATTTTTTCATCAAACTAAGTAAACTCATAATAAACTGGTTACTATTAAAAAGATTTTTTAATTATTTTATCACTTTTTTAATTAGCTTTAATAATATTTTCTTTCAACTAAATTTGATAGGAAATTAAGATCTATTTGATATAAATATTCCGTAGGAGGCATAGGTTGGCTGAATATTTTAATCCTTACTTGTGAAAATACTTTTTATTTGTTATTAATTATTTAACTTAGTAATTCTTGACTAACGTTTATCTTATTTTCTTAATTTTGAATTTTGTATGTTTACTAATTTCAGTTTTTTTAAGACCTTGTCAAAGTTGTTATGAGGGAAAAATCGTTTAAATATTTTCATTAAATCAAATTGTTCAATTTTATTTTGTTAAGTAAATTATTCTAATCTAGGTAAATAGCTTACAAGAATGTTTTTTCTTGGATTTAATTAGTAGTTATTTGAAATTGCTTATGGTGAGAAGTTGATTTGAGAAGATATTTAGTTAAAATTATTATTTTAAAGAGCTTCGTTTTCCCTACTTATCTATCTCTTTTAACAAAACAGCTATCTTTCTAATTCATTAATTAATTAAGAATGAATCTCTGTGACGTTCATAGCTTTTAAAGACTTACCATCCTAAATATATATATTTTATTTAGTAAAAGCAACCTCACTAGTATCATTATCATTTTAAGATTACTTATTAGTTATAACACAATCATCTTGATATATGTCTTTATGCATTTATTCCATCTAAATATTAGATAAACTATTTTAAGATTTCATACTTGGTTATTTTTGAGAACTATCTTGGTCAATTACTTAACTATGCGATTTACTAACATTTTTTTCAAAACCTAAATTAAAATCATTAATAGTTAAACAATTTTCTAACGATTTACTATCAAAATCATTTTAGCGATTTTTATCAATATTCTGCTATTCGTTCAATTCAGGTATTTAGTTTTTTGAGAATTTCTTCATACATTTTTTATTTTCTATTTCTTAATTATAATTGTTAAGTAAGATCGATTAAGATATTTATTTTCTTAATTTTTGATGATTCATTTATTCAACTATTTATAAAGAAAGCCTTTTCGTTGTTGGATTTAAGTTATCTTTTTTTTACTCTATTGAAGAACTACTACTCTACAAGGTTGTTTAAGAAGAACTATCATTCGATACACCAGAAAGCTAATTATAATCTTGATCTTCGTCACTCTGCTAGTATAAAAGCTAAGTCTAAGAGTTGAAATATCTATATTTCAATTTAATATTTTTACAGACTAGCTTATTATTTTTAACAAATGATCTATTTAATATTAAAACAAAAAATATTTAAAAACAGTATTTACTTGCTTAAAAATATCAATTTAAAAGATGGAATAAATAATTATTTTAAATTTTTTACAGAAAATTCAAACGTTTTTTTTTTCTAGTGAGCTATTTTCTTTCCTAAAATATAGAATAATTGTTTTTCAATATCTAAAATTATTTTTGAATATTGATATGAGACATAGGACAGTTAGCTGCAATGTGGCCTGCTTAATTACAAGTATAACATTTGATGTAAAGACACAATAAATTATTTTGGCAAATAATTTATTCTTAAATCATTTTGTATCTTTCAAAATCCTCTTGGTAATTTTGTAAGAAACATATAAATTTTTATCTATTTATTTTGTAAATTGTAGATAAATTTAAGCTACGAGCAGATGCGGTTCTAGGAAGGCCTGAAAAAAATGATATTTCACCAAACACATTATCTGATGTTATTTATGCTAATACCTTTTTTGGCTAACCTAAGACATCAGCTACAAATATTTCTACTTCACCATTTTGTATGAAGTATATTGATTAATCTTCTGTGTCGTTTTCATTAAAAATAATCTCATTAGGAGCAACTATCATTTCTTCCATTAAGTAAACAACTTCTTTAATTACTTTTGACTAAAAGTTTACCATAAACAATGAATACTTATTAATAATTTTATAATTAATTTCTTCAATGATTTCGTTTCTAAGCTTATTCGAGAGAAGACCCAAAACTAAATCTTCTTCATTTTTATCTCTATTTTTTTATTCAGAAGCTAAGAAATTTAAGTAAAATTTTACTCTACTCTTTAATGAGGAGTTTATATTTTTTCTATTCATAAATCTGTAACGATAAAAAAGATTTATTAATTTTTTTATAGATTAAATAAATATTAAAATACTTTTGAATAATAGATAGTCTTTCTTATAGCTACCTAGAACTTTTTTATATTTCTTGTAAAATAACTCCTATATTACTAACAGAATAGGCAAACACGCAACTGAAGAGGATCATCACAAAACTGATAAAAATAGCTTCTTAATAGTTTTAGATATGTATATCACCATAACCTACTGTAGTAAGAGTAGTGATAGACCAGTATAAAGAGTAAAAATACTATTCATAAAAAGCTTAATTTTAAATATTAGCTTGATTAACCCAGTTATTAGTTATTTAGTAATGCTCTTCGACTAAATAGAGCACCCACATGCATATTGCACCTAATTTTATTAATTGAAACATTTTTGTAAAGCTTATTAATTCTCAATTGAGTAATTAATTCAACGTTTTCTTCTGCTAGAAGTTATCAAGCAAAATGTTAAATATTGTTTTAAAATAAAATAATTTTAAAAAGAAATTAATTTACTTATATGGGCTATCAAGAATACATTTAAAAGTTGTGTGAATAATCTATAGAGATGTTTTTAATTTTACTCAATAGCTATAACATCACTCAAAATTTTTTTCTTTTCTTCATTTCTGTATATCAATAAGAAAACGAAACAGTTGATAAAATAAGTAAAGATCTAATTTTCTGAATTATATGTCATAGAATCTATACTTTAATTGAGCAATTTAAAAAAAATGACAGCCGTTACTAGCAAGTCAATTAAAAATTCAAATGAAAAAATATTTTTTTCAATTATTTTTTGTCTTTTTGAAATGATAACATCTTTTTCGTAGAAGGCTGTGTTAAATTTAATGACTCGATCTAATGCTAGAGTAATAAAAATAATATAAAAAGAGATTCCTAAATTTTTTTCCTTAGTCTGTGAACCAAAAAAGCAATAAATCGAATAAATATAAAGAAATGAGTTTATTATGACTAAGTAAATACTATCCCAAGCAAGTAAATAAGGATTAGCTGGCATAATTAAAGGTAAATTTACATTTTTGCTCATGATGCAACATAACTTTTTGTAAAAATAACCAGCCAGTTAGTATTAAAATTTTTATGAGGAACTTAAATTTGATAATTTTTTATTTTTTGTAGAATTTTATTCGCCGAATAATGAGTTTTCATAATGGTATGAACTCTTATCTCCTATAGTTTTGACTATTTATTAATATTTACTTTTTAAGTTTCTATTTGAATAGTAAAGATTGAGTTATTCAATAAAATACTTTACTTTTTATTATATTCTGAATTTAAAATTATCTTTATTTGGTAGAAGTCTCTTTATTATTTATATAGCTTTTTCAAATTTTATGGAATTGCTATTATCTTCGTTTCTTATTTTAATTGATAAAAACTTCTTAAATAAATTTGAATCTTTTTGATTTTCATATTTATCTTTGCTTGAGTGAGTTATTTTATCTTCTGTGTCAGCTATTAACACTCTTTTTGCTGTTCTTTTATTCTAATTTTAGATTATTTAGCTTTCCACTTGAACAGTTTAGAGTTTATTTTTATCATAACAATCTAAATGTTGTTTATTTTAAGGACATAATGTTTTTTAAGCTAGATTCTTGCTCTTTATCTAAACTTTACTCTAATTAGTTGCATGAGCTTTCATCCTTATTGAGTATTAGCTTTTACTTGACAAATTCATATTAAATCTTTAAAAATCTTCTATGCTTTCTAAATTAATACTTCTACTTGATGATGGATACTCTAACTATTTGTGAAAATTAATTTCGTTTTTTAATTGACTAGCTCTTCTAGAATCATATATCATGTTTGGATAACTTAATTTTTTAAATTAGTAGAACTATTATTGAGATTCGCTTAAGTCAAAACCTTGTAATTTAGAATCTTAATTCAAGTGAGGATTATTGTCAAAATTATTAAGTGTTTGTGGATATACTAAACTTGAATCTCCTAAAGATTTAGCTTATGATTAATTATTTAAAAACTTGTGAATCATCGAATTCTAAGCAATCATATTTTAAGCTAGGTTATCATTTTCCTCATTTGCAGGTAGTTTTTCTGAAATAATCATATTACAGTAATTTTGATTCATTTTAAAATTTTGATTTAACTTTCTTTTATTTAATTGTTTTTTATTTTCTTTCCAAATTATTTTTGATTTAACTATCTCTTATTCATTTATATTTATTATTCAATTATTAATAAATAATAAAGGAAGTAAGTAATATACTAATTATTATTAATTTATTTATAAATTATACAGAAAGTAAGTAATATACTGAATTTATTAACTAAAAATTTTTATTCTTTTATTTTTACTTTTGATTATTTTTAAGAATATTGAAATAAAAACTTGAAAAAAATTTTTTGCTAGTTTAAAAATAGCTAATTAGTTTAGTCCATCAAATGTTATATAATAGTTAGTGGGAAGTATTAGTGTTAAAGAATATCCTAATATTTGAATATTTATTATATTTTTACCATTTTAATTAAATGAAAAAGGTAAATTTTTTGCTACACCCACTATTACTACCCATTTACTATATATATTAAAATTTTTGATTAGAGATATTCACTTTTACTAACGTAAATATCAAATAGAGAGTTTTTAATTAATTTTCATTAACATGATATTTTAAACAAATTCAATAAAAGTGAATAAAAACCTTAATATAAAATTAAAATTGGTAATTAATTAACTAACTTGTACAATCATAACCATTTTTTTTAATAATTTTATTTATAATCAAATAAACAGATTTTGCTTATATGTCTATTTTTAATTAAATTAAGCTGAAGAATAATTTATAATCAATTTGAAGAATTTTTGCCATTTTTATGCTAGAGCTAATTATTACTTCTTGAATATGAATCGTAAATAGTTAAAAGACTTGCACTAGTTATAGACTTAACTATTGAAAGACTAAATCCACTAAATAAATTCCTAAATCCTTCCTTCTTTATTATATACCTAAAACAATCAAATGACCCTGTGTATTTGACTGCTTACCCAGAAGTCATCATCATTCTTCTTTTAACGGTATCTATTGTATATGAAACCATACCTGCCGTAATACTGACTGCCCAACTAAAACTAAATTATAGATAGATATCGTTTTATGGTATCAGGTGTCTAAAAGAACCATGAAGACCGAAATACACTGATCTGTAAACAATTATTCCGAAACTAGAAATAACAAAACCTCTATATAAGCCTACTATTCCATCACTAGCTAAAGTCTTTTTAAATACATCAATTATTCCATTGTATTACTTCAATTTTCCCATCTTAGAAGAATTAAAATCGTTTGTCAGCTTTGTTCTTGCAAAGTCAAGAGGGTATTAAAATATACTTGAGAAAAACCCAGCTAAACCTCCTGAAGCCAGGTTAGAAATAAACCACATTCTTTATCCATCTTCTCTCTTAGCATTAACAATTTGTTTAATTAGACTATTAATAGGAAAACTCAAAGCATTGCTTGTTACGCTCATCAATATATGAGTGAAATTACCTTTCCACAAAGCTCTTAGTCCTTCATCTTTTACTATATGTTTGGAGCAGTCAAAAATTCCTTTATATCTTTTCTCTAAATATCCTTATTTAATGATTTCGCTCTGATTTTAAAGTCTCATCCTTACAACTTCGAGAGGAGAAAAGAAAGATTTAGAAATAGAATCATAAAAAATGACACTTAAAATTGATTTTAACTACTTTTGTAAGCTAGGCTATCTTTTTTCTTGTGACATTTATAAGATTAAAAAGAATATCCTTTAAATTGACTTAATTTTTTCCCTTATTACTTTGCTTCTGAATGGTTGACAAAATATTGCAATTTCAATAGCTAAATAACTTAAATATCAATAAACTCACAAAAAGCTAACTTTATTTTAGGGTTAACTCTTTTTTAAATAAAATTAATCGAAATATTGTATTTTATATATGATTTTTTACGTTTTTAAAATATTTAAAATTATGATTGTATAAATATATTTAAAAATATGATGAACAACCTCATTTAAATAATAAATAAACAATTGCAAAATAAATTAAACTAATATTTTTTTTCAAAAATTAAATTTAATAAATATTTTATAAGAATTGATCAATTTTATATTTAGTTTTGAAGATCAGCCTAACTTATATAATAATTATAATAAGGTTTATTTTGAAAAATAAATCATCTTATAGGATATTTTTCTTAAAAAAGCTTGACCATATACAGTACCAATTGTTTTTTTTTTTTAGGACAATAATATTCTGTTTATTTATTTAAAAATGGCTTAGTATCTCATATTCAAAAAAGTTTTCAACCATGTATTTTATTTTAGTTTTATACTTTCGATCCTTAGCATTTTATAAATTAATTATTTACTTAATAATATATTTTATGAATTAGTAATTAACTAACTTTATTTTTATTTCCTAGTATTTGTATAGTAAAAATTTTAATTAATTCACCAATAAAATAGAAACTGATTATAAGAATAAATTAATTTAAATTAATTTTTCATTCTAAAAAAAAAATAAATTATTAGATTTCATAACAGGACAAACACATTTTAACCTATTTTTAATTGTTTTGTTAAAAAACACAAAAACTTCTGAAAAGTTAAAAAATAATTAAATAAGTTAAAACTCACATCTTTTAGTGATTTACTAAATAGGTTCATCTACTTAAATTAATCTTCTTTTCAGTAGCAAATTTTATTTTTTTAAGCTGAAATAAAAAGTCATTTATTCATTCATTTTCTTTTTTAGTTAATTAAACTTTATTGGAATCAAAACTATTTTGTAGGAAATTTAGATTTATTAGAGGTTGATATTCCGTAAGAAACTTAAGTAGGTTTGAAATTTTATTTATTAAAACTAGAATATTAATTATCATTTTCTTAGGGCTTTCCTGTGTTTTTTTATTTATTTTCAATCTTTTTTAATTTTAAATTCTATTAATTAATGATTTTGATTTTTTTTATTATTTTGTCATAGTTGTTTAATGGAAAAAATCTTTTAAATAACTACATTTTGTCAAAAAAATCTAAAGTGATGTCAAATTTATTTTCTTCTTGCTTAATCATAACTTTTGTTGGATTTTATTTTTGATTGTATTAAATGTAGTTATTTAAAAATTGTTTGAAATTTTAGTTTTGTAGCACTTTTGAAAATCTACTCTGATATGTTTGATTTAAACTATTTTAGGAAGTATAGTTAATTGATTAATTAGATGTTTTATTTCTACTTTGGTTGATATTTATTAAGTTGTTTATTGCTTTAGCAGGTTTATTATTATTTAATTACTTACCATTATCTTAGTCGTATCCATTTACGATCAAATCATCTTTTTTAGAATTTAAATCTGATGAAGAGGTATTTATATAATCTTCAGGTAATGAATTTCTACTCTTTTATATATTTAAAAATTGATTGTTTTAAGATTACCCTTCAGATTTAAGGCTTTCTCTTGTTTTTTATGATAAGCTATGCTGCTGATATTCATGATTTATATAAGAATTATTTTGTAAGTTTATTTTATTTTTTTATGAAAAAATTAAATTATTAATTATTGAATCATTTTCGCTGATTTAATTATATGATTTACATAATTCCTCTATAACTTCTAAATTTAGTTAATTATTAGAGTTAACATGATTTTTATTATGTAGACCTTCTTATAAAAGATTACACACAATTTAATTTTAGTCAATCTTACTCTCTGTATCATTTACTAACTAATTCATAGATTGTGATATTAATTAGTTGTTTAAATCATTAATTTGAATTAATGATGATTTTATATTTGTAAGCGAATTTTTAAATTAATTTTATTTAGTGTTTTCTTAACAGCTCTAATCACTATAGTTACTTTCTTCACTATCTGTATCTTCATAAGTTAAATTATTTTATTCTCTATCTGATTTGTAAAGCAGCTAAGTATATGAATTGTAGTTCTAACAATCTATTTTTAATTGATGGCAAATTTGCTTGTTAATCAAAGTAAATTACCTTTTTTATTAAATTATAAAAAATTATTTAGAAACATTTTTCTCATGTAATGATCTAAAAATATTATGGAGATGATGATTTTTTCAATCTATTTAACTAATTATCTTGTTTGTGTTTGACTAATTTAATTAATTGAAATAGTTTACTTAAAATTAGATTTATATTTCTTTTTCTATTTAACAAAATTTTCTCTATCCTGAAATGTCGAAAAATTATTTTTTAAAATAACAAAGTGTTTATCAATATTTAAATGAGCTTTCTAGCAGTTTATTGCTGAGTGACCTAACTGCCTGCAACTAAAGCATTAGCTGTAAAGGCATTTGTAGTTCTATTAAGAGATTATTAGCTCTTAAATCATTTTGTATCTCTCAAAGTCTTCTTCGTAATTCTTTAACAAATTAATAAATTTTTATCTATTTATTTGATAAATTGTTGATGATTTCAAGCTTCTTGCTGAAGCTGACCTTGGAAGTCCAGAGAAAAACGAGATTTCTCCAAACATGCTGTCTTGAGATAGCTCGGAAAGAATTTTTTAAGATTAATCCTAATTATTAGTTAAAAATATTTGGATTAACCCACTTTAAACAAAGTAAATAGATTGATCTTCTGTGTCTTATTATTTGAAAATAATTTCATTAGGTGCTACTATTATCTCTTCCATTAGAAATAAAATTTCTTTTATCACTTTTTATGAAAAGTTTGCAATAAATAAAGAGTGTTTGTTTATAATTTTCAAATTAATTTCTTCTACTATTTCATTACGTAGTTTATTAGAAAGCATATTTAGTATTTTATCTTCTTCTTTTTTATCTCTATGTCTCTATTATGAAGCAAGAAATTTTAGATAAAATTTTATCCTACTTTTTAGAGATGAATTTATATTTTTTCTGTTCATAAATCTAATTAATACAAATAAAATTATTTTGTCAATCATTCTAATTAGTAAATATTTACTTCTAAATAATTGACTATCTTTCTTAAAGTTATTTGGAGCTCTTTTATATTTCTTGCATAATCAGCCCTATATTACTAACTGAATAAGCAAATACACAACTGAAAAGAATCATAACTACACAAATAAAAACAGCTTCGTAAGGATTTTTTATAGTTAAATCACCATACCCTACAGTTGTCATAGTTGTAACAGACCAATATAAAGAATAAATATATTTTTCATAGAAGTTTTTATCTTGAATTTTCGCCTATTAAACCCAGTTATCATATATTTACTAATTTTCTTCAATAAGATACATGACGTACATACATATTGCTACTAATTTTATTTTTTAAAATAATAATTTATTCATAAAGTTGATCAAATTAAGTATTTTTAAAAAATGAACAATAGCTAGTATCAATGCTTTTTTGAAATTTTAATGTATTTACTAATATATTTTTATCAATCATTTTTTGAATTAATTCTTACACAAAATTTTTTAATCAAAATATCTATCTATCTTTATTAAAATTCATTAAAATACAAATTTATTTTTTCATCATAAAAAATATCCATAAAATACATTCTAATTTAATTTAAATTGACTAAAAGTAGACTTTAGTATCAAAGTTTAACTATTTTTATAATGATCTATTTTTTATTTTGTTTGTGTTTATAGTTTTTTGGATAAAATATTCATTCTAATTTAATTTAGATTTACTAAAAATTTATTTTACTTAATTTAAACATTTTTAAGATGCTATACTTAAATTAATTGTTTTAATGTGGATAAAATATTTTATTTATTGAATATGTTGATTATTTTTTAGTTTGAAAAAAAAAATTACTCATTCTAATTTAATTTAAATTTATAAAAATTAATTTTTTTAGTATCTAATTATCTATATTTAAGCATTTATGGGATACTCTACTTTAAATTAATTGTGTAAATAATTCTTTGGATAAAACACTTTATTTTTGAATTAAATTAAATATCATTCAACTTTATTAAATTAATTTTTCAACTATAACATTTTTTTATGTTAAAGGAATAATTTCTTATAATATGAATTTCTCTAATAAATAAAAAATAATATAAATTTACCTATATGAGCAATTAAAAATACGCTAAGCAGCTGGCTGATTAGCCTGTAAATATGCTTAAAATTTTGACCTACAGTAATAATATCATTAAGGTTTTTCATTTTTTCAGAATTTTTGTATAATAATAAGAAGATTGTGCAATTTAATAAATAAATTTTTATATTATTGTCAGGATTATAAACCATTTCATCAATTTCTTTATTTATTAATTTATAAAGCACTATGAAAAATACAAGTAAATCTATCCAAAATCCTATTGAAAAAATATTTTTTTAAAAAATAGTAGATTTTTTTTATACAATAATATCTTTTTTGTAAAAAGCTGTATTAAAAAGGACTATCCTATCTATAATAATAATTGAAAAAAGTACATAAAATATCTTTCCAATCAAGTCTTCTTTTAACTGCTATCCATAGAATAGATAGATGGAATATATATAAAGGGAAAAATTAGCTAAAATCAAGTAAAAAGAATCCCAAACTAGCAGCAAAGAATCAGTAGGCATTAATAATGGTAAATTAATGCAGCAATTAAGTTTTTAATTTAAAAATTTACAACTGAATTTTATTATTTGCAAACAAATTCTACCAAAACTATTTAAAAGCTAAATTTTGTAATCAGTTTTTATATTTTTTCTTATTTTTTTTTTATTTTTTTACTCGCAAGCACTTTTATCTTCTATTAATTTGTATATATCTTCATTTAAAATATCTGTGTTTCTGTTTGGAAAATAAAGTTTTAGCTATTCTATAAATTATTTTACTTTTTATTTTATTTTGAAATTTTCTTGGCCTTATATTGGTAATATATTTTTAATTATTTAAATCCCTTTTTCAAACCTAATATTGTGAATTTGGTCTTATTTCTTCTTATTTGATGTAAACATTTTTTAAATAAAATTTTTTCTTTTGGTCTACTTATTCTGAATGATGCTTGTATCACTCTTTCTGTCTTATATAATATCACTATTTTTCATTAAAGTTTTTAAATTATTTTTAAGCGCATCTTTATGGTTATCTTGAATTTATTAGAAAATATGGCCATTTTCGTTTAAGTTCTACTGTGTCGGCGTTTGCTCATTATAATTACTTTATGAATTTCTCAACTTTTATTAATTTGCTTAAATCTGAGATAGTTAAAGAGTTTATAAAAATAATTGTGGATGCTATTTATTTTTAACTAATGAGCTATTTGTCTAAGACAACTCATTATTATTTTATAAATTAAAACTCCTACTAGAATATGATTGATCGAAAACAAGCTGCTAGTTTGGATTAAAAGCTAGATCATTTAATAAAAAATAAATTATTTTTATTGAATTTTAATATTTGTATTACCCTATAATTATTAAAGGAAGTTCGCTTCAGTTCTTTTTGATTATTTAATACTTTTCACCTTTTGTACTTTCACTATTTTATCTAAATTATTTATAGATTATGAATCCTTCATGCTTGATTCACTTTACCCTTTGAATAATTATCCTTGATGTTAAACGCTTAAATGAATTTTATTATGCTATTTAGACATGTTGAATAATAAATCATTATTCTCTTCTAGAGTAGTATTAATCTTTTGTTTACTTTTTGCTTTCACAGAATTGTTCTTCATTTTATTTAATAAATTGAGTTTTAGCTTAAATTTTAATAAAAACACCAAAAAAATTTGTAATCAATATTTGACCAAAAATAAGTGGCTTGTGAAAAAATTGATTTAATTTAACTATAAATAACAGTTTTTATCAAAAAAATAATTAATTAACTTATTCATTCTATTTAATATTTTTTTGAATTTTATTTTTATAAATTATTTATCTACTTTTGCATAGCTTAAATTCACAATAATTTTATTTTAATCAAAATTGTTATTTTTAATTTAAAATTAAAAAAAATAAATGATTAAAGATGTTTGTTTTATTGGGCAATTTAGAAATTGAAAATCAACAACAAAAAAAGACAATACAAATAATTTTAAAATACAAAAATATGTCAATTTGGATATTTGCAGAATGCTTTTTATTCTTTTATTATCATTTTTTGTTAGCTAAATTTGAATTTTTGGTGAACTTTTAGATGTTAATGCCATACAGTAGCTAAGAATATTATCTGTTTTAAGCATTTGAAAGCTATTAAGTTTTATTTGTATATATTTTACATGGTTCATCTTATTAAATTAAAAGTACATTTGAACGCCTCTTTGATTTAAGATGATTAATCTTTTTTTATTTCTACAATTTGCAGTAGGTGTTATAGCAATTAATTACTTTTTAAAAATTATTTTATGGAAAAAATTTAGAAAATGATTTTATGCTATCGATTGGAAGGAAAATACCAAACTTTTATTCATCAATATCATTTTATTGCTTAAATTAACTAAAGTTAGTTTACTGGCTAGTAAATTTATTTGATAATTAAATTTTAAGATTTTATATATTTTCTGTTTCGTTATTATTTACATCAGATTTTTGCTAATTTAGTTTATTTTCAAGTTATTCTATAGCACTTAAATTATGTATTTCTTTTTCTATGCTGGTTGTCTTTTATAGTTATATATCTTAGCATAGTAGTATATCTTTTGTGCAATTTGGAGAATCTTTTTGAATGTATTTTGTAGATACTCCATTAACTGGTGTATTGTCATTTATTTTACTATTAGATTAATGTTAATCTTTATTTTAAATTTAACTTGATGATTAATTGCAATTATCTATAAATGATTTATTATTTACTGAAAATAAATTTTAATCTTTTATACAAAAATACTCTTATTGTGAAAATTCATTTTATAATTCTGAAATTTTAATATCAGTTTTATTTTTGTTAATTATTGGTTACCATTTATCTATGTTTTATTTCAAATTATCTTAAGCTGATTCATTTTAAAAGTTAATAAAATTTATTTAATTTTCATTTATTTCATTCAAATCTGTCTGTGAAATTTCGTTTGCAGTTTTTTAAACATTCCCATTCATATTTTACTTACATATATAAGACCTTTAGTCATCTAAGTATATTAAATTTTCTTATTGATTACAACTATTGAATATGCTTAGTCTAGATTTTTCTGCAGGAATTTTATTTTAAGGGCTAGTACTACTATTATGACTGTTTATTGAATTAGTAGTATTATTTTTTTATAATTGAGAGAGGTTTTTGAAACTATTAGTTTTTGACATTTTGTTGTTTAAAATACTACTATTGTTTTTTTAATAGTTTGTTTAAAAATTGTAGTTATTATTGTTGATGCTTGATATTTTATTCCCTAAGAATGACATGGAATTCATATTAGATTCTTCATTATCTGATTAAAAAGATTTAGAAGACTCACCTTCCTTTTCTTAGCACAATGTTTGCAATGTATAGTTACTGTA
The DNA here is from genome assembly GCA_000231845.2 of Tetrahymena malaccensis 436. Lineage (NCBI taxonomy): Eukaryota > Ciliophora > Oligohymenophorea > Hymenostomatida > Tetrahymenidae > Tetrahymena > Tetrahymena malaccensis. The sequence goes on along the minus strand of JH720070.1, from coordinate 163,270 downwards.
AACAATTTTTTCTTATGTTGTAAAATCTTCTATTTATTATTTAATTTTTGAGCAAATTTCTTTGTTCTTTAAAACTAGTTTACTAAAATAAAAAAAAAGAATGTAAAAATAATATAAAAAAAGAAAGTATTACTTAAATTAAAATTTTTTCTTATTTCTTGAAAATGGTTTCCTTTCCTAAAATATAGAATAATTATATTTCAAAATTTTAAACTGTTTATCAAAACAACAATGTAATTTAGGACAACCCTAAATAGTATGGCCAAGCCTTTTACAAGAATAGCACTGTAAAAAAATACATTTGAAATTTTATTAGATGCTTGTTTGTTACTCTATCATTTTGAATCTCTCAAAATCTTCATTGAATTCCTTTAAAAGAAAACTAAAATCCTCTCGTTTTATTTTGTATAAAGTGGATAAGTTTAAGCTGCGAGCTGAAGCCTTCCTAGCTAATCCTGAGAAAAATGAAATTTCTCCAAAATACTATTTTGAAGATAGTTATTATAAAATGATATTCTACGATTCAACTGCTGAATTAGAATATATTTCAACGATGCCACTTTATAAAAAATAGATAGATTAATCATCAACTTCATTTTCTTAAAATATTATTTCATTTGGAGAAAATTGAACTTCTTTCATAATAAATACTAATTTCTTTATCACCTTACTAGAAAAATTAGAACTGAATAACGGATATTAATTAATTATTTTTGTGTTTATTTCTTCTGATAGTTCTTTTCTTAATTTATTAGAAAGCAAACCTAACACATGATCTTCTTATTGTTTATCTCTATTTTTTTGTTCTTTTGCCAAAAATTTCAGATAGTGTCTTATCCTGCATTTCGTATTAATGTTTACTCCTTTCCTATTTAAGTACCTTTTGAATGTAACAAGCCATATTAAATTAATTAATTAGTTTAAGAATAAATCACCTTTAAACTACAGTGAGGTTGTCATTTAATTGCTACTTTGATTTATTGATTTCTTATAAGATGAAACCAATATTATTAATAGAATAAGCAAAAACACAGCTAAATATAATCATGCTAGTAGCTACAAAAGCTGCCTCTGTTGAGTTTGAAGGAGTAATGTCTCCATAGCCAACTATTTCGTAATTAATAAAAAAAAATTAATATGAGTTCAATTTAATCTTGTTTTTTTCTTATTTGTCAGAGTTTTGTTTTTCAAAAAAATGATGTTAATTATTTTAAATAATAACTTAAAAAATAACCTGTTGTCATAGTAGTTATTGCCCAGTATAGCGAATAAATATACCTGTCGTAATATGAAATATTTTATATACCTAATTTTGTTAACCATGTTACTTCGTAGTTCAAATTAGATTCGATTACTGCTAGAATATACCAACAAGTTGAAACTTTTAATCAAAATATAGAATCAATATTTTTTAAATTTTGTAATGAAGAATTAATTACTAATGTGAGCTACAAACAGCATGTCAAACAGTTAAGTAACTAATCTATAAATATATTTTTAATTGTCTTCAAAAGTTATGATATTTAAAACTTATTTCTTTTTTATTGCTATTCTATTTGCTAGCAAGGACAATGATATATTTATTACATATTGTATAAGGTCATGTTTAGGGTTGTAATTTAATTCTAGATTTATAGACTGGGTCTTTATTTTATAAGTAATCACACTAACACAAATAAAATCAGAAATGAATTAACTAGAAAAAACATATTTTTGAAAAATCTTTGAATGCCTTTTGTTAATTACATCCTTTTCAAAGAAAGCTGTATTAAGAATTACCAAAATGTCAATAGTTGTTATCAAGAAGACAAAATAAAATAAGAAATTCATCTATAAAATTTTTTCTTCCTAGCCAAAAAATACTAAGATAGAAAAAATGTATAAAAAGAAATAATTAAAAATAATTTAAAAGATATTCCATCCAAGCAAGTATTTGCTCGTAGGCAGGCATATCTAAATGCATTTGGAAAATTCTTTTGAAAATTTTATTGATATTTCCTGAAAAGGTTTTAATATGTGATCAGCTAAATAAATAATAAAGTAGAATTTCTAATTTTATTATTGTATTTTCTAGGAGCGATTTTTTGTTTAATAATGAGATATATCCCCAATATACTTCGCTTAAATATCATTCAGTTAATCTGCATTTTTTTAATTCATGCTAAAAATTAAATTTTAATAAAAGTTTGAAATTGTTAGTTTTATTCGAGACTCTTTATTTTATTATTTTCTAATCAAATTGTTTATCATTAAAATTCCCTGATCAAACTTTGTAAGTTTTTTTGGCTCATTAGTTTTTAAAAGATTAAAAGTCTTAAACAAATTAATTTTGAATTGAAACTATCCTAATAATTAAACCCAAAAAAATGATTAAATAGCTAATAAAAATAAAAAATGCTTAAATTACTCTGATCACCTGAGTCATACATATTGCTTTATTATTAGATATTTTAAGAATCTTTATTTTTCTACAAAATTTATTCCAGCTTATCATTTTCGTTAGCCTTAACTATTTCTTTTTCAAAGGATTTTGTGTATGATCGGTTGCCATAATATTATAACTAATAAGCGTTTTGGCTTTAATATGAGTTTATTTTATCAAACTATGATCTGTTCTACAAATTATCCATTATTTGACCAGTTGTACGTGGCTTTTGACTACTATTATAAAAATAATTTCCATACTATTAGCTTGCTTCTAATATAAGATCATCCTCACCATTAACTGATTTTTTTTGCTAATCTCTACTTACAAAACATTTACTCATAAAACTACTTTACAAATGGTTTATTTATTCTTAATCTTATTAAATACCAAGGAGGATTTAACCTTTAAAAGGTTACAATTCTAATGTATCATTCAATTTTGTTTTCTCTATTATTTAATTTTCAACAGAATCTACTAATGTTTTAACTGAATCTCCTGGTAATCCCACTTATATTTAAATATCCCTACTTCCATTTAAGTACTAAAATTAGTTAAGCATGTTTAAATGGAGTTCATTATCCTCGTCATTTTAGGTGCTAATTTATCTTTTAATTATTTCTTCTTTGTTCATCTTTAGTTTAAAATGCTACAGTTCTCTATATTTATTATTTGCTGTTAAATTTCTATTAATTATATGTCTATTTAATTGTAAATTCGAAATTTTTTGATAAGTTAAAAAAAATAAGAAAACTGATGCTGATTTTTTATTAAATAAATTGAAAAAATAAATTTTAGTTTAAAAAAATTTATAAAAATAAGTTAATGGATTATTTATTGAAGTTGTTTCAATAGAATTTCAATAAAATTAATAACTTAATGCTGTTAATAATAATTAAGCAATTTAATAAAGGTTGTCTTAATGTATTTGCTTAATATTAAGGAATTAAATTTATATTTCATTTTCATTCCTTATTCTATTTAATTAGATAAACTAATTAAAGACCAAAATTTATATAAAAAGGCTTTTATATTAAAACCATATAAAAAAATATAAAAATCATAAATTAATTAATATTATTTTTGAAGTGCATTTAATAAAAATTTAAACTAAACATTCTAAATAGAAGAATTAAAATAAAAAGTAAATAGTTTAATTTAAGGGAAATACTAAAACACCAATAAAAATAAAATTTAAAAAATTATTTATTATTAAAATATTAAATTAATTATTTATAATACATAAATTTCACAGATAAACCCTTACAATTAATTAAAATATTAATAAAATTTATATTACAAATATTATAAAGATTTGTAAATTCAAATCATCATTTAATGGAAAAAAATATTTTTTTAATGGTACATAGATTAAGCTTTAATTACTTTTTAAATTGATAAATAAATATTTAAAATGTTTTAAAGAATTTAATTTGATCATTTTAGTTTAGTCAATATATTTAAATATATAAATAAATTATTATGTATTTTAAAAGTATGTTAAATTAAATAAGATAAATATATTTAAATAAATGAATTTAATTAGAAATGAATGATTTCAAATGTATTATGCTGGGAATTTAGTTTTATTAGATGTGTTAATTCCATATGAGGCTTAAGTTGGCTTAAAATAACATTTATTGATATAAAGCTTTTCTTCATTATTATGATTATTGTTGTTGTTGTTATTTTATCCAGGCTTTTATATTCTGAATTCCAATTTTTTTTGTTTTAAAATTTGCTAGTTTAATAATTTCACTTTTTTGATTATTTTATCAAAATTATTTTTAGGAAAGAATCTCTTAAAAAGTTTCATTTTATCAAAGCAATCTTAGACTAAATCGGATTTGAAACCTTCATATTTTATATTTTTGAATGAATGATAATTTTTTCTATTATGTTATGCATAATTATTTAAAAATATCTTTAAATTTGGGTTTTGAAGCATGTTTTAAATGTTATTCTAATATATTTGATTTAAACTATTTTAAGTGTTAACATTATTAGACGAATTAGGAATTTTATTTTTGCTCACTTCTTAAGTACTGTTATAAGATTATGTTTTCTATCTTTTACTGCTATTTGTTATCTGCTTTTCATTATCCTAACCAAGAGAAGATATATTTTTGTTATCATCAGGTATGTTATTTGAACTCTTTTATTTATGAGTATGCTGGCTAACTTAAATTTATTCTTCCAATTAAAGGCTAGGCTGATTCTTTTGAAATAAATTTAGTTATTCAATATTTTGGCAAGTTATATTTTATAGCAGTGTTTTATTTGATTGAGGACCTTTTAAATTGTTTTTGCCTTAATCAGGTTCAATTAATATGTTAAAAGACTTAGTAAAGTTACTAATGATTTCTTAGTTATTTTAATCATAATACATTGATTGAGTTTACTATTAATTTTTATTGTTTAGATTTTCTTAGATCATCAAGAATGTAATTTAATTTTAATCTTTCTTATTATCTTCATTTAATTATTCATTTATTGCTATTGATTAGTAATCAGGATTATTATTTTAATCATTAATATGGTTTTAAGAAATCTTCATATTTGATAAGGTATTACGATATTATAATTTATCAACGCTACTTTAATTACTTAACTAGCTGCTATCATCACTCTAATTACTTTTGTCATATTTATTCATATTTTCAAAAGATTAGTTATTTCTATCATCATCTGATTAGTAAAGCAATTCAGTATAAGAGTTATAATTTTTACAATCTTTCTTTAACTTTTCACATATTTTTTAATTAATTTAAGCGAAATTCCTATAAATAGTTAAATAATTAATATAATTAATAATCGTGTTACCTCTCAACTTTGACCCTACCTGCTAATTTCGAATTTATTACTCAATAAGATATTTTTATTTATTTTAAATAACCTAAATTCTCTTATTTATCAGAATTGAAATTACATTTATTCTTATTTTTTGTGATTTTTTTAGAGGAATTATTTTAAAAAAAATACAAACTTCAAAGCAGTAAGGGGTTGAAAGTTAATACGGTAATAGTAATTAAATTAGAAGTTTTTTTTAATTTTTTTTAACTTAAATTGAATAACTAATTAAAGTTTTTTAATAATAAATTAATAAATAAATTTACTTATAGTTTGATTTATTTTATTTTCTGATGAAATTACTTAAATTTCCTCTTTCTTGATAAGTAGAGAAGTTGTTCTTTAAAATTACAAACTGCTTATCAATATTTAGATGAGACTTAGGGCAGTTGATTGCAGTGTGTCCTAATTATTTGCAGCTAAAACATTAGCTATAAAGGCATTTATAGTTTTATTGAGAAATGATTAGCTCTTAAATCATCTTGTATCTCTCAAAATCCTCTTCATATTTCATCAAGAGGTTCAAAAATTTTTACCTATTTATTTAATATATTGTAGATAATTTTAAACTTCTAGCTGAAGCTGTTCTTGGAAGCCCAGAAAAAAAAGATATTTCTCCAAACATGCTATCTTGTTATAATTAACAAAGTACTTTTTCAGAAGACTCCTAACTATTAGATACAAATATTTCTATTAGCCCACTCTAAACGAAATAAATAGACTGGTCTTCTGCTTCAAATTATTTAAAGATGATTTCATTAGGTGCAACTATAATTTCTTCCATTAAAAAAATAATTTATTTAATAACCTTTTATGAAAAGTTAGCTATAAATAATGAGTATTTATTAATAATTTTTAAGTTTATTTCTTCCACAACTTCATTTCTAAGTTTATTAGAGAGCATATTTAGTATATAATCCTCTTCCTGTTTATCTCTATTTTTTTATTCAGAAGCTAGAAACTTTAAGTAAAATTTTATTCTGCTCTTCAAAGATGAGTTTATATTTTTCCTATTCATAAATCTTTTTAAAAAATAAATAAAAATTTTTTATTTTTGATAAACTTTAATACTTTGAAATGGTTGATAGCCTTTCTTAAAGCTATTTGGAGCCTTTTTCTATTTCTTGCAAAATCACTCCAATATTGCTAACAGAATATGCAAATACTATACTAAAAAGTAACATAACTGCAGATATAAAAGCAGCTTCATATGAATTAGCTATTCTTATATCACCATAGCCAACTGTTGTCATAGTAGTTATAGACCAATAAAGAGAATAAATGTACTTTTCATAGTATTTACTATCTTAGATGTTCAATAATTGAACCCAATTATTGTTTATTTAATAGTGTTCTTCTATGATATACATAACAAACATACAAATTGCCACTATTTTTATTTATTTAGTTAAAAATTTTTCTATTTAAAATTAAATCTTTATCATTAAAAATGTTTTATCAAAGAATTTATTCAAAAATAATTTTTTTCAAAAGAAGTATTATTCAAAATAAAATTCAATTAAAAGTAGCAAAAAGTACTTTTTACAATTTTTAAGAAAAGTCAAATAAATAAATAAATAAATAAATAAATAAATAAATAAATAAATAAATAAATAAATAAATAAGTAAATAAATTAATAACAGATGAATTAATTACCTATGTGCGCAATTAAAAAGACATTTAAAATTTAATTGATTATTCTAAAAATGTGCTTTGAATTTTAGCTTACTGTGAAAATATCATTCAAATTTTTTTTTTTCTCAGAATTTTTATGCAAGAGCAAGAAGACTATACTGTTAGATAGATAAAGTTTAATATCATTTTAGGGATTATAAAGAAAGTATTTCATTTCAGTATTGATTAGCTTATGTATTATGAGGAAAAACACCAACAAGTCTATCCAGAAGGCAAATGATAATAAATTTTTTTTAAGTATCTTTGCCTTTTGTTCAACTATAATATCTTTCTTATAAAAAGCTGTATTGAAAAGGATTAGCCTATCTATTACTATAATTGAAATCAGAAAATAAAATATTACTCCTATCAACATGCTTTTAGTTTATTAACCAAAGAATAGATAAATAGAATATATGTAAAGAATTCCATTAATTAGGAACAAGTATATAGAGTCCCAACCCAGTAAAAATAGATCAGTTGGTTTAATTAGTGGTAAATTAATACCAAAAATATATTTTATCTTTAGGAAATTATATATTTATTTAATCATTTTATAAGTTATTTATTTTAAAATGTTAAAAGTTTTGATATTATTTATTTTTTTACCATCCTAAATCCTTTAATTTAAGTATTTTTCTCCATAAAAACACTTGTCATCAATTATTTTGCAAATTGATTCATTTAAGTTATTAAAATTTCTCTTAGGATTTAAAAGTTTTAACTTTTCTACAAACTGAATTACTCTTTATTAGATATTGAAATATTGCTATCCTTAACTTGGTAAAAGGCTCTTGATTAAGATTATTCCTTTTTCAAACTTAGCAGAGTCTATATTTTGTTTATTATTGACTTTAGATGCCAAGATATTGTAAAATGTATTTTTTTTTTTTAGTTGAGGTTTGTTATATTTGATACTTGTGTTGCTATAAATATCATTTGTTTGATCATCTTTTTATTACTTTTATTCCTTAATGCTGTATTTGTTGCTGTCAAATTGATTTCCTTAAAAAAAAATGGTTTTATTAGCTTTACTATTAAGATCTTCCTAATATACAAATTTGGAGCTATTTTGTAGACTTAAATTGACTTCATACTAGTGCTTTCTTTCATTATTAGAATTGTAAGTATTATTTAGAATGTATTAATGATTTTGAAAAGGCCTGCTTGTATAAGATAAATCATTAACATTATATCCATTCATACTTCTACTAGAACACGATTGATCCAAAAACCTTAAAACTGGGTTGATTGCTATATTAAATTCAAAAAGTGAGCATTTTATTAATAGATTGAAATGAAATTATTAATTATACCTTAATTTTATTAAATTGTATTTAATTCTTATTACTTTTTTTAGTTTATTAAATCATGCATTACTACTTTATCTAAATTATTAATTGATTATGGATAGCTACTGCTAGACTCGTTTTAAAATTTCTATTAAAATTCTTTGAGCTGATTATTTTAATGAATTTTATTATGCAGTTTAGACATATTAGATAGTAAATCATCATTTTCTTCTAATAGAGATCTTCGATTCTCGAAGCGTTTTTATTGAAAATGGGTATTTTACATCTATATATATATGCTTTTTATTTGAAAAATTAATTAATAAATTTGATGATATGTAATTGCTAATTACTTGAAAAATGAGATTTCAATAAATTAAGTAAATAATAACAAAACATCTCTTCACAATAATTAATTTACATATAGACTCTCTTTAATTAAGTTATTGTGAGTTTTAACATGAAATGCTAATTTAACTACTTTTATGTTTAACTATTTTCAAGTAAAAACTTTTAAATTTTAATCAGAAAAAAAATATGTGTTTAAAAAAACAATAGCTAAAGTAAGTTTTGTCATATTTTTTTAAAAAAAGTAGATTAAATTAAAAATTAATTTTTATAAAGTTAAAATTTTAAATGATTTTACTCATAAATTTAGAATAGCTTTTTCAAAATAAAAATTTATATTACAGTTTTGTAAATTATGAAATTTATTTGAAAAAAAAGGTAAGATTATTTTTATAAAGTAAGTATTTAAATTCATTTTACTCATACATTTATAATAGTTTTCTAACAATAAAAAATTATTACTTAATTTAAAAAAATTTAATAACAATTTTGTAAATTATAAAATGAAAGAGTATTTAATTCGTATAATACAGGTCCCTGCCACTGCTAAATATTTTTTACAAAAGTTTTTAATAATTTAACTTTAAATTTATAAAACAAGTTTTAAATACTTAAAATAAGATAAATAAATTAATTTAATAAAAAAATTAAAATAATTTAGCTGTTAAACTAATTACTAAAATAAAAAGAAAACTTTTTTGTAAAGCCATCATAAAAAGATTAATTTCATTTGGTTAAAATTTACTCTAGATTTGTTTAAATTTTAATAAATAACATTCAATATTTATTTTAGGGTTTTAAATATTTTTTATTGTTAAAATAAAAACAAACATTAGATTAATTCTTGCAAAATTTTTTAAAATTATTTTTTATTTAAAAAAAAAGCATTATTTTAAATTAAGAAGCCATTTTTAATTTATAATTTTGAATGATTTTTACATAGTTCTTAAAGGTTTCTATGAGATCTGAACTGAAAAAGTTTAGTTGAGTCTATTATAATATTTTAATTGTTATTTATTTATTTATTTTTTTCAGATAGATTAATAGATAGAGAGATAACTAGTTAGTTAATTAGTGGGTTATTAGTAGTTTTACTATGTTTGTAATATAGCAAAGTGATAAAAATAAATAAAAAAGATATTTAGAAGCAAAATAATTAATAATAAATTTATTGAATGATAAACTTTTTCAAGACGCGAATTATATTTATATTTGTAAATTATTTAAGCTAAATTAAATAAGAAAGTAAGTAAGTATACTAACTAAAGGAGTAGAGAGATCAATAAAGTTGGTAGAGCTAATTGATTAAAACATAATAGCATAGGATAGGAAAAATAATTAATCAATTATATTCTGGTTGAGAATTCATAGCGAAAAGAAATTAAACATAATAAACTTTATTTTTAGAAATACAACTTGAACAAAATATATATTTTGAATGAGCATTAACTTCTCGTAGATTTAAACATCTAACTATCCAAATTTAAATTAAGAGAAAACATCTTCTAAATTTTTATCCTCTGCTCAGAAGCGTAAGAGAGGGGATGATTATTTCTCTCAGCAAGGCGGATTATCTAATTTTAACGCATTCAATACAAATAATGACAGAAATTCTAATTTTGCAGCAGCTGATAATTTTAGAAGCAATTAGTAATCTCAGTAAGCACCATTAGGCTATTTCAATAAATTTGGGGACAACAGATCATCAAATTAAATGAATAACAATAATATTAGCATGATGAGTAATCATGGGTTTGTAATTTAGAATAACCTAAAAGGATATAATAGATAATCGCAGGAATCTTCTGCTAATAATTTTTTAAATTAATCAAATAATTAGCTATATAAATTCAATGCAAAAAACACTGAAATCAATTAGTTTAACTTCAATAACTAATTCAACTAAAGTTCTAACGAGACTTTACCAATCCATTAGGATATTCCTCCTAACCCTCAAATATTAAATCCAGGCAGCTACAATATTTCCTACAATAATGACAGTGAAATGTTAAGACGCGAAGTCATCAAAGAATAAAATCTTTAAGAAAAGATGCATGTTGTGCAAAAAGAGCAAAAAATTTAGTCTGAGATTGCTTACTCTTTTAAATAAATGTCTCGTCTCTTAGATGCATGTCTGAAGCAGGATGAGACAGGAGCTGGTATTACAAGTATAAAGTAAAATGGTAATAATATTTATTCAAGTCAATTAATTTAGCATTTAACATTAAAAAAGGTTATTTTCAATTAAGCAATAAAATAAGCATAAAAGCGGTAAAATAATAATCAAATTTGAAAATTGTTGTGCTTGATAGATTTGAAATAAACCTAATAATTAGAATATTTGTTGCTTTAATTTTATATTAATTCCATTTCAATAATAAATAAATCAAAAGATTTCTAACTACCACATGGAAGTCACTTTATCTAATTCAAAGCTATAGAATTTCCTTAAAGGATTGTTGAGTATTATACAGATTTGTTAGAAAATTCAAATTAATCTGATTTGCAGCAAAGTGATGAAGACTCTATTTCTGTTAATAAGGTAAAAAAAAACTAATTTAGCTTAAATTGATAGCAATATCATTATTAGGGAATACCATTTAACAAAATATAGAAAAAAGCATTGAAATCATAAGCTATTTAAAAAAAGATAAATGGATGATTTCTTATTGGAAAATGAGTTTTAATGTAAAGCAAATAATTTTATATTTATAAAAAGGGTATTATTGCAGAGTTAAGCTTGGCTTGGGTCAGCATAAATTAAAAATTATTTATGTGGAAATACGGTCCACAATCATTTGCATAGTTTACAAGACTTTACAATAAGAATGAATACTACAGACAAAACAAAGATTAATACGGCACTAAAAGAGATGATAAAATTGATAAGGATGACTTGAAAGAATTCGATTTGGAAGACACAATACTTTATATCGCTTTCGGGTAACCTAAATATGCAATTTTCAAATAAAACGAAATCAAAAATGTTCTTGTGATAGCTTTCCCTAATTATATCAAAGTTATGCATATCAAGCTTGAACATAACAACATAGATATTCAAGATATCAATGTTTCAATTAATACAGATCATGAATATGTCAATAAAGTAATTATATTAATCACATAATCTTGAAATTCAAGTAAAATTTATAAAAAGATTGTGTTCTCTAAGAAAGGAAGAATATTCTTTGGTGGATCTAGTGGAAGAGTCAAATACATAGACTACTTTAAGTCTTAAATATTGGGAATTACTATCAGTGAAAAATTCAAAGCTAAAGAAGGAGTAAAATGGTAATAAAAATTCAAGTAATAAATTCCTCTTTTGAATTAAGAGCAGTAAGTCATCGATATTAGTGTAGATGACACAAGATAGATTTTGTATGCTTTAGTTGAAATATAGTGTGAAAAACCCTTTTTTAGAAATCCCTTTTCATATAACCCTTACTAATAAAAAACAACTTAAAGAATTGATGTTTATGATTTGGGTGCTTTTGATGAAGATTTTACTTTAATTGGTTCCTTAACTCATGCTCAATTTTCTGAATAATTACTTTCTAGCTAAACAAACCACTTCCATTTACTTTCCAAAAGCAAAGAATTAAATATTATATCAGTATCTGCTATTGAAAAGTATCAATCAAATGATTATAATTTTGTTATTGTAACATAGTCTGGTATCAGAGTCTACTATACATTAAAAACTAAAGCCGTAATAAATTGCTATATTTATAAATTATTTTATTTACTACTTTTTCAACATATTCTAAATCATCAAGATGTCAAGATTCTAATAAAAAACTATTTCCAAATATTTACAAATTTTTTTTTTTATTCCTTCACTAATATATTTTATTTTCTGAAAAAATAATCGTTAAATAGAAAAATATCATTTAGTTTCAAGTGTTTTCATTCAATAAATATATATTTTCTTAATCATATTAGGTAACTGACAAGAAAAACTAAATTCTGAGTGCCCAAGAAACAAAAGAAGCAAGAGAAAAATTCCAAATGTTTGAAAAATATAGACCCATTGCTGAATTTTAAATTGCTATTGTTAAGGGAATGTTGGATATATCTCATTAGAACAATGCATTCAGAAATCTGCACGTTTTTTATGATCACAAAGTAATATGAATATTTTAGATATGACTGACATTAATTATTTCTTTTTTTAAAACAGGACTATCAAACTTGCAAGGGAAGCTACGTTCAAGTCATTGATGATGAATAGAAAAAGTTCATAAAATCTGCTTTTGCCACTCGTGGTGGTGTTGTTATGTAAAAAATAGAAAATAAATAGAACAGATTGATTTTCATAGAAAGCAATTAGCAGTACATTGCAAGACTCAAGGAAAATATGTTCTCAAACCATTAAATATTTTCTGAAATTCACCCCAATTTTGTAGTTGCAACAGAACGTATGGGAGAATTAGTTCTTGATTTCTAAAGCAGAGATGATAACTCCAATATTCTTAATGATTTAACATTTGCTTAAATCCCTGATAAAAACTTACTTCCTCCCTAGATTAGTAGCTTAGTTTTGGTAATTTATTTCATTAATTTTAAAAATCAATTTATTTATTTATTTTTTTATTAGCTAAATAGCTTTGAATAGCTTGAAACAAGTTAAATGATTGGTGAACAAAATGGTTAATAGGCTTACATTTGCTTAAACGATTTAACTAAATAATGCTATTCTTCTCCTTCCCATTATGTAGTTTTAACTAGCAAGGGAATTCTTTTGTATTACCAACAGAGACCTATTGATTTGCTTTATTAGCTTATTAAAGTACTACCAGATTACATAACTGAGCCAAATCAAACTCAAGCTTAATTATAATTTTAGCTATTAAATCAAAAGAAGCTTAATAAATTCAGTAATCAATAAATTGAAATTAAAAATAATCAATAATAAAAGTAAAACTCACTCGAATTTTTTGAGCAATTTATTATAACATATGGTGTAACTGAAACCTTTGCTATGCTTTCATAAATGCTTTGCCATTCTCATTTAGAATATTATGTAAAAACCAAATTTAAAATTAATTTGATCATAAACTAATTTATATTTTTATGTAGCAAAATTTAAATGTTCATAACCATCTTGACAAGTAACTCAAAAACAAGCTATCAGACACTACACTCAACAACACAAACAACTTTACCTAGGGAACTTAATATGAGCAAAACACTAGCAAATTTCCTGGATAAAAGGTTAATGAAAAACCTCTTGACCCATCCCTGATTCCAGAAACAATCATCACTGAAATAAGTGAATCAATTCTCAAAAAAGCTCATTTCTTGTTCTAAAAAGTAAATTTTTATTTTGTAAAACTAGTTTTTTATTATTATTTTTTTTATAAAGTATGGAGATATTTTGCTCGACGAGACCAGCGAAAATTAATATTTGTCTAAATAAATGAATGATGAGTTCTAAAACACATTAGGTAAAGCTTGGGAATGGACTAGAAGAAAATACACCTCCAAAGTAGAAGGTATTTTACTATACTTCTCTAGATTAATTAGACCTATTTGGAATAAACCTCTTGTTAATTCATATGCTTTTAAATTCTTCATTAATGAGCCTATTGAAAACTACAAAAGAGAAGAAATTCAAGCCTTTACTCGCCGTCTCAATGAGTTCGAGTTTTGGTTAAAAAATGAAACTAAAGTCATATACTGCAATGAATTAAAAAACAACACTCTTGGGTCTGAATCTAACTAATCAATTAACAATATTTACATGAAAAGTTCTTCTATTTCTACAAATAACAGATATGTAAATTTCATGAATAATTTCTGAAAGATCATTTTTTAATTACATATTTGTTTTTATTTAGGGAAATTAAAACAGATATAAAAGCAACGAAGAAAGAATGCAAGAAATAAAGGCAGATGAAGCTAAATTAATTGATGATCTCCTTCATTTCTGCAGAAAAATTATTTAAGTTGCAAATCTCTTCCTTTTTATTTCTGAAAATAAATTAAGATCAAATCTGAACAATGTTGAATTTAGAGATTTAAGAGAAGAAATTTTACAAATCCGCTTTAAAGATGTTTTTACTGACAAAAAGAATGAAAAAATTGTTAAAAACTATGTTTTGTAAGCAATTAAGCTTGACCCAAAATACATGGATTAGGTAAAATATTTTATAACATTAAATTTTTAAATAACCAACCTACTTTACAATAGGCAAAGATGGTCCTAAATTAATTTGATACTATTTTCCATGATAGAGACTTTAGCATTTCATAAGCTGAAATAAAATTACAAATGATTCTCAGTAAATTCTCCAAGACAGGAGTTCCTGAAGCTAAATACCTTAATGAGTGCACAAATATTTTGCTGGAACACATTGAATATCTTAATTCAGATTATATTGATAAATTCTTTATGATTTATTCTTCTCTTGACTCTAGAGTAGATTTTACTAAAATAGCCATTGAATGTATTAAATTCCATTAAAGAATCATTGAAAATATAGGTAAATAAAACAAACGCACTTTAAAAAAATTTTATTCTAGCATTATTTTACATAATTTGATAAAAAAAAGTATATTTTAGTTTACTAATTTAAATTGCTAGCTAACTCTTAAATATCACTAAGAAAACTATCAATATAGTCAGCATTAAGCATAAAAATTAACTTTCATTTTAAATTTTATCATCATATTTGAATTCAAATAAATTCTTTTTGAGGTAAATGTTTATGTTTAATTAATAATATAATTTATAGAGAGATAATAATAAGAGACACAAGCATTAGAAGAATAATTAAGAGCTAGTTAATAATATAATCCTGTCAATAAGTATTCTGAATAGCTAAAAATTTAAAAGTAAATTTTGGATGACAATTCTTAGCAAAGAGAATTCTGCTTGCAAAAAATAATTTAAATTCTTGAAGATTTGCACAAGGAATCTGAGTTTGACCCAAAAACAAAAACTAACAAGGACCTATAAATACTTAATATAGTCAAACTTATCCAAAGCTACCCATCAGAATTAGTAAGAAATGAGATTAATAAACCAAAATTAACTTTTATTATTAAATTAGGTCCATAGCGTCGTCATCGATTTCTTGTTGAGAAGCAAGAGAAAAAGTGAAATTCTAGAACTAAACAGCCCTTTTACTGAATAAATTTTCTCAAATTTCGGAAATGATAATGCTGAATGTCTGAAAATCAAATTTAAGTACCTTGAATAAATGGGAAACGTAAGAGAAGCCTATAACGTAGCATTCTAGCTATCAAATTTCAAGAATAGAGAAGAATCTGAAGACAGAGTTTTGCTTGATGATAGAATTTCATTTACTGAAATAGCTATTTATGACATTTCTGTTATTCTCAGTGATTTCAGTAATTTAATTAAATCATTTAATAAAAATGTTTAAATTATAAAAATAAATAAGATATTTCTGAGACTGACAAGTTGAGATACTACGCCGAAAGAGAAATTCTTTTAAAATAAGCAAGAATACTTAAAATATAAAAGAAAATGTATGAAAAGTTATTAAACGGAATAAATTATGTTGAAAATAGTCTTAAAAAGTCAAAAAGTAAATAAAATAATTCTTTTTTTTGGTAATTTCAGTAAAAAATACTAATTTCAATAATTTTAAAGCTTCAGGTGATAAGAAGACTCTTGAATAAAAAAAGCTTCTTTTGAAGGAAAGTTACGATGTTTTATAGTTTATGAGACTTGATGAACACATGTTAGAAAAATATTATGTCTGGCCTTTGAATCTTGTAGAATTTGCTCTTGTATTATATGACATGACAGGTGAACAAAAAGTTGACAGTTCAATAAATTCTATATATGACAAGTTAATTGGTAGAATGCTAGGTAATGATATTTATGAAACAAAGCAATGGCCTCAAAATATCTAAGACACAGTAATTAATAATTTAATTTTAATTTTAACAACCAATATTAGTTATTTAACTAGCTATTTATCATTTAAAATAAATCATTCATTATTTGATTTTAAGAAATTATTGGTCTAAAACAACAATTTGCTTAAATATAAAATAATGTTCAAGATTTATTGAAATAATTTGTTTATTTAATTGAATTTGCTTTTTATTAAATTTTTTTAAACATTTATTTAGTTAATTATGCTTAATGAAGAAATTGAAGAGAAAGCAAGGTTGTTCAATTTGGATCATATTGTAGTAAAATGTGAAAGCAATAATGCTTAGATCTCTCAAGATATCAAATTTTAGTTAAAAGATTTCATTTATTTATACAACTAACTTCTTGTTTAGAAAGAAGACTCAGATATAAAAATCCTTTCATCTCCTCTTTGGATGCCTCACTTTTTAGTCACCAAATTAAATTTCTCTCCACTCAACTTGATTTCTCATTACAGCGCCATAGGAAATATTTTGAAGGGAGAAGTGTCTAATAGTTATAATATTCACATCAAGAACTGCATTTTCATTCTTCTCAGACACTCAATAAATTACATTTCTAATGTATTACAAAATCATGAATAACACTCTAGAGAGTTTATTTCGATTAGAAATTCCATATAAATATTGGAAAAAGTACTTGAGTCTTTCAATGTAATTAATTATATTTATGAAAATTAGTTAAGTTAATAGTATTTTTATTTTTTAAAACAGAACGAGTTCATAGCACTGATATAATCATAGACATAAAATAAATCTGAAGTTATCTAATATTAATAGTAATTAAGCAAATTATAAGAAGAAATATAGTTACAAATTGGAGAAATTGAATAATTAGATAGTGATTTCTAATACTTAAACTAAGGAGCTAATTATAATAATTCTATTGAAAGCTAGTAAAGTTTACTTAATGGCAGCAAAAACAAAGGAAGCAACAGTTAACTCTTTGAGTTTGATTAAGAATCTAAGCCATTAAAGGAAATGCATAATGCTGAGTACATTAGAAAAATGAAAGAGAAGCGTAATGATGCATTATAAGATCCAGCTAATAAGTTCTAAATGGCTTATATATAAGGAGGCTTTGCATCTTCTTTATAAAATAGAAATGATAGTAATGGAAGCAGCCTTAATCAAACAAACAAAAGTAGATAAAACACTAACTCAAGCAATTAATATCAATCAATAAGTTTTGGAGACAGTAAATTCTTTGAATCGAATAGTAACAGTAGATAAATTAATAATTCCTAAGGAGGAATAAATGAATAAGCATTCTATGAATTCAATAAAATCATAGAAAATAAAAACGAAGAAGAGATTTAATTAGAAAAGAACAAAAACTATTGAAGTGTCAAATCAAAATAAAACAAATAAAATAAATAATTAAGTTAATAAGTAAAATTATTGAAAAGAGATTTAGTTACAAAAATTAAAAATTTTTAAAAATCAATAAAGTAGTGAGTCATAATAATAATATCATCATATGTATGCATTCATTTTTTATATTTTTTGGTATGTTTATAAATAATCAGTAATTTTAAATAAAGGATCATTGATCAAAAAATTTAATCCATTTCTTAATTCAATTATTTGTTTAAATATTTCATGTTTTTTAATAAAATTTTAATAAAAAATTACTTATTAATATTAAGGATTTCATAAGGAATAAACGAATAAGCATTCTAGGAAAATAATAAAATCTTATAAAATAAAAATGAAGAAGAGATTTTACTAGAATAGAACAAAAACTATCTAAGAATCAAAACATAATAAACACAAAACAAATAAGTAATTAAGTGAAATTTTGAAAAGTGATTTAAATAATATTACTCGAAATTTAAATCTTAAATATGCCATATGCACATAAATATCTTTCTCATTTTTTTATTTAATTATAATAATGAATATTTTAATACAAAATAAATATAGAAAAAAATTTAATATACTTGTTTAATCAATTATTTGTTCAAATAAGATTGTGTTTTTACAAAAATTGTAATAAAAATAACTTAATAATGTAAATAATTATATATCAAACAAGAAAAAACAACTAGCCATTTTTTTGATTTAAATTTAAATATCTTTTTTCAATAAATTTTTTGTAAAAAATTAATTGTATTTACTGATTTGTTTGTTTGTATTTATTTAGTGAACTAAGAGAATTTATTCAAAATGAAAATACTAATTTATCATTTAAAAAATAATAAACTTGCTTTATAGTTTTTTAATTGAAATATAAATAAATTTTTATTACTAAATTGTAATAATTATAATTTATTTAAATATTTATTATTGGTTGAAGTTATTGATAAAAAGATTTGGTATATTTATTAATTTGTTAAATTTTATGGTTTTATAGAATCAATACTCAGTCCATTTAAATATTTTAAATCTAATATATTTTTAAATATTTACTACTTATTAAATTTCTAATTCTTGTTCCTCTTCTGAGTCAGAGCTTTAGCTTTAGAACATATTAGATAATTTATTATTTTAATTACTTTTATTCTTTTTTTTTTCTTTTTTCTTATTATTTTACTTGTCACTTTTATCATTTTTTGATTTCGAACTAGACTTGTTCTACTTTTGATTTTAAACTTTAGTCATTTCAAGCTCAGTGTTTATCAATTTTTTCTTTAATTACTTTTTTGTTTGCACTACTGAAGTATCAAATATGTCGTATTAAGTGAAATCTGAATTTTAATTATCAGACTATTATGTGTAATGAGGGTCGTTAATGAGTTCATTATAGCTATTTTCTATTTCTTCATAAGAAATGATTTGACCAGTCTCCATAATATTTACTCTTTCATTTAGAATATCTTTAAATAATAGAATAGTTTTCTCCTCGAACTTACTAAACATTATCAATAACTCTTCAGGTTGAATATAGTTCTCTTTTAAGTATTCAAATAGCTTCCAATCTATCTTCTCTAAATATTCCTATTTAAAAGTAATTATTAAGTAAAATAGAAATTTAAACTGCTTGCTATTTTATTTTACCTTTGCATAAAAAAGACTTAAGCAATAATTACAATCACATCTATTAATTTTAATCTTATCTACATAAGTTTACTCCAAGGAAATAGTTATATTTTTGAAATTTTAATTGTCAAAAATTTATTGGTTACTCTCAAAATTATTGTTCTAGCTATAGTATATTTCTGATATATCATGCTGCTTTAAGAAATGATTCAAAGTAATCTCATTATTTATAAAATTCCAATAATTCCTGAATGTAATTAAATTGTATAGCTCACTAAAGTGTATCTCAGAGTAATTATCAAGTAAATTGTCAACTTAAACTTTTTTATTTAGTTGTTAAGAATATTAAATCATTTTTTTAAATATTTAAATGTAAAGAGGATTGTTTTCATATCGTTTTTAGTAATTTCCAGAAATTTTCATTTTTTCATTAAAATAGCTTGCAGCCTATTCATGCAATTTACTTTGATATGACTCAGACCAAACCCACGCTCTAAATTAATTTTAATTTGTGGATTTCTCTATAAAGAAAATAAAGTCACCTATTTGATAAAAAATGATCTTAATTAAATATGAGTTTCTTTGGTTAAATTTTTACCAAATGAATATTTTAATTAAGCATTTTATAATTTATGGATAGCTTACTCTTCAGTTAAAAGTATTTAACAATTAGATTTCCAACGTCCTTTATTTGAGCAGTCCATGTAATGGATATGAAGTTTCTTCATTTTCTTTAAAACATCTGGTCTATTAATTAAATAATCATTTAGGTAAATAATGATTGATTATTATTGTAAATATTTTAGAATTTTATAAAATATTTTTAATATGCTGAAATTCATTAGAATAAAACAAATTTATATCTTTAATTTATTCTATTTGTAAATTTGGGTTGTTTATTTTATTAAATTAGTTATTTAATTTTGAATTTATTAAAGTTATATTATAAGTGCTTACAGCCAAATTTTGTTAATGGTGGATTTATCAAAGCAATAAAACAAGATTGATCTATACAAAAATTAAATTCTGTTAAGATATTTAGTATAACAGAGAGATAGAATATGGAATATCTAGACCTTGTAATTGTGAAACTGCTATTTTATACTTCCCCAGAGTAAACTACTAATTGCACAAACAATAATCACAATATGACTAATGGTGATGATAATTAACCACCAACCTAAGAAAAGCTTTACAAAATAAAAAAGATAAGTTTAATCAATTATTTTTATATTTAGAAAAATAAGCAAATACCTTCTTATTAACTAAGTTTTGATCTATCCCTTAGTCACTTTGCTGAGCTATTTAGTTATTACAGTCTTATATTTGGTAAATCAAAACAAAACAAATGATCAAAAGAAACTCTGAAAATATATGAAAGTCATTCATCCTAACTATAGTGTATGGCTTGAAAAAATATATCATGATTGCGAACAAAAAGCAAACACTGCTCATAAATATGAGGTTGACATATAAATAATTATATAAAAGCACTAAAGAACTCATCATTAATAGTTTTTTTGCAAATATCCAAAAAGCAAAATTCCTTGTAACAGATTTTGATCTAATATAAAACTCAAAAAGAGAGCCATATTTTTATTAATAGTTAAATTCTTTTTCAGCATTGTTTACTTTGTGCATAAAGAAAAAGATAGATGCAAGAAAAGTGAAAATAGTTAGAAAACAAATAGCTATTGAAGCTGTGTTAAAAGAATTACTATTGTCCATATTTCTTAATTATAAACAAGAGCTGAAAACTAAAGCGAAAAAAGAATTCTAAATATATTTTATTATAGGTGAAAATGTTAAGAAATTTTTGACAAATTTCAAAGCCTAACAGACTATACTATGTTTATGATCATCTTCTGTTTAGTTGTAGCAATCATGTATGCTAACTAATAAATATCTTCCCACTACAAATCCTGATAAAGTTACCAATAAGTTAGCACCATTAATCATAAAACTACTCGTAATATTTTAATCCATGAACTTTTAAGGAGAATCCTAGTTCACTAATTCATTTCCTAAAACCTTTTTATTAAATAATGAACAATATATTTTAATTTAATTTAAGTAAAGCATAACAAAAAAAAAAAAATTACTTTCTTCTTTCCACCTGATTGAATATCAATTCCAAATAGCTTAATGTTTATATTTATACTGTTAAATGTACTAAAGAAAAGATCTGAGTTAATTGGATACTCAACATTTATAAACGTGTAATAATAAGACCACTACATTACATCAACAGCAATATCTAAAAGCTAACAGACATTCAAAAAATAGAACAGTGTACCCATAATACTAATAATTTGAGAAGTTTATTTTGCTTTCTAGCTTGCGTTCTAAATTGTATCAACCTAATCCTAAGGAATGAATTCAGTTTTACCAAACTTTGCTTATAATTAAGATTACTAATTTATAAATTTAAATAAAACTATAATTTAAACAAAAATTTTAATTTATTGACAAATAAATATTCGCTTAGAAACTATTTGACAAATTTTATAAAAATATTTTTTAAATAAAAAAAAAATATCAATTAATAAGTAAGAGTAAATATTATTTTTTTTAAATGGTTATTTTAAATTTGAGTATGTTTAATTAAAAATTTATTTTTTTAATTGATGGTTAGAAATAATTTAAATTTAGTTTGAAAAAGTTTTAAAAAAATAAGCTTATGCTAGATTTAAAATTAATTACTGATTGTGAATGAGGAATACCATCTTTATCTCTTATGAAATCAGCTAAAAGATTGATTTATAATATAGAGTAAAGAACAGACTGCTATGGCATTGCATAAATATCAATTTGTGATACATAACCATTTATTTCATCTAGAGGAGTTATTTTGGATTAAAAAGTAGATATGTTTTCCATAGATAATAAAATAACTCTATTATATCCTTGCATGTATTCTACTCTTACAGGTCGACTAAACTATAATTTTACTGTATTTTATTTATTATCTTAATCACTATAGTTTATAACTTAACTTGTCACTTCTTCGATGCAAGGTTCAGTTTTGTCTTAGCAGCATAGCCTATTATTTTGTTTTCAAATAAGATTTTTAAATTAATAATTTCTTTAAAATCTACCTTTTTTTTATTTGATAGCTTTATTCTGGACATCTGTCTAAGCAAGTATTTACATTATTAGAATTATGTCCAAAGTAAATAAAAAAAGGACATAACTAAATGCATTAGAAGTTATAAAGATAATAGCTTCCTACACATGTAGAACATTCATTGAAGTTCTCTCCAAAACAAGTTTGGCAAGTAGAATCACACAAATTGCATAATTCTCCATCTAGCCAAACTTTATTTTTTACTGGACACTCGCAACTAGGAAGATTAATTCTATTTTTAGAGCATTCAGTCTAATTTTTAATAAATTAAGTATTGATATAGATTAAATTTAGAAAGATCGTTTACGCAATTAGTTGGTGTATTAACACAATTCTAGCACTTCAACTAGCAAGGAAGACATATTTTCAAAGCAGGATCTTCGTAATAGCCTTCCTAACATAAGCATTTACCACTTTAAGTATCA
This sequence comes from Tetrahymena malaccensis 436, assembly GCA_000231845.2. Taxonomy (NCBI): domain Eukaryota; phylum Ciliophora; class Oligohymenophorea; order Hymenostomatida; family Tetrahymenidae; genus Tetrahymena; species Tetrahymena malaccensis. The sequence continues at coordinate 140,235 of JH720070.1, read as the reverse complement.
AAAACTCTAAAATCTGTAGCCTGAGAGCAAGTGAGACAGTTCGTTTCTAAATTTCCGTTACAAGATTAGCATGAGTAATGGCAAGGCTAGCATTGCAGCTAATTTGGAATTTCATAGTATCTATCGATGCAAACACACTTTTTACTTTTTATTTTAAAAATCTGATTCTAAAAGATTTGTTTAAAAAAAAAATTACCTAGCTTAGTCCAGCTAGCGATATAGATTCTTATCACAGAAAGAGCAGGAATTAATATATATGTCTGTGCATTACAAGCAAGTCTCGTGGCATTTCTGGCAAAGAGGTTATCCAATTTCAAAAAAACCATTTGTGCATTTGCATACCTAATAAAATAAAGATAATTAATATATAAATAAATTACAGCATACATCCATCAATATTTATCATTTTTATCAATATTTATCTCAAACAATATTAAATTTTCTCGTTTTTTTCAAGCTTGTATGCATTTTTTTGTAAAATTTTTTATTAATTTAGATATTCTAACAAAAATTTTAATTTTTCTGCTCATCAAATTTTTGTTGAAAAAATTTTTAAAGAAAGAATCAAACAAAGTTTAAAATTATTTACGCTCCCATCTAATGATCTTTGCGAGGAAGAATCGCACGATAAACACTAATAATTACTCTCTCCAAAGCAAGAAGCACAGGAATAGTGGCATTTTGAGAAGCATTAGTTTGTATTCGTGCAGGCTAAGCAAGTAGGGCTATTGCAGCTTTAACATGAGTTATTTTATAAAAAATTTCCTAAGCTGCATCCATAAACATCTAATTAAAAGGATTGAATCGCCCAATGCCTGTATTTTCATGATAATAATAAGTTTTAATTAATTATTTTTCTAAAAAAGATGATGATGTAATTTCTTGCTTTGATAATCAACATTTAAAAAAAAAATATTTCTTTACCCTTGGTGTGATTATGTGTAAATCTATATTTGAAAATTCTGTTAAGTAGTTGAATTTATAAGTGCTTAAAATTTAACTGGATAAATTATAATATCCTATAATGTAGAGCTGTAACAATTAAAATTAGCCTAAGAAGAAGAAAAATATTCTTGATATATTTAAGTCTATTGAGAATAGCTCAGCTATACTATTAGAGATCCTTGACTCACCCAGTCAGAAAATTTAATAAAATTAAATTAAATAACCATAAAAGCAAAACTATCATTTATTGCAAAAGACTTAGAGAGTGATGTGGTCGAATCGAAGCAAGTTTAACCTCCATAAAATTTTAAATTATTTTAGGTGCAAGACTATGAAATTGAAGATCCACAGGTTGATAGCTAATTTTAGATATTCCAAGAAGGCTTTTAATTAAATTATAAAAATTTACAATAAGATATATGTAATGTAATACACATGTATTTATATTTACATCAGCAATAGATGGAGGATTGTAGCTAAAGAACGACCTTATTTAAAATAAATTAGCTTAAGGAATTCCGCAATCAGTAGGTAAAGGACCTATGCAGTAATTGCTCGTACATGAAGAATGACACTATCTAACAGTCAAGCTAAAATTAATAAATCCCCAATATAGAGGTGATGCAGGAGCTGTTTAGATATCTGGTTAAATACTTATTGACAAATCATAATTTAAATGAGGAAATTCTATATAAATTTATTTTGTTTGATCACCACCAGGTGAACCAGCAGAAGAGCAAATTTTTATATTGGAATCACAAAAAGAAATCTTTTTTAATACTTTTCCATCAACTACAATAGCTATTTTATTTGTTCCCCACGAGCCCATCTTGATAAACTAAATGAAATGTTTATTTTTTATTGAAAAAATGATAAATTTAGTTAAGTTTAAAAACTAATCATAATAATTTATGTAAAATTTTTATTAAAAATTTATACATTTTTAATTATTTAAAATATTAGAAATAAATTTGTATTTACCATCATTTGAAGAATAGCAGAATAGTGTGGGCTACTTATGTGAAAATTATTTTATACTTTTGTTTTCCAGTCAAAAATATTAACACCACCAAAATAGTTAATTTAATTGCACGTTGACACAAAATTTGTTGAAAGAGATCCTAAAACAATCCAATCTTCTCTAATTAAATTAGCTGAATTGACTTGATAGGCAAAGTTAGCTATGAGTTGTTTTCCTAAATAATTACATATTTATGTTATTTGAATGAAATTAATCAATATTATTTTTTAATACCGTTGTCTGTATCGCATGAACTGCTGTTAGAGCATAATGTACAGGAAGATTAACATAAATCGAAAAAAACTTTCAACTCTCTTATCCCAAAAGGTGAACCCTACTGCTAGATGCTAAAAGTCGTAAAGGGAAGTGTATGAGGTGAAACCTAGAGCCACACATAACTGATTGCTGGAGGATATGAGCAAGTATTTTATTGTTAGTTAAATGTAATCAAATTTTCATCATTGTAAATTTTGATGCTCTATCCACATGAAGCTTAAATCTATTCAAAAGATTCAATAAATACTTAGTAGAAATAGAACAATAAAATCATACTAACTTAAATTGGATATAGATTGAATAATGAGCTGGTAGATTATCTAGTTCTATCAATATTGTTTAGGGGCTGAGTAAAGTAGGATCAGAATTGGATGGTAGGCCGATGAAAGGATAATATTGTTGATTAAGGAAGACGAACTGATTTACAAGACAATATTAATTTAGAATCTATGAGCTCTTAACTATTTATTCATAAAGCTCTTTTTCATAATAATACAGCATCTGCGAGTTAAGCAAATTGCTAGGTTTATTTTCTTTAACAATAAAGATAAAATTACTAAAAATTGCATATTTTAGCAAAGATAAATTTACATAAACACTACAGAGAATTACAAATAAGACAAGAAGCAGTGCATTCGGTTGTTTAAAATGTTAATTATTGTATTCCCCATGAGAAGTTGCTAACTGTTTATATGCCTACTAATTGCATGCTTAAAGTATCAAATTAATGAAAATAGCTAAATTGAAATGTACACATGATAAAAGGATAATTTTAATTATTCGCATCTTAATAACTGCTACAGTTATTGCTTTAGCTAGATTGCGTTATTTTATTTTATTCTAAGTTTATTTGAACTTATCCAATTTACTAGGTATCTCCTAGTGGAAAAAAAAAATAGACTTTCATATTTAGGTTGACTTAATAGTGAGGTTAAAGCTAGTAAAATTGTCCATTTTGATCATATGGTCCATAATAATTGATAGAAGTTAACGCTACAAAGCAATTTAACCCTCCATATATGCTTTAGCCATTAACAGTAGTAAAATCACAATTATTGAGAGCATTTTTTTGTAGAAAGCCTAAGGTATTTACATTTTACATGTTAAAATCTGAGTTTTAAGCAAGCATTTATATTGTTTCACAATCTATTTCAAGTATTAAAAATGAAGCTGTTTGGTTGATTGGTTACGTTTTATGTTGGATAAATAAATAAATTATTTTAATATTTACATAGCAGCAGAGTTTTCATAAAGATTATTATGCTTTAGATTTTAAATTTTGCAATCATATTTCTTTAAAGTTGGTTAAACAAGTAAGAACAATATTAGCAATTTATTACTAGATTTGGTATTCTAATAAAAGACTTTCTACTTAGAATACAAATAGTAAATTTTTGTCAAAAGTTTAGTTAAAAAAGATTGCTGATTTCGTTTACATTTACTATCGTTTATATTTTACCTGTTTTTGAAGAAACATTTTGAAAATTGTAATCTAAAGCTGCAATATTCTAAACATATATTCTATTTATATTTATTACTTTATTTTATCCATACATGTTTATATAAAATTTAAATTAATTTAAAAATCATTAGTTGAAGTTTATATTATTTAATTCAAATAAAATAATTAATTTTAAGATAAATTACAAGCATATCATTTATCTTTACTGTTAATAATTTATTTTAGAATTTGAGAAAATTAGAAAATTTAAAAAAATCTTTAATCTTTTTTATCACATTTATATTAAATTTGACTGTTTTTGTTGATGCTTTTTCAAATTTAATTTGATTTTTTCTTTAGATTTAACTTTTAGAAATGTGTATTTTCATAAAACAAAATAAAAACTATTGTTTTTATTGAAGATTCAGAATAATTGACCATTATTTTTTTTTTTAATTTAAACTTAAAATGATCATATTAAAATTTATATTAATTGATTACAATAAAAAATATTTTTCTAATTTCTGAAATTATAAAACCTAAAAAGGGTATAGCTTTATAAAATTTTTATTTATTTACTTCAAAATGATTTATTAACAAACAAACATACACAAACATATTTTGTAATTTTAAGAAAAATTAAATTACTTATCAATTTTTATTGTTTTAGTAAGAAATAAAATAATTTTTAGGATTTCTATAAAAATTTAATCAAAATTATTAAGGTAAAATTTTAAATTTAAATCTAGTAACTATTTAATGTGAGTTTAAAATTTTAAGATGTATTGTTTTATTAGATTGTGTTTACTAAATAAGTATTAAGTTTAAGCAAATATGTATTATATACATGTATAAGTGATTAGATATCCAAGTTATAATTTAATCTTTTTATTTAGTAAGCTTTTCTTTTTAAAATACATTTTAAAATTAACATTTTTTATAAATTAAATAGATATTAATTATTATTTTTTATTCATTGAATTAAATACATATCAAAATTAGGTAGAGCTGATAAATCAATAATATTAATAATAATAAAATTTTTAATAAATATCTTATTAATTGCAAAGTAATTAAAAGGCTTAGAATTTTATATATTATAAATAGTAAAAATGATAAGAAACAAAAGACCTAATAAAATTGATCCTTTAGAATTATTAAGGGAGTTCACAATAAATAAAAAAGATGTCATTAAGAAAGATTAGTATTTATTTTTTGATCAAACAAAGTTAGAGTTAAAAACTCCTACTGCATGGAAGAAGAATACTGGTGGTTATTACACTTTGGGTGATTTATGGCTTTTCAACCAAAAAGTATAGTAAAATATGTCCATGAAACACTATTTCAACTAGCGTTAGTCATTCTCACTTGAAGGTATTGATAAAATTGATGAAGATGAAATTAGCAACTATTTATAAGGAAAAATCGACAATTCAGATAAAATAGATTAGGAAGCAAAGCAATAGCTTCTCTCTTCAAGAAAAAGTAAACCAGCTGAATCCTCAGCATTAGAAGGATCTTTGGTCAAAAAAATTAAAACAAATGATGGAGAAGCAAAGACAATTGAAATGTAATAAAGAGAAGAGTATTTAAATGCTATCAGTTGGATTATGAAAACTGAAAAACCACTAACATCTAGAACTCGTATGTTGAGAAGCAAATTTAATTCTAACATAAACTTCAAGCATTATATCAAGGTATATATATAAACCCAAAGCATAATAATGATCCATATTCATTCAACTAAAATAAAGATTTTACAAAAAATTATATCCATTTTTTAATTTTAAGATTATTTATTTCAAAGCAGCTATTTATTTTGCAGCATTAGCTTAAAAGTATAAATTGCAATAAAGAGACATAAATTTTAATAAAATTCTGAGATTTTATCAAATGAAAAATAAACAAATTTTGATAGAAACTATTTCTAAATATGAATAATTGTTACTTTTAGTTAAACAAAAATGAAGAAAAATAAATAAATAATTTTTTTTAACTTATTTAAAAAATATAATAAAAGTAACTTGATGAAGGTAAAATGACAACTTAAAATAATCCTACAGAAATCAAATCAGCTATTACATATCCTTGTTTATTCAAAGATTTGAGAGATAAGGGTTTAAGACCCATCATAGTTGTTCCTACTATGGGTAGAACAGGAAATATTTCACTATTTAATGCAAAAAAATTCTTAGCAGAGGGTAAATATGAAGATCCTGAAAATAAAGATTCTGATAATAGTGAAAGAGTCATTTATATCGAAAAGAATATAAAGGGACACAACTTTACTTTCGAAGTTTATGATAATGTCGGTACATTTGAATCGAAGAACAACCCTTCATAAAAAGTAATTTATTTACATTTGCTCATAATTGTTTCATAGTAACATAATTTTTTTTTATTTTAATATAGTCTAAATGGGATAGGGTTGTTGGTGTTTTTGTTAGTGGTTAAAAATATCAATTCAAGGGATGGCCTAAAGAAGATAATATTCCTAGTATCTTAGATTAAGTGAAAGGTTTCTATTTAAAATATTATGATATTCCTACTCCAGATTAAGTAGCTAATTGGAATGTTAAAATTGTATCAGTATATCGTAATAAAAGGCATTTAGATTTTCCAGCTTATGAGTAGTTTTGGTAAGAGCTAGAAAATTTTATGATTCAACCAAGAAATAAATAAAAATGAAAAAAATTAAACAATCTAGTTAAAAGCTTTATTTATCTGATAACTTGATTCATAATATATATAGACAATCTACCAAAATTTGTAAAAATGATTATTTAGGAATAAATTTTTGAAAAACTTTAATAAATATTTGAGTTATTTTTTATTTTACATAAAATCGTAAAATTAATTTGATTTCGTATGTTTATTAATTGAATTTAAATAAAAGTCAATTTAAAGTAGTTATCGAAAAATTTTACTTATTTGTTTATTATTTGTAAAAATTTAATAATTTTATTTTAAACTTAGTTTGGTTTTTTTACATTTTAATTGTTGGAAATATATAAAAAAGAGTAAATAAATTAAATTGATTAGTGTTTAGTATCATATAACATAAGGAATGGCATAATAAAAATAATTTTATAAATAAATTTTTAGAATATTTTTGAATTTAATAAATCCTTTTATTTATTTGTTTTATAGTATTGAGAATGTTTCATTTAATGCATATTTTTAATATGTATTTTTTTATCAAATTTTCAACTTACTCGAGCTTAATTTATAATCAATTTTGTCTATTAAGTAGTTTTGTTTGTAATATTATAAAGATAATGAACAATTTAATTGTAATAATTTTTTTTGTTATTATTATAAAGTATTTTTAGTGAATCTAAATTATTTAATAGTTCAAATAAAACATTTTTGATACTTTTGAATTAGATTTGTAAAAGCTTATTAATTTTTTATGTTTGACTTTACATCTTAGTTAATTATCATAGTCAATTTATTTATTTTAAAAGCTAAGTTTACTTATAATGCTCTTATTTCTCTCTTTTCAGTCTTTCTTCTCTCAGCTTTTATAGTTTTTCTTGTCTTATTCTTTCTTCCTCTTCTTGCTATTTTATTTTCTACTCATGCTTCTTTTCTTTTTTCCCTTTTCTTGATGATTTAGAAGAAACCGAAGAAGATCTACTAGAAGAACTGTGATGACGTTTATGCTTTTTACTTTTTTTCTTTTCTTTTTTAATTTTTTTTTCTTTTGAAGGTTCTCTATGCTTTTGTTCTTTTTTACTGTATCCCAAATATTCATGAGTTGCTTTTTATTACGTTTCTGTTTCATTTTAATTTTGTTGCATAAGTTTATCATCAATTACTGTATAGAACTATTTCACTCTGTGTTTTCTAAAATCATCAATTTACTTTTTAATTTCATCTTTTCTCTTTACAGTTTCAGGACTTTCATTATAGTCCTATTATTTTTAAGTTTATTTATCTATTTATATGTACCAAGGAACTTATTACTGGTCCTTAAAATTTCCACCAAATTTAGTATCTGAGTCGAAAGGTTTTCCTTCAAAGAATTTAGAATTTTGCATATCTAGCTTTTTTTAAGCTTCTTGTTTCATCATTTGCTCTTCAGCTTCGAACAAATTTACATTTTTGAGTTTTTATTATGTAATTTATTCTTCTTTTTCTTGTTATGCAATAAATTTTTCATGCTACTGTATAGCTGAGGATCCAGAATTTCTCTCTTTATTTTGGTAGTCTTATCTTTCCTTTTTACCCTTTTTGTTTCTCAATTCTTGTATTCTTTGAGAAGATTCGTTTTTTATTTGTTTATCGACATCTTAGTTTCTCCTCTCATGCATCTTTTTTTTATCCCTTTCTACTTTCGCTCTATTATCTCTATTATAAACATTCCATCTTTTTTAAGGTAGGATATTTAAACCACCATGTCCACCCATAATATTTAATTTTTTAGTTTTGTGTTTCTTAGATTAGCAATTATTTCAAAAATCAGATCAAATAACAAAATTTCTGCAAATTATTTAATTAATATCAACCAAATAATGAATTGTATAAGTGAGTAATAATTAAAGAAAGAAAGAATGCTATCAATCAATATCTTTCCAAATCAAAAATTAAAAGTATAACATAATAAATAAAAAATTAGTAACTCTCAATATTAATTATAAACTCTTAAAAAGAGTTAGTTTGTTATTTACAGATAAATAGTTCTTAAAAGCTCATTTCATTGCATAAAATCAGATATTTAAGATAAATTTGAATAAATTACCTAAACATGATAAGCAAGTCTGTGAGTATGCAATCATCTATCAATAAATCCTATGCTTCTTATTCTAAAAATTAAGTGTTAACTAAAAAGATGTCAATGTATTAAATATAAATGAAATAGCATTATGAAGATTTAGAAAAAAGGGCCTTAGAGAATTATAAAAAAGATAGAGAAATAGTAGACCATTTAAATGATTGGAAATATTGTGATCCAGACAATAACCAAGATGAGTTACCTATGCCTTATAGGTAAATTTTGAAAAATTATCTATGAAAAACTTCATCAAATTATGAAAGAACAAATCAGATAGATAGCAAATAAACTAACATGATTGTAATATTTATTTGAATAGATATATTGACGAATTAATAAATGATGAAATTATCAAACAAGTGCTTGTTAAAGTAGGAGAAATTGAAAAATAAAAGTGTGATCCAAGTTATGATGGTATTAATTTATATTTGCAAAGCTGATGCTTTTAATTATAATATAACTATTTTAAGGGTAGCTTAAGGTGATTCCTCCATCAGGAGATATAGATTCTCTGAAATCAGCGACTTTTATTTCTGAGCCCAAAGGAAATCCATCTAAGCACATAATTATGGGAGACAAATTTGGAAATATTTTTATATTCGATTAAAATAAAAAGTAAATAGTATCTAAATTCGACTAGTTGCCAAGTAACCCCCTTTCTTTATAATTTAAATAAATGTATTCTTATTAATAAGTTCTACTAATTATTTAAAAAACTTATTCCTTCCTCAAAATCAGTTTTACAAATAAAATTAAAAGTTTAATAATAGAAATGTTATTTAATTTCATTAAAATATTTAATTTAAAAGAAAAGAGAGTAATTCATATCTCTAGCGTTCACACAAGGCTAATTGAATCTCACGTAGTAACTATTGCAGTTATTCAAAGAGCTGTTAATAAAGTTTCAATTCTTAGGTATCTAAAATAATTTAATAGATGGTTTTTAAAATTTTAAATATCATACAAAAAGAATTTTTTTTGTATTTTTAATAAATAAAATAGATTTTTAGAAATATTTATTTGGAACTGTATAATTAATTAAGCAAAAATTAGTTTAAATTATTTTATTGATATGCTTTTATTAATAAATTAGATACATTGATGGGGAAAATACTTTGTAATTATAATTTGTTATAACTTTAAATCAATAACCTCAAACCAGTGGTTAAAATGCATCTTCTTATGCATATGAATCTGTAATAAGTATAAATTCAACTTATTTAGCACTGCTTCATTATAGTGGAAATGTGTCAATTTATTAAATTCCAGAACCTCCTTTACAACAAAGAGAGGTTATATTAGATGATGATTAATAGTATTTTTAAAGAGCCGAAGATACAATTTAAAGTTAAACTTCTTTTAGTCGAAACTAATCACCAAGATATGAAAGGAATAGTATAAAGTATAAATTACCTGTTTTTAGTGCTAAAGAAATACCAGACTTAAAATAATATTATTTAATAGAATTCAAAGGTAATTTTTTTTAAAAAATGATAAAAATCTTAAAGTAAATTTAAATTAGGTAAGAAGAGAGAGAAAAAATATGATGAAATTATGAAGGAAATATAAAAAGATAATGATGTTTTGAGATCATCTCTTTTAGGAATATCTGTAGAAGAGATGTACGCTTAGATTGCTAGCAAATAAGCTAATTCTTAATAATAATAACAGTAATAACCACAAGCACCAGCTCCACCAAATAATTAGAAAAAAGATGCCAAGAAACCTTTGAGCAAAGAGGAAATTAAAAAAGAAGAAGCAGCCAAGCTTGCTCAATAACAGCAGTAGTAATAATAGAAGCCACCAGATTTTTTAAAGAATAAAGATGTAGTTTTTGGATAAGATAATTTCGATCAACAATATGGAGATATTTCAGATGATATCAAAAAACCTTTTTATCAACCAAAGGTCGTATTTTTAAAAGAAAAAGTTACTTTTTCAAATAAAGATAAATAATTTAATAAACCTTTCACTTCAGAAATAGTAACTGGTCTTATTATAACTTGGTATAACTCTAAAAATTTCTAATACCATACCTTAAATGAAACATCCTTTCAAAATTTGCCAATTCAACAATAATACAAATACATTTAAAGTGAAATTCGCTAGCCAGCTTAACCTAGCTCATTTAAACCTCATATGACAAATAACTACACTCTGATTTATGCAATAACATGGTAATTAATAACAATAATACATTTTATTTTTTATTTGCTGGTTAATTAATTTTATATTTTAATTATTAGCATGGATTTATGTGAAAGCTAAAAATTTACTGGTTTTGGAATGAAAGATGGTAATATTATCATTTGGGATAATGAATTCTAAATAGAATCAAAAAGTTTATAAAATCACAGCTCTGGTATAACTTGCTTAGCTTTTTTTCATGAAAAGTATTTAGTCTCAGGATGCAACAATGGTTATGTCATGATGCAATCATTAGAAAAAGAAAACTAATATTAAATTTTATCAAATACTTACAAAGTACTAAAATAAAACCCGATTTTAAGTCTACAGCTTAATAAATACGGATTGGTTTTAGCAATTGATTCTAAAAAGAATGTAAGAATGTACAATTTGCATCATAAAAATAAAATAGCAGCTTTACATCCCAAAACTTCTTATGATAAAATAGACAATAATGGATAAAAAAGTTAAAATGAGTTAAATTGGTCAATTAATCCCTAGCTAATTTTTCATTTATCAAAAGGTGATTAGATTTTGTTTAGTTTAGTATTATTTGTTAACTATTATGAATTTAATAATCAACTTCAAATATTAAATATTTTTAAAATAAAATAGATGGAGATTAAATTTATATACTCAACGAAGAAGTTGATTTGCTGAAGTTAGAAAATGTATCTGAGAAAGAAAAAGAGTAAATTTAAAAAAGCTAAAAAAAGGAAGGCAATGTGCAGATATTTAAGTTAGCTGATTGTCTTTCTACTGTTTACGAAGGTGTAAGAAATCTCTTTAGAAACGGAATTGACAAAGATAAAATACTCTTTTAATTTACATAAATGTCATTAGCTGATTTAGAAAATAAAGATTACTCTATTGCAGGTTAATAATCAATTTTATAAAACCAAACTTTGGGGAGTTTAAATAGAAAATCAATTGCTCTTCCAAGGTTTTCTATTCATAAAAAGTAATTTTTAATTTGCTTTTTTATTTTAAGATTTTAATGTTTTAATAATAAAAAGAGCACTAACTACTACATTAAATAAGAGCTCAGTTTCCTAATCTAATTTGAAAATTTCACAACAAGATATTAGCAATAATTTCAGTAGAGATTTAAGTTCTTTAAAAAATCCATTCCTCCCTAATTTAAATAAGCTTAAAGATTCACTCTCTAGCCCCAAAAGTGATTATTCATCATTAAATTCAGCTAGAAAATCAATAAACTTTAAGATATCATCTTAACCTCAAGGACTTACAGAATAAAAACTACATCCTGAAAAATTTTTATGGAAATCTTAATACACAGAATCTTCTAGTTATGACCCTATAAACAACACATTAATTTAAGCAAGAGAAAGGGTTTCTAGATAGTAATATCTTATTCATTTAATACTTTTCAAAAAATAATTTTTATTTATAAAATATTTAGACATCTTTTGGAAGAGTCATTAAATAAATCAATTATAGTCTTAGAGAAGAATCTTAAGGCTAAAGAAGAAGAAAAATAAGCCAGAATTGATTTAGAAAAGAAAAAACTTTTACAATAAAGTATAGCAGATTTAAAATAAAAAAAAAAGAAATAAAGCAATAAAAAAAGTTGATAATATTTTAAATTATACAAAATCCTTTTAATTAAGAAATTTTCAATTTTAATAAAATGAATAAAGTTTTTAAATTGAATTTTAAATAACAATTCTTATTAAATATCCTTCATTGCATATAATATTAAGGTATGTCGTTGATCAATTTATCTAGTTTAATTAAATTTCAAATTCATCCCTAAATCTTTTAGAATATCTCAAATATTTACTTGATAAGTTTTCCTCTTTTTTGGTCAAAAAATTGATTACTGTGCAATTATTTCCTAAATATTTATTTAATTTAAAATTTAATTATAGATTTTTGCATTTTTTGTAAATTTTTTTGAGTATTTGTGCTTGCTTATTTTAGAATAATAAATTGATTGAGCAATAAGATAATAAAAAGAATCTATTTAAAACAAAATAACTATCAAGCTAAAATATAAAATAATTGATGACTAAATTATATTCTAAATACTTTCAGTAAATAGAACAAAAAACAGTAAAAGTAATAAATACTGTAGAAGCAGAATTTAAAGTTGAAAATTCATGAAAGAAAAACAGATATAAAATTTTGAAAATAAAATTGAGATTATAAGTTGAAAAAGCTACATGATTAAAGGTAAAAATGAAAAAAATTAAAATGAAGGTATTAATTTACTTTAACAATATAAATACATATTTTCATATATCTAAAAGCAAGAGATATTTTAAAAACTCCTTCAGAAATATTCTTCTTTTTATTAGTATGCGTAATGATCTTGATTGACTGAGATGTGGATCAAGAAAAATACCACTTTGAAAATTATTAACTAATTAGTGAGTATTATTGAATAAATGAATGTATTTATTTATTTTTTTTTTTTTTTGCATATGCATTTAATTATGAATGGGTGACTTAAAAAAAGTTGGGTTAGCGGATCAATCGAATCATAATAAAAAGTAAAGAATTTATCGATTAGTATAACAACAACAAAAAGAAAAAAAATTAAATAAAAATTTAGAAAATCTTAATAAAAAAAGGAATAATAATACCATATAAAAAATAAGAATAAAAGAAGAAAAGAAAAAATTTTAAGTATAAAAAATAAAGTAAGAAAAAAGAGTGTGGCAAACAAAGCAAAAAGGCAAGCAAGTCATTAGGAAATCAAGGAGAGTCTGAATATATATTTTTGGCAAAAAGCAATCTACTATTACAACAAAAGTAAACAACAGTTAAATATATCTAGGACAAGCATCAAATGCGTTAAATTTTGGCAAAATGGATTCAAATATCCTTAATTTCTTTGATAAATATTAATTTGGCATAAAATAATCAGCCTTCATTTATTCAAATTCAAATATTATGCAATTTTATTCAAAATGAATTTCAAAGTTAATTTGAAACTCTGTGCATAAAATATTATTTTTCAAAGCTTAGAAAATATTCAAATAAATTATATGCCAAGCACATACCATAATAAAGATTTAGTGCTAACATAATTTTTAATGCTTATAAGCATACTGAATTTGCCACTCTCAAAATTTTTCGCATCATTTTTCTTTATCGATAAAATTAAGGCAATAAAAAAGAAGCAAATCGCATAATTAAAGAAATTTTATTAGGAGGATTCATTTTACTATATAGGGAAAGCACATTTGCACATAAATAAAGATATTTTATATATTTATGTGAAATAAATTGCCTTTAATCCTCTGTGAATTCATTGCTTTAATTAATTTATCCTTAAAATGCTAAAGTTGTAATTTGAAATAAAAAAACTTTAAAATGATTGTAGCATACTTTCAATCTCCTAAACTTGTTTTTAAGTTGGATCCTTATCTAATCCCATTTATTTATTTCAACAGGTATCTCATACAGAACTAAAACGAAAAAAAATAGGTTAAAATCACCAAACTTAGCTAAATAATATAAGAAAAAGAAAGCAGTGTTACTGTAATTTAGTATAGACAGATAATCATAAATACCAAAAATACTTTTAAAAAGATCAAAATAAATTAATTTTAAACAATTTGAGCATAAATGGTTTTAACTTCTAAGCAAAAAGACGACTTGAATCGTGCTATAGCAGAATATTTATAAAAGCATGGATTTGCTAATACTTTGCGTCAATTTGAGGAAGAATCAAATATTAACTTCAAAGAAGTCTAGGAAAGCAACAAATAAGGCAAGACAAGCACTGCCAATACAGATATTTTAGAAAAGAAATGGGTAAGCATAACTCGTTTACAAAAGAAGGTTATGGAATTAGAAAGCGAAAATCAGCGTTTGCAAGAAGAGAATAATATCCTTAAGCGTAAGCGTCCTGGTGTAATTCTTTCTAATGGAAACGATTCTAGCAACAATGGTTAAATTCTAGCAGGAAATGGGGGAAATGAATCCCATGATTAAGATTAAAGTTTTATTCCAAAAGAACCAGCAAAATTTGTTATGCAAGGTCACCGTTCCTAGGTTACTTAGGTTGCTTTTCACCCTACCTACAGTATTGTAGCAACTTGTTCTGAAGATGGTTCTATCCGTTTATGGGATTTCGAATCTGGTTAATTGGAACGTGCCCTTAAAGGCCACATGGGAACAGTAAATTCAATAACATTTGATAGCTAAGGCAAGTACATGGCATCTTCTTCTACTGATCTTTCAATTCGTATATGGGATTTAAGTCAATATACTTGCATAAGAACTCTTTATGGCCATGAACATAATGTGTCAGATGTTAAATTTTTACCAAATGGCGATTTTTTAATTAGTGCTTCTCGTGATAAAACTCTCAAGCTTTGGGAAGTAGTTACTGGATTTTGTAAGCGTACATATGAAGGCCACGAAGAATGGGTTAAGTGTTTAAGAGTTCACGAGTCAGGAACTCAATTCGCATCAGGTTCCTCAGATTAAACTGTTATGGTTTGGAATTTAGATGCCAATTAACCTTTACAAGTACTTAGAGGCCATGAGCACGTAGTAGAATGTGTAGTTTATGCAAATGTACCAATATCATATGTGAAGGATAAAATAGGAAAAATAGAAGAAAATGCTAACAAAGATGATGAAGAATAAAAATCACAAGCAAGTGATAGTAATAGTAATACTCCCTCTGCTAAAAACTCTTTAAATAATACCAAATCGCAATAATCTACTAAAACTATACAAATTCTAATTTCAGGATCTAGAGATAAAAATATTATTATATGGAATCCATAAAACGCCTAATAATTATTTACATTAAAGGGTCATGATAACTGGGTGCGTTCTCTTGCAGTCCATAACAATAATAGATATTTGTATTCATGTTCTGATGATAAATCTTTACGTGTCTGGGATCTTGAAAAAATGAGATAAGCACGCAAAATACATGATGCTCATAACCATTTTATTAGCTCCGTTGCTTTTAATCCAAGCTACCTCATTCTAGCCACAGGATCAGTTGATACAACTGTAAAAATATGGGATCTCAAGGATTACTGATTATTCAAACACCATCCAAAAAAAACAAAAAAATTATTGAACACTTCTATATCAATTGTACATGAAGAAAATATTTCACCTAAAATTTAATAAATAAAAAATAAATAAATAAGAATCCTGTTAATTTTAAGAATCGTAGTAGCTCCTTTTTAATGAAAAACTAAACTTTAATAACAATTAAAATCAAAAAAGTTAAAATTAAATAAATAAATAAATAAATAAATAAATAAATAAATAAATAAATAAATAAGTAAATAATAAGCACAAAGCTACCCAAATAAATAAATAAACAAACAAACAGACTTACAAGTGTATTAAATAGTTTTGCCATTTCTTTATTACATACATACATACATACGAATGGCGAAGTGCAATAATTCAATTAATAGTATTATTTTAAAATAATTATATAAAATCTTACAAAGTGATTAAAATATAATTTAAAGAAAGGAGAGAAAAGTCATTAAGATAGGAATTAGGTAGTTTCAGAACATCTATCTCTCTCTTTCCTTCCTACCCTAACATACCTACTTTCCTACATATCTACCTAACTATTTCTCCTTCTGTCTAAATGCTTTTTTTGATTAGTGAAATATCATAAAACTAAGAATAAAAAAGAGCAAATAACCATTTAAATCAACAAATATAATTATTATTTTTATTATTTACTCATGTATTAATTATGTCTTCTCATATAACAAAAGTAATTATGCATATAATTTCTCTATTTAGTTAATTATTTTTAGTTCTATTTATTTTTCATTCATTTTTATATTTTGTTCCTTTTCATTTTCATTCTTAATTTTTATTTATTTATTTTTTTCTCTCTCTCGCTCTCTTTTTCTATATTAACTCTCACCTCATCGAAAAAGTGTTTCTTATTTTATTTCAAAAACTATTTGATTTTATTTGCAATAAATAAAATAGTACAAATGTCTGATATATTTTAATATTTACTTAAATTAGCTAGATTCTATTTATTAGTATTTTTTAGATTGTTAATTTATTCTGAAATCTTTTTTTAATTAATAAGAATTTTTTAGATAATAAATTGAAAAATTTATAAAATTATATGATAATATTTTGAATTTTAGATAGCGTTTAGTTCTAATTTACATTTTTTATGAGCCAAATAGAGATAATCTGTAAAATTTAAATTCAAATTCAAAGTAAAAAATTAAAATTAATAAAATCAAATAAATAATAATTTTATTTCAATCTTTTATCTCTAATTTTTGAGATATAACTTATATTATTGTCATACTTATAATTTTAAATGCGCGAGATATACATTTTGGATAACCTCTAAGGTGAATTTTAATAAAATATTGATATCAAAAAATTTGTTTATAAAAATAATAAAATATAATTTGTCTATGCAATTACTTTAATAAAAAATATTTTTATTAATTTCATCTAATAAAAGATGAAAAATTATTAAATCAAATATTACAGTCTAAAAATAGTCTCTATTGATTAAGAAATTAAATATTAAATTTATATTTATTAAATTACTTCTAAAAAAATTTACAATATACCTTAACTTCTTAAAATCTAGGTTCTCGGTAAAAAAAAATTTCTGAATTCAAAAGAGTGAGAAATTGAGGGCCTTAGCTTTTTAAATAGTTTTAATGTTCCTTAAATTAATGAAGAAAGACAGTATGTTAATGATTTGTCATATATTAAGAGTTAAAATAGATATTTTTATTATTATCATAAAGCATCTATTGATAATTAAACTATAACTATGCTCAAACCTGATAATTATTAGCTAAAATCCTAATTAGTTTATATATATTAACTGTATAATTTGTTGATACTAATACTTATAATGTGGAAAAATAGACTTTTTTTGATATAAAAGAGTAAGATTATTTTTAAATTGATTATTTATAATTAATTCTCATACATTAAAATAAAATGTATTAAAGCTAATTAAATATTTCATTTATGTATTAAAAGCTAATAAATTTCATAACCACCATTACAAAGAAGTATATTACAATATTTAAAGTTATTTATTTATTTATTAAATTATTTCATAAAAATCAGACTGTTTTATAACTTTTGTAAACAAGAAATCCTAAAATAGATGACATAGCTGATAATTATATCAAAAAAAATTGATATTTCTTATTTTCTTTACTCTTTATTTTTATTCAATATTTGAGTAATAGAATTTTCAAAGCGAGTACTTTGATCTCAAAAAAATTGTGTTAGCTCTTTACTTTCAGTTTAAATATTAGTAATATTATCTTTAAAGAATGTTTTTGTTTCTTCAAATTGCTCTCTTTGCTCTTTATGCTCAATTTACATATTAGTAACAGTTTCTTTAAAGAATGTTTTTGTTTCTTCAAATTTTTCTCTTTGCTCTTTACGTTCAATTTACATATTAGTAAT